>CM044315.1:96416028-96768528 GCA_024291935.2 Okapia johnstoni | reverse complement strand
TCTCAACCCACCTCCCAAGGGAATCCTCTCTCCGCACTTTGTGAGATGCCCAGGCCTGGGCTCCCCCGCACCCGGAGAGCTGGTGCGCCTGGTCTGGGTGGGGCCAGCGGCAGGCAGACCTCCGCAAGGCTGTGCTTCCCGGGCACAGGCCTGCTGACCCTCCAGGGCCCTCACCCTGGGCCGTGTGCAGTCCCTTTTGGGAGACTGGGAGTTAACAGGAGTCTCCACCACGCTGGGCATTACACACACCAAACACACACACACATTTCCAGGTGCTAAAAATATTATCAGGAAATACTTTTTAGCAATGTGCTGTTTCAGGTTCCCCTCCGGACTCAAGGGTGCCTTTGTCTTTGCCACAGAAAGTCCACATTTATCAAAACCAAAATCGTTTTATCAAGCAGGCTCGTGTTTTGCGACCGGGAAACCTAAGCCTCCCCAACAGGCCTGTGACATTTTAATTTAGGGCCTGAGTGTGTGTGCAATTTAGATGGGGAGCCCCAAGCTGGACTCGGGACGCTCCGGGACCCCGTGCCAGCCGAGGTGGGGCTCATTCCCGCACCGGAACTGGCCAGGCGGGCCAGTCCCTGCAGGGTGGGGGCAGGGCTCCAGCAGGGCTGCTAGTGGCAGAAGCTGGCTGGCTGCACCCCAACTCCTTCTCCTTCTCCCCAGAGCAATGGGGCTTCCACAAAGGTGATACCCCAGGGAGGAGACCCTTACCTGCTCCAGGAATGAGGTCAGGAGGTCACAGAGCCTGGAGGGCAGGCGGGGTCCCGCTCCTGGGTAGGCCTGCCTGTTGTGGTCATGACACTGAAGGGTTGGATGGGCAGCTGGTCCACTGAGCTGAGGCGGGGCCTGGGTCCTGGGTGCACGTCCACCCACACGTAGGCATCCAGCCATCAGACTTTCACACAGAGGCTACGTGCTCACCACTGGAAATGTTTAAGAAAACAGTTTATTTCCATTAGAAAAATCCTTTTACCTAAATATACAACTTTATGTTGAACAAGTAAGAATAGTGTCTCCTACAACTTTATGTTGAACAAGTGAAAATAGTGTCTCCTCCACTGGTTGAACTTTCACTGAAATACAACAAATCCTAGAGGCTCCCAGGCACTTAAGGTCTCCCGCGAGCAGCCAGGCAAGGCGTGTCCGGGAATCACCAGGAGAACGTCGGTCCAACCCCAGGTGGCTCGCATGTCAGCGCTGAGAGATCTCTCCGACCCCTCCTGCATCTAGGGTATGTTCCTCTTTCATCCATGGCCGTCCACTGAGCACCTCCTCTGCACAGGGAGCTTCAGCCCCAAACGTGCGGCACCGAGAGGGCCCCGCAGAGAGGAGAGTGTTGACGCCGACTCCAGTCTCCAGCTGCCCGCCCCTTCCTCTCCACCCACCGCCCCCGGGGTCCTTCCTCCACAGGGAGCGGACTGCCAGGTCCATGGGCCGCCAGGCCAGGGAGGAAGGGGAGAGGCCCTGAGTGTCACACGCTGTCTCATGGCCTTCCCCTGCTGTCTGTACGAGGCTCTCCAGAGGTGGCCTGGGGGGCGGTGTCTCTGGGTTGCTCTTTGGTCTAACCGGCCGCTGCAGTGCACGACTGTCTGGGTGTGTCTACCGCCAGGAACGCCTCCTTTGCCCAGAGCATCGCTGCTAATGGGTCACCACACTCTTCACCGCACTCCGGGAGTTGGTGGTGGACAGGGAAGCCTGGCGTGCTGCAGTCCACGAGGTTGCAAAGAGTGGGACACGACTGAGCGACTGAACTGAACTGAACACTCTTCCTCTCTGAGCCTGGGCCGAACCTCAGAATCCTTCTCAACACAGCCACCAATAATCAGACAGACCTGACAGGCGGAACAGAGCGTGTTTGGCCACCTCTCTCTAGACACCTCTTCTGCACAGTTTACAACATACGGCCACCCCATGACCAAGTTCCATCCAAGAGGAGGCTCTGGCAGGACAGCCTGCTGCACAGGCTGGGTCCGTGTTGCAGCAGACAGATGGCTGGTGTCACTCGCTTGGGCCGCAGCTCACATGCCGGGGGGGCCTCCGCCAGCTTCAGCCCTCTCACCCCCAGGAGCCCGGACCGGGTGCGGCTGGCAGGCACCTGTGCTCGAGGAATGTCCTGGGCTGGCTGGCACCCACGGATGTTGTCAACACGTCACTTACGAAACCAGAGGCCGTTTGGAGCGGAAATAGATCACCCTGACCCGTGTTCATGGGAAAAGAGAGAAAAACGCTAACAGGTGAACCGGCCCGGCCTAAGATGGCTGCCTCGGTCTCCGTGGCAACCAGGGCTGGATTCCCGCAGGAATTTTCCCAGCGTTTATGGGCTGGGAGATCGGGTGGCTCTCTAACAACTCTAACTTTTACACCCCAGTGGCTCTCGCAGCCAGTGAGTCACGGGGACCGGACTCTGAGTCACTTCCAGCCACCTGCCACCGCGACGGCCCCGCAGTCCTGGAGACGGGGTCGGGCCGCCTCTGGGCGCAGGGAGGTGGTGGCTGGGCCTTGCAGGACATTATGTTTTTGGCTCCAGTTGGTGGAAATGTTCTCCACGTGTTTCCCTGTGTTTACAGAGCTGAGGGCACGGAATGCAGCCCGCGGTGCGGAAGTTGGCCTGCCGGGGCCTGGCCCGGTCAGCACACCCGCCGCGGTGCCAGGTCGGGCGCGGGCCGCAGGGAGGCCCCATGCAGCTGGGGAGGGCGTGTCACAGAGCAGGGCCCCGAGCTCGGTCCACGCCCCACAGAGCCCGGGGTCTTGAGGGCCAGGGGGGCTTGCTGGTCAAGGGTCAGAGGGCGCCGCTGACTCCAGGGCTCCCCTCGAGCTCAGGCCCCCACTGTGCGGCGGTTCTGCGGCCCGCTGGTCGGGGCTGGGGCGGCCCAGCCACCCGGGCTTGGGAGCTGGCTTCACTTCTTGGCCCGGAAGGCCTGGCGGAGGCAGGCTCGCCGCCACTGCACGTCCCGGTCCAGCGGCTCCCTCCGGCCGGCCACCTGGGGACGAGCAGGAGCTCAGGAGGGCGGGCGGGCCCCGTGGCTGAGCACCGTGACCGGAAGGACTGGGAGGCCACAGTCCCCAGTTCCCGAGGTGGGGTGTGCCTGCAGAGAAACTCCAGGCAGAAGGGCAGATACGCCAGCAGCCAACGGGGTGCTCGGTCCTACCTCTGATCAGGGTCATTACCACTGCGTCCTTGGGACCAAGGCGACCACCCACCCCAGTAGGTGGACCCCTTCCACTCAGCCACGACGAGGACAAAGTGCTCCTCGGCTGGTGAACTGAGCTCACGTGGCCTGGAGGGACACTACTCAGGGGGAACAGGCTTCCGGGTCTCAGGTTCCTCGTCTGGGAAATGGGGGTTTTGACCTGGCGGCTCCCTGGTGTCTGAGAGCTCAGAGCCCATGGGTCAGCTCCGACCAGCACATGTGTGTCTGTGTGTATGCATGTGTGTGCATCCACATGTGTGTGTGCATGCAGGTGTGTGATGTGTGTGCGTGCGTGCATGTGTGCGTGCGTGCATGTGTGTGGGGGGCAGAGTCACACGCTCAAGGCTTTGTGCCCACCCCATCCCCCTCCACACTGCTGACCCATCCCTGACTCTGGAGCCACCATGGTGCAGTGTGCCAGGCGTGTCTGGACACTTCACACCCAGCGACCTCTGACTGCGGGATTGTCCCCACCCCTCTTGATGGGAGACGACGGTAGCATGGAGAGGGTGGTGACCTGCCTCCGCCCCTCAGTGAGTGTGGGGTGACAGGAGGACAGAGTTGGGGCCCCAGCATGGCCTGGAGGACCTCAGGCTGAGGCCAGGTGGGCACAGGCCCCCCTCTTCCCTGTGCACCCTGCCAGCTCACCTGCCCCTCCAGCACCTTCGCCTGCCGCTGATGGGCCCTCTCTCGGGATGCCGGGGCCTGTGCAGCCTATGGTCGGGCCCCATGCAGGCGCTCGGTCTCTGCGGCCTGGGGTCGCTGGTGCCAGGCAGCCAGCTCCTGGAGCCACTGGGCATGGGCCTGCTCCAGCTCCACCATCTGGACCTGGGGGAAACCCCAGGCACCTCACTGTCCACCCTGGGCTGTGCAGAGTCCCAGGGCGTCCAGGTGGCCCCGCTGCCCTTGGCGGGGGGGGGGGTCCAGGCCCCCTCCTGGACTGGCAGGTGGGCTGGGGGTTTTGTACACACATTCGACCTCTGGGCCTTTTCTGGGCTGGAATCTCACCCACAGGCCTTCAAAGTGAGCCTTGCTTATTTTAATGGTGTCCTCCTCTCCACTTGGCTGGACTGTGGGTCCCACAGGCATCACGAGCTGAGGCTTGCCCCACCCCTACTTGCCAATACCCTATCTGGTGACGGGGGGGTGTCAGTGGGGCAAGCGCAGGCACCCCCAATACACATGGAGCAGCCCCCGGACCTGCCTGCAGGCCTACCTGACCCTGTGTCTCCCACACTGGCCCCTCTTCTGGCCCATGCACTGGCTTACAGGTCCTTGATTGTCCTCCCAACTCCTGCAGGGCCCATGGAACCCTGAGGCTGAGGGGTCTCCCTGGCAGAGCCCCTCGCTGTCTGGGACTTTGTCTCTCCACTGTTCTGTACCGGAGAGGCCCAGCCTGTCTGTCCCATCTGTGTGTGAGCTCACACACGTGGCAAGACCCAGCTTTTGGGACCCACACCCACCTAGACACTCCAGCCCCCGGGCCCTCTGTGGCCACAGTCTGCCTGCCTGGGAACTGCCCTGCTTGCACACAGCCCTTCCTGGCCCCACCCCCGCCACGCCCTGCAGAGGGGCACGGAAGAGCTGGGGTAGATGCTCAGTCATGAAGGAACGTACATTCTTTGGGGGAAGGTTTAGGGGTTCCTTTTGCCCCCGTGAGGATGGTCCCTTTGGAAGAAGCAGTTGACACTCAGGGCGGACCTGGCCTGGCCGTCAGCCACCGGGGCAGGCTGGGAACCTGGGCCCCGACCAGGACCCGCCTCCACTACCCCGGCTCTGGGCCAGGTGGGGCAGTGGTCAGGGGCCACCCGGCTGGTCCCTGCTGCTGAGCTCCCTCGACCTGCCCCCTGCCCTCAGGCTGGACAGGTCTGGCTTCTGGGGGCCCTGGGACAAGGCAGGCTGGTCTGGAGGGCAGAGGGCCGGGGGCCGCGCTACAGCAGCAAAGGGTCCTTTCTTCTTCAGGGCTGAGGGAAGCCAAGAGTCCCCCTCCACTGCAAAAGGAAGTCCTGTTTCTTTAAAAACCCAGTTTCAGAAAAGTGAAATCCAAAATAAATAAACAGCTGCATCCGGGTTTCCCCTCCTGAGACGCCAGTGAAGGGTTTACGGGCTTCGGGCCCCTCGCAGCTGACCTCCTGGAACTCATTAACTGCTCCTCCCCTCCCCCCCGGGCTCCAGGGCTGCTGCCCGGGCTCGTGCCATCCGGGCCCCCCGGCCCCCCCAGGCCGCCCACCCTGAGCGGCCTCGGAGCCCTCGACTTCCCCAGCTCGGCACCGGGTCCTGCTGACTGGGCCCGGCTGGCCACCCCTCCTCTGCAGGAGGGCAAGTGGCCTTGTGTGGACAAGCCGGCCGCTGGCTTTCAGCGACAGTCCTGATCTGCTGGCCCCTGAGCCTCCGTCCCGACCCCAATTCTGTCCCCAGGGTCCCCGCCTCCCACTGCCGCCCCACTGACCTGTCCCTCCAGAATGCCCTCCTGTCCCTGAGCCCACCTCAGCTGGACAGTGTGCCCCGGGTGGCCGGGGATGACCCAGAACGTTTGTCCATGCGCGCTTGAGGACACACGAGCAGGGCAGATGTCCTCCTGGAGGCTCCAGGCCCAGCAGCCCCCTGCGGGTGGGGCCTCGCTCTCCTCCTTGGGGCTCGAGAGCCAGTCTGCTCCTGAGCCCACCCTCCTCGTCATCACCAGCGGGGAGCCGCAGGCAGTCATTAGCCCCTGCAGGGACCCCCCATCCCTGGTTCTGCTCACCAACACCCTATCCTGCCCTGCTGTGGTTGCGGCCTCTGCCTCTCCTCCTGCCCTGAGCCAGCCTTCCTCACTCCGTGTTCCTGTCCACACGGCCCCCACCCCATCTTTGTCCTTCCAAGTCTGAGAACCCCAGGCACGGTCAGCTTCTCACTCATCCCAGTGGCCACGACTACGTGCTGATACGGCCAAGCCTGGCTTCTGTGTGCCCGGGCCCTTCTGCCCTTGTCCCAGGATACCCAGAAAAGTCCCACCCCAGCGTGGAAGCGGTCTGTGCAGGACTCTGGGGGGCAAGCGACCCCTGACAAGCTCAGGAATCCACCGGGCCCGTGGGGTCCTGCAAAGTCCAGGGGTTGAGCCATGTAACACTGGACCCTGTGCCCCCCTGAGAGGCTCCTTCACGAGGGGCAAACCCTCCCTTCTCTGCCCAGGGCCAGCGCAGCGACAGGAGGGGCAGCGGCTGCACCTGGTCATCTCTGCCCACACTGCCGGGCACCAGGGCGGCAGGACACACCCCTCCAGGGGACTCGGTTCCAGGGGTGGGCGGCGGCGTGCCAGGGCCACACCAGTGCTCTCGCCGCGGGGATCTTGTGGGATCGGGGTTGATTGCCATGACTGCAGAGCTTCCCGGGGACAGCAAAGGTGGGGCTGGAGTAACACTGCGGAGGGGCGGGGAGGTCCACCGGGGACCTGCCAGCCCCCGGCTGAGGCTGAGCTTGGCAGCAGGCGGACAGGCTCGGGGCAGGCGTAGCCCCCACTGGCAGGTTGAGACAGAAAAGCCCACCCAAGCCTGTGCCTCCCCCGACCCAGGCCCTGCACGCCTCGTTGCCTGTCTCCCCACCCCGACCTCTCCCGAGACCACCCCCTCCACTCCCTGCTTCCCGGGGCCGCGCCCGGCGCGCCGCGAGCTCCCCCTGCAGGCGGGCTGCCCGGGGCGCAGCGCGGCCACCCCTCCCGCAGGACGCGCCTCCCCGCGCCGCGCGCCGCGCGCTCCCTGCGCCGCCGGGCCAAGCGCCTGGACCGAGCGCAGGCGGCGCGTGGACCAGGCGCTCCGGCCTGAGGCTGGGCCCCCGGCCTGGCTTATGATCCTCCCTGAAGCTGCGTCCACAGTCCACCCTCCGCCCTCGTCGGGGCGCCCGCAGTGGAGCAGCCAACGTCAGGCCCCCGACTCTGTGCGCTCCTCCCGCCCCTCCCGCCTGGGTTTCCCCCGCTGTCCCCTGGGGGCTGGATGCCTGACGCCAGCCCCCAGCATGTCCCTGGATGTCCCTTCACACCGAGGGACTAATTCCGAAGGAAGGCAGGACCCTGCCCCCTGGGGCCCCTCCCCTGCCGCAGGGGCTCCCGAGTGCCCTCAGGCTTCCGGCCCCTGCGCTCCAGACTGGAGAGTGGCTCCTCCAGAGCCCCCCACCCCAGGCCCTGTCTGTGCCCCCAGCTCCATCCAGGCCCAGCCGCAGCGGCCGGCTGCTCCTGGGGGAGGCAGAGTCAGCCTGTCCTGTGTGCGCGGCCCAGGTGTGCTCCAGAGGACCCGGTGGCACCGGGCGTCTGCCTGGACCACGTGCAGGGGCCGGGGTGTAAAGAAGCAAGAATGGGTCGAGTACAGCGGGCATCCCTCAGGCAGCTTGGTGCCACCTCGGGTGGGGAGAGTTCTAGAAGCAGGCCTTGTTGGCCTGGTGTGGGCAAAGGCACTTCCCCACTGCAGTCAGAGTGGCCTTGGAAGACATGCCTGTCGTCCCTGCCCCGCTCCCAGCCCTTGGAATAAAGACCCCGATAGTCCTCGAAAGCTCGCAGGGCCTGTGGGGCTCGGCCCTGTGCCCACCACGTGCAGCCCACTTCCTCGGGGCTTGCTGTGTGCTCCCAGGACACCTGGGCTTCCTCCTCGGCCCAAGCCTGGTGCTGCCCTCTGCCTTCCTAACCTGACAGCCCAGGGCCACGAGCTCCCCGCTCCCCACCCCCCGCCCTGTGTCCAGGGCTGGAGCCAGCGCAGTGGGCCCGGGCCTCTGGGAACGCATGGTGTCCTATTGGGGGCGGCTGAGCGGGAAGGCCAAGGTGAGGGGCCGAGGGAGGCGAACTGTGCTCCCTGAGATTGTTCACAGGGAGCCCGCGGCAGCTCGGGCTGGGAGGGGGTGGCAAATGGACTTTAGAGCAGAGAGAAAGAGGAGACGCAGCCCCAGGAGGATCAGCGAGCTGGCACGGGTCAGGAGGAACAGGTGGCCCTTTGTGCGGGATGCTCCAGAGGCCGGGGAGTCACAGGCCCCAAAGGACCCTCTGGATGGGACCAGGTTGCTGGTGATCTCTGTGTGTGAGGCGGCAGAGGTTGGGGTGCTGAAGGTCTGGGGACAGGAGGGGGGCAGCCCTTCCAGAAACCTGGCTGGGGGAGGGGAGATGGGACAGTGGCGAGGGGAGGGGTGTGGGTTGTGGGGGGCACAGAGCCAGAGAGGGGCCTGAGGGCAGGGACCCCCATGACCCATGGACCAGAGCCAGAGAAGGGCCTGAGGGCAGGGACCCCCACGACCCAGCAGGCTCAGCCCTTAGGTTACAGGTTCTCAGGCAGCAGACTCGTGGTTCACAAGGAGCCGGGTGACTAAGGGGCTCTCACAGCCTTTCCCGGTCAGTTTTCACTGAATGCGGGAAGAGGATGGGCTCAGGGGAGGGCAGGGCAGTGACTGGGGTCCCCTCCTAGGCTGGGTGAGGAAGGGGCAGGCGGGGTGACCCTTCGTGGATTTTTTTGGGGTCTGACAATTTAGGACTTTAACTAAAGGAAGGAGTGCAATGCTTGTACCTAAAATTGAAGTTTCACCCTTCTTTGTAATTTTGGAAATGACAATTTTCTGTTTGTATACATTTTCCAGTAGAAAAGCAGAAGTTTCCCTCAAATATGGCTTAACCATTTCGTGGTCTTCTAAGGAGGCCCAGGCACTCCTGTGGAGCACTATGCTACTCTTGTGCTGACGCGGCTTGTACGGGATTCAGGCACTGGGATGACTGAAGTGCTAACGGCACGGGCACCCTTCATGAACGTCACCCTGTGCCCCACTGAGTCGGTCTCCCCCTTGGGTTGCTTTGGTTCTGAGCCCTGATCCTGAGACAGGTCGGGGCTGGCCTAGCCAGCCTCACCAGCCCACAGTGCTCAGAGTGGGGTGCAGCTGCAGGCGGGCACGCCGCCCAGCCCTCCTGCCCAGGCTTTGATGGCTGGCTCCGGTAGCTCCTGGGTTTGAGGAAGGGGCTGGGGCTCCTTGGGCACCCTTGGACTACCTCCCAGCCTTGGTTTCCCTTCTGTGGACCAGTGTGATGCGATCTCATGGGGTTCCTGTCGGGACCAAGGGAAGGATGGCAGAACTGTGGGGGACCCCCTCGTATGAGGGCTGCCGGAACATGGGGGTCATAGAGGCGGAAACACGTCAGGCACCAGCATTGCAGGCGGGGGTAACACTCGTCACCTGGCCTGTTGCACAAGAGCAGAGCCTGCTGCCACCCCCAGCCCGTCTCCTGAGCTCTTGGACCCAGGTCCTCAACCTTCTCATCCACTGCTGACATGGATCGGTCTGTTCATCCATTGGCCAGCGTCCGGTGTGGGTGGCCATGGGCGGCAGGTACAGCCGCCTGGGCCTGCCCTCTGGGAGCCCGGAGCCCTCTGGCCAGTCCTGGGACAGAACCATCACTGGGAATGCTCACGTGTGAGGGACCAGAGCCCTTCTCTTTACACAGTGGGCCTCAGCAGCCCGGACAGGAGGCCAGGTCTGTTGTGGGTTACTGGCAGCTGGAAGCTTCCAGAGTCTGCACTGCTTGCCTCTTTGTCCACCCTCACGCAACCTCTGCTGCTTTGACCACACTACTGTTACAGTCAATTTTCTTATTCTCTTTCAAAATCCCTTGGAAAATCTCAAACATCTATTCTCTGTAAACTGCTATCAACTTGTCCAGTTTCCCTCCAAATGTACCACAAACAAGTAGACAAAACTGGACCAACAAACCAACAAGCAAAATCAACCACCAGGAGAGCAGGCGCGTGAGCAAAGGGCTATCTGGAAGCCGATGGAGAGCTCGTGGTGGCCCAGAGCCAGCTCTCTCTCCAGTGAGGTGAGACACAGTGACAAGAAGAGACCAAGCTTTAATTATTCTTCCATTAATAAATAACCTTTGAACGAAAGAAGAAATGAAGACAGAAACTCCTAGAAAATTGGTTAAAAAAAAAGGGAGGGGGGAAGAATTCATATTGAAAACCATGATGAAGGAAAATGTGCTAATATTGAATACTTTTACTATTGAAAGAATAAGCCCAAACATACATACATCACTTACGTAGTCAAAGAAATCAGAAATGTTACAACAACAAGAAGAGGATGTTATTAGGGATAAAAATGGAAACGAACGAACTAGACAAAAAGGAGAAAAGAGATAAAAGTTAATTCTTTGAAAAGGCCAATAAAACCGATGAACTGTTGGCAAGTTAAAGAGAAACAGATAAAAATCTCTTAACATCAGGGACAGAAACAGATGTAACTACAGATACGAGTGCAGTCTAACTACCAGTCCATCCTAAAGGAAATCAACTCTGAATAGTCATTGGAAGGACTAATGCTGAAGTTAAAGCTCCAATACTTGGGCCACCTGATATGAAGAACTGACTCATTGGAAAAGACCGTGATGCTGGGGAAGATTGAAGGCGGGAGGAGAAGGGGACGACAGAGGATGAGATGGTTGGACGGCATCACCGACTCAGTGGACATGAGTTTGAGCAAACGCCGGGAGATGGTGATGGATGGGGAAGCCCGTCGTGTTGCCGTCCATGGGGTCGCAGAGAGTCAGACACAACTTAGTGAATGAACAACAGCAACAACACATGTACATAAAATGGTTAAACATGAGTGACTCCCTAGTGGTGCATTAAAAAATAGGAGAGGAGTGACTTGCAAATGTCAAAAACTGACCCCAGAAGAGATGGAAAACTGAAACAGACCAACGGCGGACAAGTTGGGAGAGGGAATTCAAATGGTTATTCACCATGACAGGAGTGGCAGGGAGCTTGCAGGTAAGTTCAACGCAACCTTTCAAGAAAGCTTAACTCTGAGGCTGTTAAGACTCTTCCAGGTGATAGCAAAAGATGGAAAGCTCATCAATTCATTTTATGAAAATAAAATACATGTAACACATTGAAAAACTCGGGTAAGTATGGCACCCTAAAGGAACACAGACATTCTTGATCAAACGTTAGGAATCCACTCCAGCCACAGCACAGGCCCGCGCCTCCAGCCCAGGAGGCCGAGCTGCTCCACGATTTGCTTCTAGAACCTGGATGGAAGCCTGATTCAGGCCCTGGAGGCGAGCTCTCTGTGGAAGAGTGGAGGGTGTGGAGGACGTGTGGCGAGCTGGTGGACGTGGCACGCCTGGGTGCCAGGAGGCTGCTGTGAGCCCTCTGAGCCATTGAGGCCGTGACCTGGCTCCGGGCCGAGGACAACCTTGGGCGGCCTCTCCCAGTGTGCGGGCGCCAGGCCCCCTGCTGCGCCTCCCGCTGGCTGGGCCACCAGCTGCCTATGGGCCCCCCGGGGGCCTGTGTTCACGCGTGTCCTAACCTCGGGTCTCAGTTCTGCGTTGTTGATCTATTGAATTCCCAGGGTAGCCCTGGAAACAGCGGGGGGCGGGGGATGGTTTGCTCTTAAACAAGAATCTTACTGTTTGCATAGCACAGCCTACCATTTAATTAGAAAAATATGTTTTTAATTAACTTTCTCTTGACAAACACATTGGCTTATGTGAAACGGGGGAAAAATCCAGCCCGTGAAAGTGAAAGATGTTGTATAAAGGCAGGCCTCACTCTAGCTCATGCTGGCAGCCTGGCCACCTGGCCTGGACGTGGTGTGGGCAGCGGGCTGTGTGGCCGTGAGTCCTGAGTGCCTGGCCAGCGGGAAACACTGCAGCTCAGGTTCCCTGGGAGTGGGGAGTGCTGGGGGCCTCTGCTGACTTAGGGGTGCCTGAAACCCCTCCCCGGCACCCACCGCAATGGCCAACAGGTCACAGAAACTGGGAAACTTTCCTCAGAGCTGGAGACAGGCACTTTGAGGGTTCCCGAAAGATAGAGAGCAGATGGAGCCAACTGGCCTAAAAATAGGAGAATTGATAATTGCCAGGATTCTTAGAAAAATTGGACATAATATGGATAGATTTTAGCACACACGCTCTGCTAAACACTTGGCCAAGCAGAAAAATGAATGTGGGCAGAGAGACGTAAACAACATCCTGAAGATGTTGTCAGCACCCAAGTGGACCCCATGTGGGGACCCCTTTTAGGGACCTCAGAGGTCAGGCAGGAGGGGTGCAGGGGATAGGGGTTGGCCCTCAGGGACCAAGGTCATAGGGGTTGAGTCACCAGGAGGGTCCCCAGCTGTGCCAGAGGTCAGGCCTCACTCTCCCTATTCCTGGAACAGAAAAGTTCTGGGGGACTCAGTGATGCCTCTGGTGCCAATCCCCTACATCTCCTCATTTCCCCACATCTCCCTACATGTCCCCACATGTCCCCACATCTCCCCACATCTCCCCACATCTCCACACATCTCCTCACATCTCCACACATCTCCCCACATCTCCCCACATCTCCTCACATCTCCACACATCTCCTCACATCTCCCTACATGTCCCCACATGTCCCCACATCTCCCCACATCTCCCCACATCTCCTCACATCTCCACACATCTCCCCCCACATCTCCCACATCTCCTCACATCTCCTCACATCTCCACACATCTCACCTCCACATCTCCACACATCTCCCCACATCTCCCCACATCTCCTCACATCTCCACACATCTCCTCACATCTCCCCACATCTCCTCACATCTCCACACATCTCCCCACATCTCCTCACATCTCCCCACATCTCCCCACATCTCCTCACATCTCCCCACATCTCCCCACATCTCCACACATCTCCACACATTTCCCCACATGTCCCCACATGTCCCCACATCTCCCCACATCTCCCCACATCTCCTCACATCTCCACACATCTCCTCACATCTCCACACATCTCATTTCCCCACATGTCCCCACATCTCCCCACATCTCCCCACATCTCCCCACATCTCCCCACATCTCCTCACATCTCCCCACATCTCCCCCCCACATCTCCCCACATCTCCCCACATCTCCACACATCTCCTCACCTCACATCTCCCACACATCTCCCCACCCCCACATCTCCCCACATCTCCCCACATCTCCACACATCTCCCCACATCTCCCCACATCTCCACACATCTCCCTCACATCTCCCCACATCTCCCCACATCTCCACACATCTCCCCACATCTCCACACATCTCCCCACATCTCCACACATCTCCTCACATCTCCCCACATCTCTCCTCACATCTCCACACATGCCTTTCCCCACATCACCAGGAAGGGGAAGAGGTGTGATGCCAGCGTGCAGACACTGGAGGGAAGGTGGGGGGTGGGGGAAACACACACAAATAATCCCCCAGTAAAAGGACAGAAAGGGAGCGTTACAGCAGTGAGTGTCCTGTCAGCGATGGAAGAAAAGCAGAGTGCAGTTAGCACACAACTTTAAATTCTTCAAGAGAAGGGAATCCAAGAACACTGACCTGCCTCCTGAGAAATCTGTATGCAGGTCAAGAAGCAACAGTTAGAACCGGACATGGGACAACAGTCTGGTTCCAAATTGGGAAAGGAGTATGTCAGGGCTGTATATTGTCACCCTGCTTGTTTAACTTATATGCAGAGTACATCATGCGAAATGCCGGGCTGCATGATGCACAAGCTGGAATCAAGATTGCTAGGAGAAATATCAATAAACTCAGATATGCAGATGACACTAGACTTATGGCAGAAAGTGAAGAAGAACTAAAGAGCTTCTTGATGAAAGTGAAAGAGGAGACTGAAAAAGTTGGCTTAAAACTCAATATTCAAAAATGAAGATTGGGGCATCTGGTCCCATCACTTCATGGCAAATAGATGGGGAAACAATGGAAACAGTGAAAGACTATTTTGGGGGGCTCCAAAATCGCTGCAGATGGTGACTGCAGCCATGAAATTAAAAGACGCTTGCTCCTTGGAAGGAAAGCTCTGACCAATCTAGACAGCTTATTAAAAAACCGAGACATTACTTTGCCAACAAAAGTCCGTCTAGTCAAGGCTATGGTTTTTCCAGTGGTCATGTATGGGTGTGAAAGTTGGACTATAAAGAAATCTCCGCGCAGAAGAATTGATGCTTTTGAACTGTGGTGTTGGAGAAGACTCTTGAGAGTCCCTTGGACTTCAAGGAGATCCAACCAGTCCATCCTAAAGGAGATCAGTCCTGGGTGTTCATTGGAAGGACTGATGTTGAAGCTGAAACTCCAATACTTGGGCCACTGGATGTGAAGAGCAGACTTATGGGAAAAGACCCTGATGCTGGGAAAGATTGAGGATGAGAGGAGAAGGGGACGACAGAGGATGAGATGGTTGGATGGCATCACCGACTCGATGGACATGAGTCTGAGTAAACTCCAGGAGTTGTGATGGACAGAGAGGCCTGGTGTGCTGCAGTCATGGGGTCGCAAAGAGTTGAACACGACTGAGTGACTGAACTGAACTGAAGGGAGGCTGTCGAAGTGATGACCAAATATACACAGAGTCAAGTGTAGAGTCCAAGGTCGGGGTGGTGGGGGTGGGGTGGGACTGCCAGCCCCGAGCAGAGTAGAATTCAAGGCAGATAGCGTGGAACAGGGCACAGAGGCCTCCAGTTCACATTAGACAGAGCGTGTCACCGAAATCAGAAATTAAAGACTGTTACAAATAAAAGGAGACACTGCCTCCCAATAATCGTAGTGGGAAAATTCAACACATGATTCTCATCTCTGATAAACTCAGGAGACAGAATGCGAGTGGAGTATGTGAAAGGTGCACTTGTGAGGTTAATTTAATAGAGAGCCATTTCGAAAATTGTAACCTGCAAACAGGAAACTGCTTTTAAATGTGCATGGAAGAGATACATGTGAACATGCATGTGAAACGGAACACGGCCTGGGCCCCTCCCCTGCTCTCTCAAACATCACCCCCACTGCCTGGGCACCTCACAAGCTCCCAGCTGGGACCTGGTCCCACGGCGGTAAACCTGACCCCACGCACTCGGAGAGTGCCAAGGCTGGCCAGTGGCACCCTCCCTGCCCTGAAAGCACAGATCTGGGTGGCCACAGTCTGTCCTGACCCTGCCCCTTGCTTGCTGTGCCGTGGGGGCCAAGTTGCTCCCTGCTCAGAACTCCATTTCCGCAGTCTATAAAGTAAGGGCTGGACCACCTCAAAGCTGCCCTGCCAGAGCCAAGCCTGAGGAGAGCCGCGGGGCCCAGTGTGCCTGGGGGCCGTCTGCTGCAGCCAGCTCAGCAGCATCTGACCACGGGCACCTGAAACCTCCTCCTCAGGAGCCCTCTCGGCCTCCCCACCCCCCACTGCCCTGGGGTGTGGGTGCTCCCGCCTGCAGCCCCGGGAGCGCCTCCGCCTGTAGGGCCCACTCGGCCTGTGCACTGCTCAGCGTACCCTCTCCCTGGCGCCGGCCTGGGGGGCAAGCGGGCCGCTTGCCTGGCTCCCGAGTCCAGCTGGTGGAGAGGCCTCCGTCTGATCGTTCCTTGCTCTACTTGTCCTGCCTGGAAGCTCAAGGTCCCTAGGGAAGGCGACCCTTCCCCACCCAGCCTTCTCCCCTTCTGGCTTTGCCCCTGGAAGCCCCTCCCTCGGACACTGTGCCAGGCCCTGGCCTGACTCCTGAGCAGACTCAGTGGGGGGAGGGTACAGAAATGAGGCGGGGTGACCAGCAGGGCAGGGGGCCTGTCTCTGAGGGGGTGATGCAGGGCAGGGACCTAGCGGGGGAAGGGCCACGTGACTGCAGAGGAGCTGGGCGCCGTGTTGGGGAGGCCCTGGAGGTCTCTGGACTAGACTCTCTTGTGATGCGGAAGCACGGCTGAGAAAGACCGCCGGCTGCCAGGTGCAGGATGCCCTCAGCGGATGTGTACTCTGGGGGCCCAAGCCTGGCATTTCCCAGGATGACCCTCGCCATGGTGCCCAGGGCAGGGCGGGGGCAGGAGCTCCCCTTCTCCTCCGCGGCCAGCACCCTCTGCAGCTGCCCCACGCGGCTCTGGGGCCCAGGCGCGCTCGCTCTCGGCCTTGCCCCGCTGGGCGCTCAGGCCCCCAGCCTGGGAGCACCAGACGTCCTGGGGGAGACCAAGGTTGGGGGCAGCCAGTAGTGGGCGGACAGTCTACACGGGCAGGTGGCGGCTGGTGGTGGGGCAGCTCACGGCTGCTCGGGGCAGGGCTCACGGGGGTCCCCGGGGCAGCAGGGTGGGGCTTGGTCCCTGGAGTGCGGGTCCCTGGAGCACCCTGGGGTGACCTGGCCAGCCCCTGCGATGGGTCTTTGGAGGACGGGCCCTGCTGCTGGCCGAGGAGAGGCAGCCCGGACAGGGGGGAAGCTGGGCTTCCGGTGGCTCGAGTGTTCAGTGGTGTTTCTCCCACGGGGTCCTGCCAGGGTCTCAGCAGAGCCAGGATGGACAAACAGAAGGACCGTGGACCGAGTGAGCGGCTCCTCCCCGTCCCCCTAGGCCCCTGGGGCATGTGCTCCCTGCTCCCCTCACCCCTCCAGCTGGGCATCCCTCAGCTTCTGCGTCAAGGCCCTCAGGGCATCCCTCACGGAGGCCCCGGCCCCCTCTGCCCTGCGGACGGTCTCCAGGGCCGGGCGAGCGGACCGGCCCTCTGAGCCTGAGGACGGACGTGACCGCTGGGCCACGGTGGGGGCGCGGTGGGGGGGAAGTGGGGGGCGCGGAGACAGATGCACAGGCGCCCCGGCCCCTCATGCTGCTGGCCTCACTCTCGGGGAGCATGGAGGGAGCCCTGCGGGGGCTGGGGCGCCCTGGGCGGGTGATGGGGCGGGCAAGGAGGGCACTGACCTATGGTGGGGTGGCCGGGCGGCTCAGGAGAGGCTGCGGGGCTCTGTCCGCAGGTCCCCAGGCCGGGACGGAGCGTGGACCACAGCCGGCCCCGCTGGCCATCCGCCTCCCGCCTGGCGCCCTTGGCCCGGGCCAGCTCCTGCTCGAGGCCGCGGGCCCGGCAGCAGTCCCCGTCCAGGCGAGCCTGGAGGCTGTCAGCCGCGCCGTTGGCCTGCTGCAGCTTCCGGACAACACCGTGCAGTTCCGCCTGGAGGGCCCGCTCGGACCCCCGGCTCTCGCAGAGCTGCCTCTCCAGCTGCTTCTCCCGGGTCTCAGCCCGGGCCTCCACCTCCACCAGCGTCCGCCGCAGCCTCTGGACCTGTGGGACAGGTGTGGGGGCTCCAGACCCGCCAAGACCCCCCAGGCGTCTCAGCCTCACCCCTTCCTTGGGGTGTCACAGCCAGCGGACCCTGGACTTGCCTCCCAGCGCATGTCTGGCAGCCGGAACCCCTGAGCTCAGGTTGGGGGGAGCACCCCAGGACCACCAAGCAGGTCCGGGCAGGAAGCAGAGAGCCTGGCTGCAGCCACGGGACCCTGGCCAGACAGGGTGACGGCCAAAGGCTGACCGCTCCTGGGCCTGCGTGGGGCCAGCCCCAGGCCAGTCTGCCATGGCTCACCGGCTGTTGTCCTGAGTGCTGGGCCCCCACAATGGACTTCCAAAGGGGTAACCAGGGGACGAGCAGAAGGCCGTCCCATCAGTGCACGCAGGCCAGTGGCCAGCCCACCCCTCCTCCTGCCCCCCCAAGTCCCCTGCCCCCGACCAGGACCCGTCCCCACGGACCTCCCGCTGGGCCCCCAGCCTCTCCCTCCTCTCGGTGGTGCAGTCTCAGGACAGACAGGCCCTCCCTGACCCAACCTCTGCAGTGTCCGCCCTGTCCCTCCCAATTCGGACACCCTGTCTGCTGCTGCAGACCCTACCCACAGCCTGACCCGTGCCCCAGCCCCCGGGGTGGCCCCTCTGCAGTTGGGTGAGGGGCTTCTGAATACTTGTGAGTGAACGGGGAATAAATGCAGCCGCGCCTGCCCCACGGGAGGTGCCCACGCCGGGGAGGAGGCAGCCAGGCCCCCGCTCACAGTCCCGCTCCGGCCAGACGGAAAGCCCTGGGTGCTGGGCGCCCACCTCCCTCTGTGAGTCCTCGTGGGTGGCCTCCGCCTCGGCCACCAGCCTCTGAAGCGCCAGGGCCTCCTGCCGGCTCGGGTCCTGGGCGCCCCAGGTCTGCAGCCACGTCAGCTCCCGGCTCTTTCTCTGGTTCTCTGCCTCCAGCGTCGTCACCTGGACGTGGAGGGGCCACTGTGACGGGGCCGCCTGGGCCTCTGCGCCAGGAGGGGCTGGGGTGGTTGGTGGGCTGTGCTGACCCCCAACCCCGTTCACATGTTCTGGGGAGAGGCCCTCCTCTCGGGCAGCAGACGGAACGCGGGGAGGCTGAGTCACGCCCAGCTCAGGGCTGCGGTCTGTTCCGCGGCCATGGGAGAGCAAGCCCTAGGATCTGACCCCTTCAGCCACTCCCCAGCCTCTGCTGGCGCCTCCTGTCTTGGGGCCAGGACCCTGAGGAGCCCAGAGCCGTGAACAGTGCCTGGTGCACAGGCCACGTGAGCAAGGAATGTGCCCGTCCCTGTCCCTGCAGCGGGCATTTCACCAACCACCGTGTCTGTAGAAGGCTGAAAAAAGTGGGTGTGTGTGCTGGGCAGGCCTCCCACACGAGGGGGGCTCTAGGACCCCCTGGGGTGAGCCTGAGACCAAAGTGGTCGCGTCAGTGGCCGCGCCCTCAGAAGCCAAGGCTGGCGGAGGAAGCGGTGCCCATCTGTTCACTCTGAGCTCGGAAGCGGTGTGATGGGAGGAGCCCAGGCCACCTGGGGGCGTGGGCACCGCCTGGCTGAACCCCCACAGCCAACATCAGGCACCAGGTGCCAGAGAAGGCGCGTCGGGGGAGCCCTGCTGTCTGTCTCCCAGTGTGACCGGGTCTCCTCGGTGTGGTCCTTGCAGAGCAGAGCCGTGCTGACCCCTTGCTGGATTCCTGACTCCCAGGGTCCATGGGCATCGGGGCAATTGTTTTAAGCCAGGGAGTTTGGGGCTTGTCCTTGTGTCTTGCTGGCAGGGCCAATCTGGGCCCCGTGGTTCTGAGCAGGGCACTTCAGCTGTGGCTCCCAGCCTGGGGACAGCTCCCTGGGGGCCTGGAGGCGGGGATGGGGGTGCTCCTGGGGGTGGGGGGCCCGGGGTGGTGCCCTCACCTGTCTGCGTAGCTCCTGTAGCTGCCGCTGGGTGTCCACGGCTGCCCGCTCCGCCTCCCGCAGGCTAGCCCGCAGCTTGCCTGCCTGCTTCTGGGCCGCTGCCCAGGCCTCCTCCAGGACCAGGACCTTCTGCTCCCTCTCCTCCGTGGAGCGCTTGATGCTGAGCAGAGGGGCACGGGCAGGCTCAGGCTGCGGAGCGTGAGGGGCTCTGGCACCCCAGAGGGGCCGCCATCTGGCGCCAGCAGGCCACCATCTCCCTGCTTGCAATCCTAGTCTCCCGAAGCCCAGCCTCCACGGGCACGCTCTGTCTGGATCGGACTCTGCAATGGCCAGGTCTCAGCCCCCTCCCCAGGTCTCAGCCCCCCAGGTCTCAGCCCCCCTCCCCAGGTCTCAGCCCCCCCCAGGTCTCAGCCCCTCAGGTCTCAGCCCCCTCAGGTCTCAGCCCCCTTCCCCAGCTCTGTCCCAGCCCCCCTGAGGCTCCCCGTAAAGGCCGCAGTGCCTGCCGGCTGTCCTGCCCCTGGGGGGCCTCCTTCTGCTCCCCAGCCCTGGGCGGTCTCCTTCCGGATGCTCGGGGCCTGTCTTGCCTACTGGACGGAACTTCTGGAGAGTGAGGACAGGCCTGGGACGTGCCAGCCTCCCCATCCCAGGCCTGCACTGCGGACTGTCTGGGTGGGCAGCTGGCACCCCGGGCCTGCTTTGTGGGCCCTCTGCACCATCGTTGGGCCCCGCCCAGTAGGCCACCCTGTGTCCCACCTGCCTTGCCCCTGGGGCCTAACCAGGGAGGGGGCTGGGCTGGCGGGAGCTGCTCCTGGGGGCTGCCCTACCTGGCCTTCTCCTCTTCGGCCTGGCGGAGGGCGGCCCGCAGCTTGGTGTTGGAATGCCGCAGTGCGTCCTTCTCACGGGCCATGTCAGCCAGCGCCCGGCAGGCGTCGCGGGCCTCCCTTTGCAGCCCCTCCCGAGTCTCCTCGGTGCCCTGCAGCTCCTGGCACAGCGCGGCCAGCCCCTCATGGGCCTCGTCCAGCTGCGCCCGCAGCCTCTCGGCCTAAGGGGAGCGGGTGGCTCTAGGGCCCGGCGGAGGGCCACGGGCCAGGTGTCTCCTGGTCTCAGGTCCTCCAGCGCTTAAAGCAGAAGCATGAGGCCTGGCTTTGCCCAGCCCACTGAGGCTGCAGGGCGGCTCCTGGGGGCCCATCCCTGACCCCAGCAGGGAACAGCCCGACCCTTTCTGATCCTGGAGCGACAATGGGCTCCCTCCCTGGATGCCTGGGATGTGGTCACTGGTCAGCAGGGCCTGTCTGGGACAACTCTGCCCACACGTCTGCACTGTCCCTACCTGCTGTCCCTCAGGCCCAGTCTTGTCCTTCAGTGATGATGTGGGGCCCTGGCCTGTCTGCCCCGGTGCAGACAGACGCCTCGTGCCCCGGGCTCCGGAACCCTGACCCCTGCCTGCGGCCTCAGCTCCCACTTGGTGAAGGGGGAGTGGAGAGACGGGACCACTGAGGGATGGGGCGTGGGGAGGGCCGTCTCTGGGCAGGCTCCCTGACTATTCTCCGGCTGCAGCAGAGCTGCCGGGGCCAGGCTGTAGCCGTCACAGGAGCAGGTGTTGGGGGCCTGCCCCGGCATGGAGGGTCTCAACCCCAGGGAAGGTTTTGGAGCAAGTGGGAACCTCAGGCTGCTCTGAGCCTCTATGTGCTGAGCCAAGCTGGGAGATGGGGCAGGTGTGTCCTTGTCCCCTGCCAGACCTGTGCTGGCCCCAGAGGAGGGCACCCACCACACTGGAACTGGAGTCTGTGTCACCCCCTAGTTGGGGCCTCCTCACCCACAGCCTCTAGGCAGGGCCTGGGGAGTCAGTGGTTTTGTGAGTCTGAGAGCTCAGCTGAACCGCGGGTGGGGGTCAGCAGTCCTAACTGCCCTGGGACACAGGTTGCCTGCAGATCCCGGGGCTCAGCCCCTGGTGGGGGGCGCTGGAGGGGAGTGCAGACCCCGGGAAGGGGCAGACCATCTACGGGGTGGGGGCTCGCCGAGGCTCAGCCAGGACCTCGGGTCTCTCCTCTCACAAGGGAACGCTGGAGAAGGCATGTGCCCCTGCCCCTGCAGGAAGAGATGGAGGAAGCCTCCAGGGAAGCCACAAAGACTGAGCCTGTCCAGGCACTGCTTTGCCAGAAGCGAGCCCCACTCTGCTGGCTGCCACAGTGGGGCACTCTCCGGGTCCCTGGCTGGCTGGCTCCCGCGGCTGCCCACTGTTATTGTTGTTCTGTTTTTGGGGAAGGGCGGCTCTTCGCTCCCCTCCCGCCCCCCACATGTGGGAGCCACAGCCGTGAGCAGCGTTTTCCGCCGAGCTCAGCAGAAATCCACCCTGAAGGTCAAGGACCAGCAAGAGGGCCTATCCGTCATAAAAAGCTGTTTTCATTTCCCAGGGCTGAGGAGATGAAAACAAGCAAAACAAACGCGGGGGACCCCCCTCCCCCGCCTCGTGAGAACAACCGTCCCTTTTACAGGAATTTTACAGCCAAATCGCTTAATGTGATTATAATAATTATTTCTTTACTAGAAATTGTATAAACAGCCTCTTTTGAAATCTCCTGCAGGGAGGTGACCTGAGGGCTCCACATGGAGGCGGGAAAGCAGGGGAGGGGCTGTGCGGGCCCCGGGCCTGCGTGTGAGCACACGTGCGTGTGTGCATGTAGCATGTGCAGGCATGTGGTGTGTGCATCCACACGCATCCATGTGCAGGCATGTGTGCTCATGTTCACCCACATGCATGGTGCATGTGCACATGAGTGAGCATGGAGCCGTGTGTGCTGCTTGCTGCACACGTGTGGTGTCCGTATGTGTTTGCATATGTGTGCATATGTGTGTGCTGTCACTGTGTTCCTCTGCATGGGAGTGTGTGTGGTCTTTACATGCGTGGAGGTGTATGCACTGCATATGACCTATGTGGTGGGTGCATGCACACACATGCACACACTCAGATACAAGCACGCACATACACATGCACACACATACACACAAGCACACACACGCACACTCACGTGCGCACACACACGCGCGCACACATGCACGTGCACACAGATGCAAACAGATGCACGCATACACACGTGTGGACCTCAGGTAGGGCTGCCAGAGGCCTGGATGTCCCTCCAGTTTAAAGGCTGTGAAATGTTATGGTTTCCATGGTGACTCTGGGCCAGCCCGGCGCCTGGGAGGGCTCTCCGGGCTCCTTCTCTCTGCCATTGTTCCCCTTGCCCCTCTCACCCGCTTCAGCCTCCCCATCACCCCAGCCCCTTCCTGGGGCCCCTCTCCTTTCTGGGGGCGGCGATCAGGGAACCCGAACTTCCCACGAGGCCATGTTCTCCCCCTTTACCCCCAGCATGGACGTGCCCAGCCTCCCCGGCTTCTCCCCCTGCTGTCCCCCGTGTTAAAGCCTCACTCTGCTTCCCCGTGTGGTCGCTGACCAGGCCTGACTTCGAAATCTGTTGAAAAGAGACCTTTCTCTTTGGGGCCAAAGTAAACAGGCTGTCATGTTAAATCACGCTCTCTTCCTCTGGCGGCCCCACTCGGGGTGCCGGGGGCGGGCCCAGCCCCTCTCCGTGCTTGCTGCGCCCCTGCCAGCCTTGGCACCCAGCCCGGGAGTTCACGAGGTCACGGGCCCCGCGGCCCCTCCCCGCCGCGTGCCCTCCTGCCCTCCCCTCTCCAGGCGTCCCCAGGCCTGTCAGAGCCCCTTCATCAACACCTCCCTGCTCTGCCTGCTGAGCCTGCTCGCCTGCCTGGGGCCTCTCCTGGCCACCCCCCAGCCCAGGACACCTCACCCGGCTCCTGGAGCCCGGCCCTGGCCTCAGGGCCTTGGCGGGGCCATCGCGTGGGGTTGCACACAGCTGTCCCCCGAGCACACCTCTAACCCAGACCCCCGGGCCCCGTCTGGGGTGGGCAGCGCCACCTCACCCAGGGTCTCCCCATGGCTTGTTGGATGGCGGCCTCTGGCTGGGGCCCCTGCCTGCTCCTGGGAGCCCCCGTGCTGCCCCTCACCTCTCTCCCCACGCTGCACCGCTCGGCTGCCAGCGCCCGGAGCCTCTCGCGCAGGGCCCTGGCCTCCCTCTGGTGGGCAGAGATGGCGTCCTCAAACTGGGCCTGCAGGGCCTTCAGCTCCCTGGCCACGGTGCTGGCGGTGGCCTGGGGGGCGCAGCAAGCGGCGTGGGGTCAAGGGGCCGTCCCAGGCGGGGGCAGCGGGCCGTCCGCTCGGGCCCCTGTGGGCAGCCGCACACTGTCCTGGGCCAGCTGGATGGCTCACTCAGGCCCCACGAGGCAGGCCTGCAGCTCTGGCTGACCGTAGCCGGTGCTGGGTCCTGAGGGGTCACAGTGGTGAAAGGTGCAGGGGTGTGGGGGAGCAGAGGGCCCATGGGGATCTCATGGAAGAGATGACCATTCCCAAACTGCAAGCAGGGTGTGGCATTGGGGGATGCCCAGCATCTCCCCAGGCTCTAAGTGCATAAGCACCCACAACACGCCCAGGAGGGGTTGGGGCTCTGCCTGCACCCCTTGGGCAGTGTCGTCCGGGTTCAGACCCCACAGCCAGGCCCCGAGCTCGGACACCCTTTGGGAAGGACTCAGCTTGGCCTGACTCTGCTCACCTGTGGTCACAGCCCGGGGTGCTCCCTGTGCTGCCCAAGGGGCACCCGGAGCAGCAGCACCCCGCTGCTCACAGCCCCTCCTGTCGTGAACGGGACACCGCCTGCTCGCCCTGAGCCCAGGCCCAGCCCAGCCTCCCCAACCCGGGCCCCTGCCGCCGCCACCACTGGGGTTTGGAGGGTGACCCCCAGAACCCCTGGATCCACAGGCCGTGCCCCGCCCCTGGGGAAGGAGCCCCGCCTGTGCCCCCAGCTGCCCCTCTCCACTGAGAAGTGCACCCGGGACGGTCAGGTCTGGCTGAGCCCCCAAGGTGGCCCCAGTGAGGCTGCGGTGAGGGCTTGGTGTTGCCCAGGTGGGGAGGGGTGGCCCCTGCAGTAGTGAGCCACAGGGCAGGGCCAGGAGCCCCTCCACGCGCGGGGGCCTGCTCTCAGGTCACCCACGACTGGTGTTACTTGGCTGCCTCTTCTTCCCACCCTCCCCCTGGTGGATGTTAATTTCCAGGCCGAGGTGGCGAAAGAACCTTTTATGAGCTCCCGGAAGAGCTGGGCTGGCAGGCACCCCCACCTCGGTCAGCTCAAGGGAAGGCTCCCGGGGGATCCTGCCAGCTGGGGCTTCCCAGGTCTTGGGGGTCTTTTCTGGTCCCCTGACCACAAGGTGGGCTGCAGGAGCAGCTGGGAGGTCAGGGAAATGAGCCCCCAACCCCAGGGGGCTTCTACAGCCCTCCCAGCTGTGCCCACCGAAGGGCCGTCTGGCCTCGGGGGTGGGACCGAGCAGGATGGGGCTCCTGGGAGAGATGCTCTTGGGCAAGACTTTCCCGGGTGCCAGGAGCTGCTCTGCTCAGTGACCCAGGGATCCGGGTCTCGCGTCAGGCAGCAGGGGGTGAAGAAACACCCTGGCAGTCAACTCCTGATTGCAACATTCCTCCTTCCACCCGGGGCCTCTCTCCCTCCACCCAGTGGGCCCCTGCCCCTCTCCCAGCCCAGTGCCCCTCCCCCCGCCCAGCACCCCTCCCCCTGCCCAGTGCCCTCCACCCAGTGCCCCTCTCCCACCCCAGTGCCTCCCACCCCAGTGCCTCCCATCCCAGTGCCCCTCCCCCCGCCCAGCACCCCTCCCCCCCGCCCAGTGCCCCCCACCCAGTGCCCCTCTCCCACCCCAGTGCCTCCCACCCCAGTGCCTCCCATCCCAGTGCCCCTCCCCCTGCCCAGCACCCCTCCCTCCGCCCAGTGCCCCACTACCCAGCGCCCCACCCCCCACCCAGTGCCCCTCTCCCACCCAGTGTCCCCCACCCCAGTGCCTCCCACCCCAGTGCCTCCCACCCCAGTGCCCCTCCCCTGCCCAGTGCAGCCCCCTCCCCCATCCAGTGCCTCTTCCCCCACTCAGTGCCCCTCCCCCCGCTGTCTGGTAGGTTGGAGCAAACTGCATGGCCTCCCCAGGTCCTGTTGTCTGGGTGGCCTGCCCTTGGTTGGGAGGCACGTCCACTCGGCCTCTTGTGGGCAGGCCCCGAGCACGGCCCTGCTTGTGGGGTGAGCTCTGGGCTTGAGCCTGCAGCCCATGAGCCATCCACTCACTCGTTCCTGGATGCAAGTCGTTCACCAACAGGGGAGCATCTAAGCCTGCGCCCCTGGGGCTGGGGACACACCAGTCACCAGTGGGGCAGGCAGGTGGCCAGGCTGGGAGGACAGAGGCAGGAGGCAGAGGGGCCAGGGCACCAGCCCGGCTGCGCCAAGTGAGTGCTCTGAGGGCAGCGGGCAGCCGGGTGGCCTCGCCCGTGACCAGCCCTGCCCCGTGCAGGGGGTCTGTGCCCCCCCCAACCCTGCCCTGAGCTGTCACCCCCGCCCCCTCTGTCTGCTCCCCGCCAGCCCCCCGGGGTCCTGCCCCGAGCCCTCCCCCGTGTCCTGCCACCCCGCTCTGCTGCTCCTCCAGAGCGGCACCCACACTCCATAAATGGGCCCGCGGGCTGAGGGCATAGGGCCCAGGGGCCCACCCCACTCCCTGGAGTCCTGGTTGCTGTTGCCTGCCCCTCCCCCAGACGTGGGCTCCTGAGGAGGAATTGGGGCCCCAGGTGACCAGCTGGCCGCCCACAGTGGCCTCCATGCCCTGTGGGTCTCTGTCCACTGGCCCAGGCGGGCGGCTGCCTGCTGGTGTCTCCTGGCCCCTTGGATGCCCCTCTCCCGCCCTGCTCAGAATTCTCTGCCAGGTCTTTTCCAGGCAGTCTCTGCCTCAGATCCAATGCAGCCTCCCCAGCTGCGCTTCTCTGGGAGGGGACTCTCTAGAGAGTTGGTCCGCGGCCTCTGAGCCTCCGGCAGCCGCACCTCACCACGCTAGGGGGGCTGGCGGCACAGATTCGGGCTCTGTCCCCTCTCTTGCTGGTGCCAGGCCCTCCCCTCTGAGACTTCTGCAAGGGTGTGTGGCCTGCCCATCCTTCCCTCCCTGGTCCGCCCTGCACTCCCCACCCCATCCCGCTCCGTCGCCTTTGTGTCCCGTGGAGACACTGTCCCCCCAGCAGGGAGCCTGAGTCATCTGGGGGAAACTGAGGTTCAGGCGGCTGGGGGTGGGGTGGAGGGGGTACCCCCCAGGACCAGGCAGGGAGCGGGTGCCCTTGGGGTCCACTGCGCTTGCTGGGCTGTTCGGGCGGCCAGGCCAGGCGTCCAGCTCTGGTCGGGAGGGGCTCACCTCGGCTCGCTCCTGCTGGCCCTGGGCCTCCCGCCGCACCAGCTGCAGCTCCCCCCGCAGCCGGCTCAGCTCCACGTCCCGCAGAAGCAGGGCCTGCGTGACAGGGGTGGGGCACTCCTGAGCAGGCTGGGGGGCTCTAACGAGAGGCTCAGCAGGGTGCTGGGAGTCACGGCCCCGATGCCAGGACAACGGGCCCTAGGAGCAGGGAGCCCCTCGGAGGCAGCTGAGTCCCGAGGGGGTGGGTCCAGCCTGTGCCCGGGAGCCCCTTGTCCCCCCCCCCGGGTGCCCTCTCCTCCACCCGCACCTGCCCAGTACCTGCTCTTTCCCACCATAGGTCAGGGGGCTTCATGGACCACCTCCTCCCTGCAGCCCCCCACCCACCCCAGGCACAGAGCAGGAACCACGGACAGTTCTTAACCTCCCCAAACGCTCCATGTTGCTGAGGGTGAGGGGTGTGCAAGGGCCCCCCAGGGGTGCCGGGTCTCACCCATTGGCCCCAAGGTGGGAGGGCCCTGCTCTGTCGCCAGGCCGGGAGTGGGGGGACTCGGAGTGACTCACAGTCAGTCACAGACCCGCCTCCCCCCACGCCAGACCCATTGGGACCCCTGAGAGTCCTGTCACAGTGCGATGACCCACACGTAGGTATTCCTCATCTGTTCCACCCACTCAACACTGCGCTTCAGGATGGCACGGGAGGGCAGCCTGAGGGCGTGCGTGTATGAGTGCGGTGGGACGCCCTGCTTCCGGGGTCTCCAATGATTATTTCTAGCATTACTGATAACAGCCACAGAACTCCCACCAAAGGGAGGCCAGCAGAAGGAAGGGGGGTCCCTGTGCCCCCCGGGGTGTCATCAGCTATGGAAAAGGTCCATCTGGTGGGAGGGGCCTGGGAGAGGACGGATACATGTGTATGTATGACTGAGTCCCTCTACTGTTCGCTGAAAACAACCACATTGTTAGTCGGCTATGCCCCGATACAAAACGCTTTTGGGGTTAAAAAATTTTTTAAAAATTTTGAAAAAAAGAAGAAAGCACCATGTGGCCCTGAGCTCAGTGTGGAAGGACCCGAGTCTGGCTGGTGATCCTGCAGAGAGAAAGGCCTGGGGCGCTCCTGCGCTGTTCCTGTGTGCCGCAGAGGTGGGCACGGCTGTGTCTACGCCCACGGGCCCGTCTGCACACAGCTGTCTCCTGGAGAAGCTTTTATAACAAGGAGAGTGTCTGCCTTTGGCCCTGGGTCCCAGGGGAGCCTGGAAACCCCTGGAGTGTCCCGAGCAAGGGGCGCCCGTTACGGACCCGCCCTGAGACTGCACCTGAGCTTGTGCTCACAAGGTGATCGGGGCAGCGGGGGACCGCGGAGGAGGCCCCTACCCCCCCACCCAGCTCAGGGAGGAGGCTGGGCCCTGGTGTAGCTGATCACACGCAGGCAAGGCAACCCCAGCAGAACCCTGAACTTGCCGGTTTAAACATCCTGATTTGCCAGCGGGTGACCTGCCCTCTGTGGAGAGACGGCCCCTCCCTGGGTCTCTCCACTAGGCTCGTCCTGACCTGCGTCCTTTACAGCAAAACTGTAACTGCGAGAGTCCACGGGCCACTCGGGGGAGCTGAGGCCGAGGGGTTTGCCCAGAATCTCATGCTGTCCCTGGACGTTCGTAGGATGCCCCTAGGTCCTCCTTTACCCCCCACCCTTGAAACGCCACTGCCCTGCAAACCCTTGCTTCCTCCCTCCCAGGATGCAGGAGAGCAGAACAGCAGAGGACGCAGGCCTTGGTGCCCAGCAGGTGCATGGGGCCACTCGGGGCAAGTTATTCACCGTCTGCCAATCTGTTTCCCACCAGTCAAGGAGGCCCCATGAGAGGGTGTCCCTCACAGTGTTGTGGGGATGAAACCAGCGATGCAGAAGAGTCTGACAATAAACCTTGGTTATTTCCTGCCACTGTGACTCTTCCATTGCAATTTGCAGTTTGTACTAACACCTGAGAGTCCTGTCACAGTGCGATAACCCACACGTAGGTATTTACTTGTCTATCTCATCCACTCAGCAGTGCGTGCTTCAGGATGGCACGGAATACTGGAAGAGCCTGGACTCAGCAGGTAGCTTTCACATGCCCAGTGTCTGCTTAGAGGCTGGCTGGCTGGTTGGCTGATGGATGAACACACTGCTGGGTGACTGGCTGGCTGATCAGACGGATGGAAGGAGAAGCAGATGCATGGATGGACAGTGGATGTGAATGGGCAGCTGAGTGTGTGGACAAGGGAAGGGTCTGTAAGTGACTGACGGATGAATGGTTGAGTGAGTGAGTATGTGGGTAGCTGAGTGAGCGGATGGATAGTCCTGACGGTCATGTGCGTGGATAGCTGGATGGGTATTTAAGCAAATTGATGGAGAGATTTATGGTCAAGTGTGTGGATATACAGTTGGGCATGTAAATAGATTGCTAGATATGTGGGTAGACAGCTGGGTATGTGAATAAAGGACGAACATCCAAGTGGACAGATGGATGACGGACAAGTGAATGGAAAGACGGTGTGCACATAAATGTGCAAATGTTATTGTTGTTCAGTCGCTCAGTCGTGTCTGACTCCTTGTGACCCCATGAACTGTAGCTCGCCAGGCTTCCCTGTCATTCACCATCTCCGGAGTTTGCTCAACTCATGTCCATCGAGTCGGTGATGCCATCCAACCATCTCATGCTCTGTTGCTCTCTTCTCCTCTGGCCTTCAACCTTTCCCAGCATCAGGGTCTTTTCCAACGAGTTGGCTCTTCGCATCAAGTGGCCAAAGTACTGGAACTTCAGCTTCAGCATCAGCTCTTCCAATGAATATTCAGGGTCGATTTCTTTTAGGATTGATTGGTTTGATCTCCTTGCAGTCCAAGGGACTCGCAAGAGTCTTCTCTGGCACCACAATTCGAAAGCATCAGTTCTTTGGCGCTCAGCCTTCTTTATGGTCCAAACCTCACATCCGAGCATGACTACTGGGAAAAACCATAGATTTGATTAGATGGACTTTTGTCGCCAAAGTGATGTCTCTGCTTTTTAATATGCTGTCTGGGTTCATCATAACTTTTCTTCCAAGGAGCAAGCATCTTTGAATTTCATGGCTGCAGTCACCATCCACAGTGATTTTGGAGCCCATGGAAATAAAGTCTGTCACTGTTTCCAGTTTTTCTCCATCTATTTGCCATGAAGTGATGGGACCAGATGCCATGATCTTCTTTTTTTGAATATTGAGTTTTAAGCCAGCTTCTTCATGCTCCTCTTTCACCTGTGTCAAGAGGCTCTTTAGTTCCTCTTCACTTTCTGCCATAAGGGTGGTGTCATTGGCATATCTGGAGTTACTGACATTTGTCTTGGCAGTCTTGATTGCAGCTTGTGTTTCATCCAGCCTGCATTTCTCATGATGTACTCTGCATATAAATTAAGCAGGATGACAATATACAGCCTTGACATACTCCTTTCCCAATTTTGACCCAGACTGTTGTTCCATGTCTGTTGCTTCTTTGCCTGCATACAGGTTTCTCAGGAGGCAGGTTAGGTGGTCTGGTATTCCCATCTCTTGAAGAATTTTCCACAGTGGTTGTGATCCACAGTCAAAGGCTTTAGCATAGTCAATGGAGCAGAAGTAGATGTTTTTCTGGAATTATCTTGCTTTTTCTATGATCCAACGAATGTTGGCAATTTGATCTCTGGTTCCTCTGCCTTTTCTAAATCCAGCTTGTGCATCTGCAAGTTCTTGGTTCATGTACTATTGAAGCCTAGCTTTAAGGATTTTGAGCATTAGCTTGTAAAAATGTGAAAAGAGTGCAGTTGTGTGGTAGTTTGACATTCTTTGTCCTTCTTTGGGATTGGAATGAAAACTGACCTTTTATAATATGTATAAATATATATATGTATATATATAAATATATGTGTATATATTTATAAGTGGGCAGGTGGACTAACGGGCAGATGGGTGGATGGGTGGATGGGTGTGTGGGTGGGGGAATGTCTGGACAGACAGGTGGATGGAAACATAGGTGGATGGCTGGACAGGTAGAACGGATGGACAGACGGTTGGGTGGGTGGAGAGATGGATGGAGGGACTGAGAGGAGGGTGAATGTCCACCAGGACTGCGGTGGGAGATTAAAGCTGCCATTTGACTCACACAGTGACTCACACAGCCCTCTCACTGGGTCGGAGCAGGCACGGCGCGTGGACGCGGGCCCCCCGCCTCACGGTCCCCCGTCACCTGCTGCTTCTCGTGTTCCAGCTGAAGGAGACTCTCGTCTCGCTCACGCTTTAGGCTCTGAATTTCCTCCTTCAGCGCCTCCCTCCTGGTTGCGTTCTTTGCCACCAGCTCCTTCTCCTGTTTCAGCCGGCGTGCAGCCGCTTCCTTTTCTTCCATCAGAGACAGACTCAGGGTCTCCTGGGCCGGGGAAGAGGGACAGGTGTGAAGACACACAGGTCAGAGCTCATGAGCCCAGCAGGCATCTGCGTTCCTGAGGGAGAGCAGGCTCGTGGACGCCGGGGCGGGACAGCTGCCCGGGGACAGTCCAGGCCAGCCAGCCGCAGGGTCGTCTCCCGCACAGTGACAGGAGCTGTGGAGGGCTCTGGGCCTCAGCCACCAGCATCCCACGGTCCAGCCACAGCTCAGAAACCGTTCCTGAGCTCAGGGAGCACCAGGCACCCTGACACCAGGCCGTGTGAGGACGTGTCACACGGGGCCTGCCGGCCTGTGACCAGCTGACAGCTCAGAGGGCCCGGAGCTCCCTGCGAATACCGGCCCTCAGACTGCGGCCAGGTCAGCCGACACCTGGGGGCGCCTCCTCTGTGCGGGACAGAGCATCCACGCATGCTGTGAGCGGTCCTCCCGCCCAGCCCCAGGGTGGCCTGGGCCCGCCTGTTGCCCAGCTGATCTCCTGGGCCCACCGCCCCTGCGGACACAGCAGGGACACACCCCTGGGAAGTGACCGGACGGCTGGGGGACGGGGTCCCGGGAAGGCAGACCTTCTCCCTCTGGAGACGCGCGAGGTCCTCGCGATGGACCAGCGCCTGGCTCTCCAGGGCCAGCTGCGCGTCCCGCTCCCGCTGTGCCACCTGCCGCTGCAGCCCCGTCTTCTGGGCCTCCCAGGCGCTCTGCAGCTGCTCCAGTTCCACTGCCAAGGGACAGGAGCGTCCAGACCCATGGGGAGGCCCAGCCCTGCAACACCCTGCCGCCCGTGGGCCCCGGGCTCTGGGGAGGCTGCAAGCTGGTGGGACAGAGCCCCTGACCACTCAGCAGGCGCATGTCTTGATGGCAGCCCGCATGGCTGGGGTGGGCTGAGCAGAGGCAGGGGCATGGGGGGTGGGCAGGGGCTGCCACGTGGACCTTGAGACCAGAGCCCATCCCCAGCCTTGGGCCAGGGCTGGCAGGTGCCCACCAGTCGCAGACGGCAGCGGCAGGATCTCCTGGCTGACTTCAGATGTGACCTCCCCACCGTGTTCGGGCCCCGTTGGGGCGCAGTGAGTGGGAGCCGCCCACCTGGGGACAAACTCCGGGAAGGGGGGGCAGAGGGAGCCCGTCGGAGCAGAACCTTGCAGGGCCTGCCGGGCCAGCCGTGCGCTCCGGGCCTCTCCCTCCAGCTGCTCCTGCTGCGCCTGCAGCTGCGATGCCAGCTGTTGGGCCTCAAAGAGGCTGCTCTCCAGGGTGTCCCTCTCGGCTCTGCAGAGAGTCATCACACCACAGGCGAGTCACCCACGCCAGCAGAGGGCCCTGCTGGATGAGGGCAGCAAGGAGCCCATTTGCTAGTTGGAGTCCTCCAAGGCTGGCCATCAATCAGAAGGCAGAGGGCGGCTCATTCATTTTAAATCTCTAAGAACAGATTGGAGCCTACACAGAAAACATTCCAGGTGGATTAAAAAGCTAAATACAAAACCAAAACAGATAACAACTAAGCATCTCTGAACTGTAAAAACTGTAGAAAAAGGTACAGAACGATATTTTATAATCTTAAGCAAGACACAAAAATCAGAAGATGAAAATAAGGAGGCCAACAGTTCTGAATACATTCAAAGAGAGGGAGACAGAGTTTTGTGCAGAAAAGATTCCACAAATCAAGTCAACAGATGGGGGACAGACTTGGAGACAATATTTGCACTAAATATACTACGGTTAATATCCATCATATACAAATAGCTCCTATCAATCAATGACAGAAAATGGCTTACCCTAAAGAAAGATGAGAACAGTGGCTGTTATTCACAAAGAAAACAAGAATGGTGAATAAACATATGAAACTCACTAGTCCTCAGGAGGGTTTGGATTTCACCTGTGCTGTTTCATCCATCATGCATCACACTAACAAAGCTGAAAATAGTGATCATATATCTTGTTGGCAGGGGTGCAAGCACCACTTTGGCAGAGGGGAACTAGGAAATTTTAAAACATAAACTGTGCATATCTTTCTTTGGACCAGCGATTCCAGTTCTAGGGGTCAGTGCTTTAGAACCAACGACGCTGTACAGGACACTCCCCGTAGCCTCACACAGGGCGTGAACCAGACTCAGCATCAATGCCATTCAACGCGAGAACGTTTCAGAAAGCACAGTGCATCTCGTCCGCTGCTAACAACGATGAGGAAACTCTGCGCGCTCTGAGAAGCAGCCTCCAGCACAGAACACGCGCAGCACCATCCCCGGTGTGAAGCTGCCTCTGCGTCTGGGCACAGACATGGCCAGTCAGAAAATGCCTGGGATGGACATGGCAACTCAGCAGTTCCCACTTCTGGGGAGGGTGATGGCAGGACCTGCCTCTCCGACAGCAAGTCCATCAGTCACCGGCCAGACAGTGAGCACGCGTTCATATTAATGGTTATGTGCTGTGTCCTGCACTGATGCAGAGTGAAAAGAATCCACTACCAAACAACAAGGATACACCACAAACATTCAGCACAGACACCACGTGAAGACACAGCCCACGCCCAACCCCAAACAGGCCGGGGGTCAGGGAGAGCTGCGGGCCGCAGAGGGCCTTGCTTAGTCGGCCCAGCCCCCAGAGTCTCCCTCGGGCCCTGCACACGGCCACTGCTAGTGTCGGGGTGAGGCCTGTCAGCACCTTCCAGGGCGCCCTCATGTCTGCCGAGCCCAGGAACCTCACTCCTCTGATATCCCGCCCCCTCCAGTCCCCACCCTCTAAGCCCCTGTGTGTTCCGCGCTCCCCACGGCTGCGTGTCACGTCCTCTGCCTGGAGGGCTCTTCCCAGTTTTCTGTCCGCCTCACACCCACTTTCTCCCAGGTGCCTGCCTGGTCCCCTCTGGGGTCGTGGCCTGTGTGGGTCAGACACCGAATGGTCACCCAGAGGGAGAGACTGAGAACGAGTCCAGTCTCTCCCCCATCCCGCTTCCTGGAAGGTGGCTGGCACCGCCAGCAAGGGCAAGGTGGGTACAGGCAGGGACTCAGTTGATCTCGCTGAAGCCTGAGAACTAACAGGGGTCCCTGGTGCTGCAGCCTTTTCAGGGCCTGGGACTGGGGGCCGGAGGACCTCAAAACCCAGGGTCCTCATTCATTAGGAGAAGCAAGTCACATCCCGAGCACCTTGTCAGCAGAAGCTCAGACTGGTCACTGGGAAATGCTGTTTAGTGGGCATGTGACTCTGTCTGGGGTCTGCAGGACCACTGTGTGCAGAGGCCCTGGGCCCAGTGGTCACGGGTGAGTCAGGGGAGGGTCCTCTGACCAGGGCCTGTGGGCTGGGCAGCAAATGATGGCGGGAGGAAAGAGGCCCCTGACCCCTGCCCTCAGAGTGCCAGTGGGGCCTGGGAGGGGGCCAGGGGTAGAGCCTGGGACCCTCTACTGCCGCCCACCCACAGAGACCTCGTCAGGGTTCCTGCTGCAGTCTGTGCCCACAGTTGCGTTGGGAGGGGAGTCTTCCCTCTTTCCTTCCCTCTTTCCTCCATGAAGATGTTCAAGGACCCCGGCCTCTAAGTTTCCTCATGGCCTCTAGTTCTGGAATTCCGGAAAGAACTCTTTCTACAAAAACACTTGGATATTCCTTAGATGGGCACAAGGTGCAGAAAGCCATAAGCCTGTGGATGTCCTCAGAGGTCACAGGCCAGCTCAGTTCACCAGGCAACAGTCTGAAGGTCACCCCTTCTTGCCTACGAGTGTCTGTCCCAGCTCTCCTGGAAGTGGCCCCGATAGTTTCAGGGTTTACCCCGCACCCCCCCCCCCCCCCCCCAGCCTCGTGGTTCCCTGGAGTTGCCACCACCCAGGCTCCAGGAATAAGCATAGGGCCACAGTCTGCCTGTCTGAGCCCTGTGGCTCCCAGGATCCATTCAAGGACATCAAATGGTTCAAGATGGCTGCAGGCAGCAGCTCTCAGGACTCGAGGGGCAAAGGGTGCTCTGTGTCTGCTGGCCATCTTGCCAGCTTTCACCTTGAGCCTGCCCAAGAATGACAGGGTAGAGGCGGGGAGTTGAGGGTACCATGGGAGTGCCTGGATCCAGCCTTGCCTGAAGCAGTACATACCCGGTACTGCTCAGATCCGTGAGCAAGACTTTCCACATCTTTCTGCTGGTCTGAGATGGGTTTCTGCTACCTGCCACCTGGCCAGTGCAGCCCCCTCTCTCAGGAAGGCTGTGCTAGGCACATTTACCTCTTCCAGGTGCTTCTTGAGCCCTCAGGCACTGCATCGCCCCTCACTAATGGCCTCTCTCCCATGTACACACACTTGCCCTGCCCTGCAGTCACTGAGCGACTGTCCGTCCTCACTACCCTGTGGGCTCCTGGAGGCCAAGGCCACATGAACACTTGCCGGTAGGTCCCCAGGTACCTGAGATCGGCTGCCTCCTCGGCCATGAGCTGACCTTGCTTCTCCAGGGCCTCCTGCTAACATCCTAGGTTTCCAGTTGTAATCACAGGAGGGCTTCACCCTAGTGGTGGTGGTGAAGCAGAATAGACATTCCCCCCAAACCTGGCTTCCCCGGTGGCTCAGATGGTAAAGAATCTGCCTGCAGTGCAGGAGACCCGGGTTCTGTCCCTACGTTGGGAAGGTCCCCTGGAGAAGGGAATGACTGCCCAGTCCAGTATCCTTGCCTGGAGAATCCCATGGACAGAGGGGCCTGGCAGGCTGCAGTCCGTGGGGTCACAGAGCGTTGGACACGACTGAGCCACTGACACTTTGACTCTTATAACTTTGCAAAACATGAAGATCAGGTTTGAATCGTCTCAGTCATGAATTGCAGTGATGCACCTCCACTGCCTGCCAGAACCGAAAGGGAGTCCTTCCTAGAAGAACAGCATCATCGAGGGCCTCAAATTATTTCTACAATTTTTTATATTTAATACTTGGGTTTTATTCAATACAACCAGGCATGTCAGAGATAGAATCACATGGCAAAAAAACACACGCAGGAACATAAAACAGACACACATGCCTCCCTGCCCGTCTGGCTATGCAGATAGTGAGGTTACTGAACACGGACTTAAAACAGCTGTGATTGACATGTTCAGGAGGATGGATGGCAAATGTAGAGTTTACAATGGAAGTGGATGCTTAACGGAGTAAGAACAATGACATGATCATCTTAATAGAGTCAGGGACACACGTAAAGGAATTCAAAACACGTTCATAGTTAAACAAACAATCTAAGCGTGCTAGGAATAAAAGAGAACTTCCTCGATCTGATAAGAGGCACCTGTGAAAAACCTATAGATTGCATCATACTTAACAGTGAAGTTCTTTCCCCACGGTTGGGCTTGGTATTAACAGAAAGATGGCCACTCTCACTACTCTTTTTCAGTTTTGTTCTGTAGGTCTTTAGCCAGTGAATTAAGAGAAGAGATGAAAGTCACTGAGATCAGAAAGGAAGCAAAACCATTGTTATTCACAGATAACACGATAATATACATGTAAAATCCTGGTGCTTATCAGTCTATTTGTCAGGGTTGCATGATCAAAAGTTAATATATGAGATTATATTTCTATATACTAGTAATGGACATAGGAAAATGAAATTGTAACAGCAAGGCATGATATCAAATCCAGGAATTAATTTAATCAAAGATGTGTAAGGCCTCTACACTGAAAACTACGAAACACAACTGAGAGGAATTAAGTAAAGAGAAACATGGAGAGATTTACCATGTTCATGGATAGATGGCTGAATATAGTTAAGATGTCCGTTCTTCTCAAATTGATCTATACATTCAACAAAATCCCAGTCAAGGTTCTACCAGGTTTTTTGGGTGTAGAAATAGACAGATCTGATTCTAAATGTAAATAACCAAACAATCTTGAAAGGAAGGATTGGATGGGAAGCCTCAACACTACTTCACTACAAGATATTAAAAAGTCACAGCGATGAAGACAGTGCAGTTTTGGTGAAGGATGAACAGACAGATCGACAGGATGAGCTGGACCCACACATGCACACGTGCGGTCCATTTATCTTTAACAAGTTGCCAAGATCATCCAAGAAGGAAAGGAAAGTCTTTTAAAAATTGGTGCTGAAACAACCGGATATTAATGTGAACAATAATGGACCTCAGCTCCTATTTCATGCCACACACCCACGGTCTTCACACCTTCATGTGCATCAGAACCGCGGGGAGGGATGGTTAAACTCCAGATTTTTGGCCCCATCCATAGAGTTTCAGATTCGGTAGGTTTTGGGAGGGCAGCTGAGAATCTGCATTTTAAGCAAGCTCTGAAGTGATACCGATGCTGCTGGTCTGAGGAACACACTGGCAGAACATCTGCTGTGCAGAAAAATCAACTCTAAGTGGATCACAGACCTAAGACCTGGCAGAAAACACATCGGATACTGGCTTGTCCTCGGGCTGGGCAAAAATTCTCAGACAACACCTACAAAATACTAACCATAAATTTTTTAAAAATTTGCTAAACTGAATTTTGCCAAAGTTAAATTTTTCCGTCCATCAAAAATGCTGGCAACAAAATGCATATACAAATCACACAAGCGTGAGAACATCTGTCTGACAAAGTGTTTGTACCCAAGATAGTGAACTAGAAACCCATAACCAAAATGGGAAAAGCCAGTAAAAATAGACAATAGACCTGAACAGACACTTGACAAGATAAGGTATACAAGTATTTAATAAGCATATGAAAATGTGCTTAATGCCTTTTATTACCAGAAAATTGCCAATAAAACCACAAAGGCGTATAACTTCACACACAGAGAGTAACAAGACGGATGATGCCAAATGTTGACAAGGCTGAGCAGCAGCTGGAAGCCTCCCACACTGCTGGCAAGTGAAATGAGGCAACCACTTGGGAAAACTGCTTGGCAGTTTCTTATAATGTTCAAGACACATCTACCCTGCGACTCCACAGTTCACTCTTAGGTATTTACTCAAGAGAAATGAGAATATCCATATGAGACTTGTACATGGATGTTTGTAGCAGTCTTGTCCACCTCCAAATTGGAAACAGCCTGAAAGTCCAGCAGTGGGTGAATGGTAAACAGATGTAACTTATCCATATGGCGGAGCATGACTATGCCGTCACAGGCAGGAGATTTTGACACACTTAACAACAGAGATGACTCTCAAAGATGCCATTCTGAGGCTGAGAAGACGGGCTCAAAGTGTCTGCACCCCATGACTCCATATGCAACTGAATGTAAATCTCAAAACAGAGGGAAAGGACAGGCCGATGGGGCTTGGGACTGGGAGCCCCACGACCCCCTCACCTGGCCCATCTGCTCCTGCAGCTGGGCCCGCTCTCGCCGGAGTCGGGGCCGCCTGACCCTCCAGCCGCTCCAGCCGCTCCTCCAGCCGCCCACAGGCCCGCTGCAAGCCCATCCTCTCGGCCCGCAGGAGCTCCACCTGCCGCTCGGTCTGCGCCAGCTGCTCCCGGGTGCCCGCCTGCCCCTGCGCCAGTGTCTGCTGCTGTGCCTGCAGCTTGTCCCGCTCCTGCTCCAGCTGCCAGAGGTGGGGTGACGGGGGGTGGTCCGTGTGCAGACCCAAGCCCCACGCACCTTCGCCCCCAAGTTCAGGAGTGGAGACGGTGGGGAGGAGGATGGAGGAAAGGGGAGCCCTGAGCTCGGGGGGCCAGGCCTGGACCAGGGCTCATGGCCGCTCTGGGGAAGCGGGACTCGGGGGAGGTCCGTCCCCCCGGGCCCTCGTCTCACCTGCAGGACCAGGTGGTTCAGGGAGCCTTTGTCCTGAGCCAGCGCCTCTGTCACAGCAGCCATCTTGGCCAGGGAATCCCTCTGCTCCACCCCCTCTGCCTTCAGCCGGCTCACAAGCAGCTCCAGGTCAGCTTTGCTGGACTCGGCCTAGGGCGGGGAGGGCACAGGTCACCCAGCAGGGAAGCTGGGACGGCTTCTAGATTTGGGGGAGCCACAGCGGGGTGGGGAGTGAGCTGCGCGTCACGGAGGCGTGCAAGCTGGAGCTCTGGGTGGGCCTGGAAGCGGTCCCATGGTGGCGAGGCACGGGGGGTGGACGGTGCAGCCAGGGGAGGCGAGCGGGTGGCCAAGGGAGGGGCCCCTGAGAGCAGCTGTGGCCAGTGCTTGGGAGACGGGCCGGAGCCCACTGGTCGGGGACGGAGGAGGCTGCCCTGAGGCTGGGGCCGTGGGATGGTCTACAAGCCCAGGCCGGCGAGGAGAGGGGTGGGATGGGGCGGCCGGGGTCGCACCCGGGCCAGGGCGCTGTGCAGACCCGCCCTCTCGCTCTCCAGGACGTCCCTCTGCAGCCGGGCCGAGTCCAGCGCCTCCTGGGCCGACACCAGCTCCGTCTTGAGCCCCGAGACTGTCCCCTCCAGCTGCTCCAGGCGCCCTTGACTGAGACCCGGAAACAGAGGGCAGAGGGCGTGAAGCCACCTCAGGACGAGAGCTGGGCCACCTCGTGGGGCCCACAGTCAGGGTGACTGCCCGGGGCCCCGGAGTCGCTGCCCAGCTGGGGGTGGGTGTGTCAGCTCGGATCTGGGCGACAGCCTGGGCCAGGAGAGGGCAACCACGCAGGGGCTTACCCCGGCAGGGCCCGGGGGTCGGGGTGGGTTTGCCTGCGGTGGGGGCGCTGGCACTGGGCTGGACTTCGGGGGTGTGAGTGGGGGTGGGCAATGGTCAGTGCGAGAGGGGCCTGCAGTCTCATTAGTAGCCCCTGATGAGGCTGGTGAAGACGCAGTCCCAGGGGTGGTGGGACGCGGGGCCCGGGGTCCGTGACGGCCACTGGAGGCCCACCTGCTCTCTAGCGCCCTCTGGCCGCGCTCGCCCCGCCGCTCCAGAGCCTCCTTCTGCTCCGCGCACAGCCGGAGGCTCCTCTGCAGCTCCGCGTTCCTGGCCTCCAGGCTCTGCTTCTCGGCGTGGGACACGGCTGCCTCCCCCCTCAGCGCCTCAACCGCCTCCTCAAGGGCCGCCTTCTCTCTGGAAGCAGGCGAGGCCGAGGCTGGGGGTCCCGGACTTGCAGCTGGGGTGCCCAGGGACGTCACCGGGCACATTTGAGCCTCGGCCCAGCGCCTGGGGGGTGAGCGGGGCGAGGGGCCGCGGAGGCCGCTTGGGGCCAGGCTCAGGGAGGCGTGCGGACCACCCCCAGCTGGTCTGTCCAGGCAGGGTGGCTCCTGGGTAGGGGGCTTGCAGGGGCCTGTAAACACAGGAAGGCCTGACACCGGGGCGTCCCTACACTTGGGTCTCCGCAGCCATGGGCTAAGCCCAGGCCATCCTGCGAGACCCAGCAGGAAGGAGGGGACCCCGGCCTGCCAAGGGGCCCCCACATCTCCGGGTGCTGCTCACCCACCCTGATGGCTGACCTCGGAGATCTGCGCCCTTGTCAGAGCTGAGCTCGCCGCTGACCCCCACCCGACCCCCAGGTCCCCTCTGCAGGTCACCCGCCAGCCAGGACTGGATCTCAGCTGCTCCCCACCCAGCCAGGCCCTGAAGCACCAAGTCCTGAGGCCCCCCTTCCCACACGCCTCCCGACTCAGCCTCTCATCCCCCCATGTGGAGGGGCCACCGGGCCTGTCTCCCCCAGTCCCCAGGACGCTGCGGTCTAGCCACTTGTGGGAAGGCAGCGTCCCTGCGAGCAGCCCCCCGTGGCCCCAGCCCCAGTGACCGCTGCTCCTTGGCAGGCTGAGGTGGCCCTGCCTGCCCACCCCACACCCTGCCTCTGCCCCTGTTGCCCCGACCAGAAGGCCCTCCTGAGACCTCTCGGACTTCCCCATTCCTGCCAGGCCTAACCTGCCAGCTCCTGTCTCTGCCCACCACCTGTGCGCCTCTCAAGAGCAGGACTGGGTCTAATCTTCCCTTGGACCCGCTGTCCCAGGACGAGGGCACCGTCAGTCCTCCAGAGAAGGGGTGGCCCTGAGGGACCTGCAGACCCGACCCCTGGGTGAGCGAGGGGAATCACGGGAGGCTGTTGGTCCTCCCCTCATGGCTGCCTCCTGCAGGAAGCCTTCCTGGGCCGCCAGCACACTCCTGCCCCATGCTCCAGCTCAGGCAGCATGTGGGTCTGGGAAGCCCAGGGCTACAGATGCCGGGGGTTCTCTTCCTGCCCCTCACCACCACCCACCCCGTGGCAGTCAGACGTGCACAGAAGCACCCAGACAGCCTCCTGGCCAAGCGCACCAGGAGACGCCAGACCCACGGGTCACGCCAGGAGGGTAGGCAGGGAACTGGGGGCCTGTGGAGCACTTGCGAAGGATGGCCCAGACCCCCGGAGGACTCTCAGCAGTGGGAACGGGGCAGCGGGACAGAACACAGCCTGGTCCCAGGAAGGGCGTCTGGGAGGCAGGCTGAGGGGCAGGGCTCATGCTCAGCCTGGACTTTGGGAAGGTAGGTCTTGGACACAGCCCAGATGGGCCCAGAGCGGAAGGAGGGGCGCTCAGTGTAGGCAGGGCTTGGGGGTGAAGAGGTGAGGGAGGCAGCCTCTGTCTGGACATTTTCACTTCTGCTCCTGGAGGGCCTCATGGAGGAGGTGGCCCTGCCCGCCGGCCTCACCTCCCCAGGAGCTTGTTCTCCTGGAGGGCCTCGTGGAGGAGGTGGTCCTGCCCGCCGGCCTCACCTCCCCAGGAGCTTTTTCTCCTAGAGGGCCTCGTGGAGGAGGTGGCCCTGCCCGCCAGCCTCACCTCCCCAAGAGCTCGCTGGTCACGCGGCTCCACTGCGCCTCCCGGCTCTGTGCCTCCAGCTTGCCCAGGAGGTTCTGGCGCTCCTCCTGCAGGAGGCTTCTTGAGGCCTGTAGCTCCCACTGGCTCTCAGACAGCTGCTCCTGGAGCCCCGTGGCCCTCGCCTCGGATGACTCCAGCTGCTGGCGCAGCTCCTGCCCGGGAGTAGGGGTGCAGTGAACCCCTGCAGCCTGTCAAGGCCTCTGAGCACAGAAGCCAGCCGGGGCCCTGGACTCCAGAGAAAGGACGCAGTTCTGACCAGAGACCCACCCGAGGTGCAGGGCCAGGCACCTGGGGGGTCAGCTGCCTGGGGGTCAGCTGCCTGTGGGGTCAGCCTCCTTGGGGTCAGCCTCCTGGGGCTCAGCCTCCTGGGGCCACAGGCAGGCCCATAGCTGCCCTTCTCAGCCTGGCAGGCTCTATGCCCACCTGCTCCCGCTGCCGCCACCTCTGAATGGCCGCTCTCACGGCCCACAGTGCCGAGTCCGGGGCAGCCGGGGAGTGGGCCGGGGGCGGGGACTCAGCCCTCAAGGGGGACACAGCGTGCGGGGGGCTCCTCCGTTGGCCCTGCACCCCCTCGCCTTCAGCACTGCTGCTCCTCGCCAGCTCCTCGCTCCCCGCGTCTGCCTGGGCCACCTTCGGGGCACAGAGAGGATGGAGCTCAGGGCTCAGGTCACACGGGTCCTTCCAGACCATCTCCCAGGCCAGCCTGAACCACGGGGGCCCTGCGGCCCATCGGCTGCCCACGTGGGAAGGACCCAGCCGGGCCTGCACCTGTGTGATGCTGTCCAAGAGGAGCCGCAGGGTCTCCACCTCTGCCCTCGAGTCACCTGGGGCCACCGGGCCTCCGCCGCTGCGCTGGGACTCCTGGGGGGGATGGGGGCGGGTGGGGAGGCTGCTCGGCGAGGCCCAGGCCCCACTGCCAGCCGCCCTCTCCCAGCCACGCACCGGTCTCTGCACGTCCGTTCCCAGGGAAGAGATGGCTCTCTCCTTGCTTGTGTTTTGCTCGGTGAGCTTCTCCACCAGCAGCGTCTGCTCTGCGAGTCTGGGGACAGCGGGGTGGTGGGCAGGGCCATCCCCCTGAGACCAGAGCCCAGAGAGCTGACGGGCCTGGGAGTCCAGCTCTCTCTGCCTCCTCCGTGCTGTGTGCGGCCTGCCTGTGGCTGTCAGCCGCCTCGGTCTGGGTGGGCTCAGCCCCCACTGCGGTCAGACGCCCCTCTCCTGCTCTAGAAACTTCAGTGGCTGCCATTGTCTCGGGGGTCAATGCAGACCCCGAGTTCAGCATCGAGCTCACATCATGACCCGGACTCAGCTCACCAGCCCCACGGAGAGGCTTCCTCGGCCTAACCTGTCCTGGTGGAGGCGGGCCCCTGCTCCTCCCTCTGACTAGAGCACCTCTGATGGTTTATTGTCTTACCTTCCCAGGAACCAGCTTCTCCTCTGACCCTGGGCCTCCCTTGGGCCTCCCATCCTAGACCCAGAGCCCTGGGCCCCCGCGCACCTGGCCTGGAGTGCCGCCTTCTCCGTGGCCCAGCAGGCCTGCAGCTGCAGCGTCTCCCGCACCTTGTTCCGCAGCTGCTGCTCCAGGGCAGCGGCCGCGCTGCCATCCGCCAACTGCAGGTTGGAGCCGAGGTTCAGGCAGGCCGTGTGCAGGCGCCGGGCCATCCTGGCCATGTCTGCCCGCAGGTCAGCGAGGCCCCTGTGAGACCAGGGCGCACCCAGTGAAGCCTCAGGGGTGTCTGTGGGCCCAGCCTGGGGGCTCCACGCCGGCTGGGCCAGGTGGGGTCTGGTCTCAGGCCAGCGGTCTGCCCACCTCAGGAGAGGACCCACAGGTGGCATCGCAGCCGGGCAGGGGTGGGCCGGGGCTGGGCCAGGACGCACAGGACAGGCTGTCCGCCTGGAGCGGGACTTGGACTGTCTGAGCCTCAAGGGCCCAGGACAGATGAGCTGAGGTGCCTGGCCAGGCCCCAGAGCTCCATGCAAGTCAGTCCGCCGCTGCTGACAGCAGCTCCCTGCCTGGCCTGCCTGCTCACTCTGCCCAGCTCCCTGCCTGACCCACTCTGTTTACTCGGCCACCTCTCCCAGGGCACCCTCTGTCCCCCTGGGGCCCGTGAGGTCCAGGCGGGGCTGGGGGTGGGGCTCGTGAGGGGCTGCACTGCCCGGGCCCAGCGTGGGACTCGCTTCCCCCCACCCTGCGGAGCCCAGGCCTGGCTCTGGGGGCAGTGGGGGGCGGGCACCTCTCAGTGGCTGCACGGAGCTCGGCCAGGTGTCCCCGGAGCGCGGTGACCTGCCTCTGCGGGAGGGCGTCCTGCGGCTGCCCCAAGTGGGCGCGCCCTGCCTGCATGCAAGAGGCGGAGGCCAGGCTGAGCGGTGGGGGCCCTGCGACCCCATTCACCTCCACATGACCTCTCTGGCACCAGCACCGGGGCGGGGGGCAGACCCCCGTCATCAGCCTCTGTGGCCCCTTCTCCTCCCCGACAGTCAGACTGCCCCCCACCTGGGACAGCGCTCGGCTCCCCTCCCAGAGGCTGTGGGGGTGAGCGCCCCCACCTCCAGAACCAGGAGCCCCTCAGCCTGGTCCCCCTAGGGGCGAAGGCGGCACTCCGCTGGGGTGGGGGCGGGGGGGTGGGGAGTGGGATGGGGCGTGGGGTGGGCGTGGGGTGTGGGCAGTGGGGATGGGGGGGCGTTGGGGGTTAGGGGCTGGGGAATGGGCGAGAGTTGAGGCAGCAGGATGGAGCCCCGTGTGGTCAGCAAGGCCAGCTTTGCAGGGAAGCGCGCTGAAGCCCAGACCCAGAGTCCCAGCCTCCGAGCCACTTCCCCAGCCCCCATGCCGGGCCGGTCCGAAAGCTGAGCTCAGAGGCCGGGTCCCCAGGCTCCCACAGCCCCTCCACCTGGTGGAGGCCCAGTGCTCTTCCGTGTTGCTCAGACAAAGTTCTTTCACCGAAGGCCCTCTGGCTCCAGATCCGCACCCCCACCCTCTCCTTCACAAGGTCTTTGCTGAACCCCCTCCCTGACCCCCAACTGAGGTCCTCCCATGAGCCCAAATGCCCCCTGCAGTGCACCATCTCCGGTAGTGCCCCTGGTCCTGGCCCAGAGCCTTGTGTATATGCCCCCAGCCCACTGTGGTCATCAAGAGCCCTGGTGACACAGAGGGGTGGACACCCAGGCCTGCCTGCCCAACACTGACAGAAACACAGGATACGCCAGACTCCACAGCTTCTGGAAGTGAGGCTGGGCAGCCAGCATGGTAAGGGACATGCAGGCCAGGGACAGGTAAAGAGCAACTTTCCAAACAGCAACTTGAACTTGTTTCTTTCATCACAGGGGCTTCTAGGACAGAGGGTAAAGCCTGGGTCCCCCCAAGGGGGAGTCTACTCACCTATAGGAGTGACCCCCCAAGCTGCACTCCAAGCAAGGTATGCTGAAGGCAGGCAGACCTGCACACACACGCATATACATACACTCCTGCCTGCAGGGGCTGTAAGCAGATGCAGTGGACAGGGAACCAGTGTGCACACACACACAGATACACACACACACACACACACACACACACACACACACTAGCCTGCAGGGACTGTAAGGAGGTGCAGTGGATAGTGAATCAGCACACACATGCCCCTACACACACACACTCATGCACACACACACTTACCTGGAGACGCTGTAAGGAGGTGCAGTGGATGGTGAATCAGCACACACATGCACACACCCGCACGCACACACACACAGCTGCCTGCAGGGCATTGTGAGAAGGTGAACCAGCACACATACACACACCCACACACACACACACCCACACCTGCCTGCAGGCGCTGTAAGGAGGTGCAGTGGATGGTGAACCAGCACACACTCACACACACACACATGCACACACTGTAGGAGGGGCAGTGTCCCCTGCAGTTCACATGTTGAGACCTAATCAACCACGTGATGGTATCTGGAGGTGGGGCTTTCCGGCTCCACCCTATGAAGGGCGTTGGTGCCCTTAGAAAAGGGGCCGCACGAACTCTCCCTCCATTCTGCCTTCTGAGCGGATAGTCAGAGGTGTCATCTGTGATTCAGACAGTGGTCCTTATCCTCACCAGCCACTGAAGGGGCTGGCACCTTGATCTTGGGCTTCCAGCCTCTAGAGCTGTGGGAAATGTTTGTTTATGAGCCCGGGGCTGGGGTATTTCTGTTCCAGCAGCCTGGAGGGACCAAGACGGGAAGGAAAAATCTCCTTGGAGATTTGGATTTGGAACCATGAGTTAGCCTTGGTGCAGTTTTCAGCCTAGATTCACAAAACCTGGGTGGTTTTAAAAAACAGTAAATTAAAGCTGAAAATTTACCTCCATGTGGTCCCAAAGATTATCAGAGTCCCTAGAATCTGCCTGAAGCAAATGAAAATCTTTTTTGGAACGTATCATGTTCATTCCAGGTTTCAAAGAATTTTCAGAGTTCCAAGGCTCTTAGCTGAAGAAATTAGAAAACCACCAAAGACACAAAGAAACCCAGCACCGTGATCAAGAACCAGCAGAAACAATAAACTAAGACCTTGAAGGAGTTCAGATATTGGAACATCAGAAACAGACTGCAAAATAACTGTTTTCTAGCATGCATCAACAAACACAATAGAGGCTTAAAAATATGAGACTAAGATATGCAGAAAAGAGAATAAAAGTCAGAAGTTTTAAAGATGAAAAATATAGTATTAGAAGTTAAGCCAAATAGGCAGGTTTAACAGAGACTGGACACCAGGAGAGAAAACTTGATGAGCAGCAGGATGGACTTGAAAAAATTACCTATGACACAGACCAGGGTGATAAGTAGGGAGCGTAGAAGGGAGCCCAGAAAGGGTGAGGTACATGGGGCAGAGGGGAGGGGGAGGGAGGGGGGGACGGGGAGAGGGGGAGGGGGGGAGGGGGGGAGGAGAGAGGGGGGCGGGGAGGGGGAGAGAGGGGGGAGGTGAATGGGGGGGGGGGGGGGGGGGGGGGGGGAGGGGGGAGTGGGAGGGGAGGGGAGGGAGGGAGGAGGAGGGAGAAGGAGGGAGAGGAGGGGAGGGAGATGAATGGGAGGGGGGAGGGGAGGGGGAGGGGAGGGGGAGGGAGGGGGGAGGGGGGGGGGGGAGAGGGAGGGAAGGGAGGGAAGGGGAGGGAGGGAAGTGGGGGGGGGGGGAGGGGAGGGGAGGGGAGGGGGGGGGGGAGGGGGGGGGAGGGGAGAGGGAGAGGGAGGGGAGGGGGGAGGGAGGGGAGGGGAGGGGAAGGAGGGTAGGGGGGGGAGGGGGAGGGGAGGGGGGGGGGGGGGGGGAGGGGGAGGGGAGGGAGAGGGAGAGGGGAGGGAGGAGGATGGGAGGGGAGGGGAGGGGAGGGGAGGGGAGGGAGGGGGGGGAGGGGGGGGGGGGAGGGGGGAGGGGAGTGAGGAGGGGGAGTGTAGGGGGGAGGGGAGGGGAGGGGAGGGAGATGAATGGGAGTGGGGGGAGGGAAGAGGGGGGAAGTGAGACTTTGGCAACTGTGGGAGACAGCACAGCAGATTCTGCAAACAAGGAGAGAAGGAACCCTGATGAGCAGAAGCAGAATAAACAGAAATCTGCAGCTGGCAGTCACAGGAAGTCACAGCAGAGAACCCCCAGTGGCCAGAGCACGATGCCCCCCACAGGAGTCAGGGGTCAGCGGGTGTTGGCGGGCTGGAAGCCAGGATGTTGCTAAGGTGCTGAGAGAAACAGCCACCAGCAAGTGGGAGTGGCATTCAAGGCCAGGGGGTGTAAGGAGCCTTGATCGGTGGTGCAGACTGGACCCAAGGTCTGCCTCTGGGGCGTCTATTCTGCCGTCCACATGAGGCTGGGGGTGAGGTGTCCGCCCCCTCTCACCAGCCCCGCGGCAGCCCAGCGCCCTGTGAGGATTGATCTAATCGGAAAGGCCGTGCCTTCTCCCCACACCCGTCTGGCACCCTCCTGTCCCAGGACAGCGGTCATGCAGGAGGGGCTGTGTCCACACAGCGGGGGTAGCCCCTGCTCCACTGGGTCCATTCGGAAAGAGCCGAGACGGCCCCTCTGCAGTGGGTTTGTCTGAGGGACCCCTGCGCAGGGTTGGCCTGAGGCCGGGGCCCGGGGACCACCTCAGCCTCTGCCCCACGGCCGGGGAGAGATCCTGCCCTGGAGGCCGCTGGCAGGCTCTGGGGGGCCCTGGGGGCATCCAGAGCAGATCAGGGAAGGTGCGGCCAGGCGCAGGCACAGCTGACCATCTCACGTCCTGCCTACTTCACACTGCGTGTCCTGCAGCTGGCAACCACCCCGCATGGTCCACACCGCATCACCCCTGCAGGGAGGCTGAGGCCGGAGCCCCGCGCCCTGACCCTACCCAGGGCTGAGGGTTTCGGAAGAGGCCGCGGGGCCCCTGCTGGTCTGGAGTCTGGCCCGCGGAGACGCCTCCCTCTGGCGCAGGTCGGCCACACTGGCGCCAGGGCTCAGCCCTCACCCTACCTCCCAGTCCGGCCATGGGCTCCTTCTCTCAAAGCGGGGGGCTTCCCACCTGGTGTCCCCCACTCCGCAGACGGCTGTGGCCAGGCCGAGCGGGGGCCATGGTGTGGCGGGAGGCTGCCGCCAGCTCACCCGCTCCTGGTCCTTGCTGCCCACCCCCACACCAGCCGCGGGCACCAAGCAGGGTGTCCCTTGCCCACAGGCAGGAGCCGGGGAGCACCTCTCTGTGGGTCTGCCGCTGCGCCTCCCGCAGCTCCAGCTCGGCCCGCAGACGGAGCACGCTGCCGGTTGTCCTGGCCAGCTCCTCGGCCAGCCTGTCATTGGCCTTCCTCATGTGCTCCAGCTGTTCCCGCAGGAGGGCGTTCACCTCGGAGAGGCTGGTGTTCCTGGACGGGCAGGGACGGGGCAGCACGATAGTAGGCGGGTGGCCTCCCCTTACAGATGTGCTCAGACCCCAGGCCCCAAACCTCCCGGGCTCAGAGGACCCCAGCTCGACTGTGCAGCCCCACAGTCCCTAAGTGGTGCTGACCACCTGCAGTGGATCCCCACAGACAGGAAGCGGAGGCCTGCCCCTGGGTCCCCCTCTGGCAGCCCGCCCTCCCCCCCTGACATATGTGTTGTTCTTTCCTCCCCACCTGAGCTCCCCTGGCTCTGCCCTCACAACTACGGCTGGCTCTTCACTCCAGGGTGCGGAGGTGAACCCCAAGACCAGCAAGAGGGTCAGGGCTTGGGAGCCCCAGCTGAGGGAACCAGGGCTTGGAGGGAGGCACGTCCCTGTCGTGGGGCAGGGTGGGGCAGAGGGGTCATGTGTGCCCCGGGGAGGGGGCAGCCCCTCCGTGACCATGGGCCTCTCCCCCGAAAGCAGGCCTGTGTGTGGCTTCGGGCGGGGAGCCCGCACTTCCCGGCACCTGAGCTCCCCTGGCTCTGCCCTCTACGGCTGGCTCTTCACTCCAGGGTGCGGAGGGCAAGAGGGTCAGGGCTCCCCCAGCTGAGGGAAAGCTGGGAGGGAGGCCTGTCGTGGGGCAGGGTGTGGGCAGAGGGGTCATGTGTGCCCCGGGGAGGGGGCAGCCCCTCCGTGACCGTGGGCCTCTCCCCCGAAAGCAGGCCTGTGTGTGGCTTCGGGCGGGGACCCCAAACCCTCCAGAGCCCGCACTTCCCGGCCAGGCTGCGAGGCCGCAGGGACTTCTCAGCTCCTCTCTGCTCTGCGGGCATCAGCCTCCTGCAGGTTCATTTTCTGCAGCCCCTGCCCCTACCGCCCCGCTTCTCTAAAACTGGTTTTCAAGACGCTTCTCAGCATTGATCCTTTGCCAGTGTCCCTGAGGAGGAACCAAGTCCGGGAAGCACCTTCCCAGGTCTGGAGACGGAGCCGCCTTGGGGGCCCAGCCCCTCCTGCTCTCCACGGCAGGGACCCTGGCGAGATGCTCTTCCCTTGGGGGACATGTCCTGGGGCTTGGGGCTCCCTCTGGGGGACCGGGGATGATATACAATTACCCACAGTGCGCAAATGAGCCCAGTCATGACCGCAGAGCGGCTTGAAGGCAAAGGGGCCTGGGGGTCAGGGCTAGAGTGGGAAGAAGAGTGGGATTGGGGGAGGACCCCAGAGACACCCCAGGACTGGCCAGGCCAACCAAGGCCCACGGGCAGCTCCGGTGACCTGCCCGGAGCACGGGCCAGAGCCCCAGTCCCAGCTGGTGTTGGGGGCAGGGGGTGGCACCCCAGGGAGCAGACTGAGGCCCAGGGGTGTGGCCCCCGCCCCGCCCTGCTCTGCACCCCCTGCTCTGACTCGGGGTCACTCTGGCCCGGGGCACCTGCCCTGCCGGCGGGCTCCCTGCAGCCCTGCCAGTCGTGCCTGTCCGGCCTCACCTCTGCTCGGCCGCCTCCAGACGGCCCAGGGCCTCCTCCAGGTCCACGCTGTGCTCCAGCTCCGACCTCCGCAGCTGGGCCGTGGTGGCCTCCAGCCGGGCCTGCAGCTGGAAAGGGCATTGACCCGCCTGGCCGGCTGCTTCCAAGCCCCGTGGGCCAGATGGCTTAGGCACAGCACCCTCCCCGGGACGGTGGGAAGGCTCTGGGGGTCTCCACCTGGGGCGGGGGTCAGGCTGAGATCAGGGGTGCGGTCGAGCAGGGTGTGGTCAGAGGGGTCAGGCCGGCAGCTGTCCCCACGGCGACCCCGTGCCTCGTGCTACAGCCAGCTGAGGAGGCCCCGCAGCTGGTCAGGCCACATGAGGGGGTGCGGAGCCGATCTGCGGTCACCCGCACAGCAGTGAGTGTGCGTGGGGTCCCACCTCGCCCACCCCGCCCCTTCTGCCTGTGCTTGAACTTCTGTCTGCCCCTAGCCCTTCATCCAGCAGGGGTCTGGCAGCAGGGAAGCCCTCTGAACCGGGCCAGACCACTGGCCAGCCTGCAGGGCTGAGCAGATGGGAACCTCGCTCTGAGGTGCTGGGGGCGCCACCCGGATATGCCACCCAGAGCACGTTCTGGGGGTCCAAGGAGGGGCTGCAGCAGGTCCAGGGGGTTGGCTGGTGGGTGGCTGAGACAGGAAGACCAGGAGAACCGAGGGCCCACCTGCAGCGGGGCCTGGGGCCGAGGAAGCAGGTGGGGTAGGCGGGGAGGGCACAGTTCCCCTGAGGCCCATGGTGGGGCTGGGGGACCCACCAAGGAAGGAGACAGATGCCCACGAAGCAGTCACGCCCAGCCCCATGCCGCCCCACCCACCTCCCTGGGGGCACTCGGGGAGACTAGGCTCCTCCGTGGTCCTCATGAGGGGTGCTGGACGCCTGCGGGGGGGCGGGCGTGGCCTGGAACTGGGATCTCACTGACTCACTCGGTTTCCCAATCTGGCTGCAGGGCTTCTGTGGCTTCTATTCCCACCGGCCTCCTGTTCCCAACATCTCCCCACCCTGTGCTAGGAAGACGCCCCCACCCCCAGCTCCACGCGGAGCCGGGGAGGGGGAGGGCGGCGAGCTCACCCAGTGCTCCCGCCCCGCCAGTCCTGCCCGCGGGGCTCCCTGGGGGGGTGGGGGCTGGGGGTGAGGGCAGGGGGCCGGGGGGGGGGGGCCTTCGTGGGGCTGGGCACACCGCCGACCCCAGGAAGCCCTTAGGACCCTCAAGGAGACGTGGCCAGCTGGGGCCATCAGGCATTCAGCCCCCGTCCCTGGTCACACCAGAGAAAGGGCCGGACTGGGTCAGGTCTCAGCCCGCAGTGTGGCCCTGCATGCTGGGACCTGCCGAGAGCCTGTTCCTTCATCTGAGGTCGTCCGTCCCGCCGCATAGAGCAGGGGGGTGGCTGTGCAGACACAGGGGCTCTGAGCATCCCCACTGTGGGCCGGGCACCGTGCCCCATCCTGCTCAGAGGCCGTCACGACTTGGGGCGGTGGACGTGAGACAGGCTCTGCCCGGTGACCCCCGTCTCTTGTCTGCCTCAAGTTCTCCGCCTGAACACCTGGAGGCCCTCCCGGCCGCATGCGTCGTGGCCGAACAGCCTCTTGCTGCTGCTGGTCACCCTGGCAGGCCCTGTGGCCGCCGACGGCACTGAGGGTGTGCCCAGGGCCTGTCTGTCCCCCTCAGCTGTTAGGGGCGAGGCCGGAGTGCAGTCAGCTCCTTCCAGCCCGCCCGCCTCCCCGCGGAGATGTGTCCATGTGCTCGTGCTGGGCAGGGCGCTGGCCCTACGGGTCGGGACTGTCCCGGCTACCCCCCAGGGCTCTGGGCAGGGGGGCACAAGTCATTGCCTAGCCGGGTCAGGACCCCTAGGCACCTGTCCTGCCTCACCTGCCTGCTCCAGCCTCAGTTTCTCTCTCTGCTGCCCAGGGCTTGGCAGTGTCCAGCCACTGTCGTCCCCTCACCGGCGGGCCTGTGGGTCACCCCAGGCCGCAATGCCAGGTGCCCTGAACACTCACACCCGCTCGCTGACGCGCGTGGTACCTGCCGGCCAGCTCGTCCCGCTCGGCGCCCGCCTGGGCCAGCAGGTCCTCCAGACGGGACAGCTCCTCCTGCAGGAACGCCTGCTCCTCCGGCCCGCGGCCCGGGGCGGCTGGGGGCTCCCGCAGCCCTGCAGGCACAGCAGCAGAGTTGGCCTGTGGCCGGGCCAGCCCCCCTGTCCTCCCTGGCCCAGAGGCCCCTGATGCGGGGGAGTGGTGCCTCCTCTCCTCTGGGTGGGCACGTGCCCACTCACATCTCACCCCAGGGCGGCCCAAACCAGCACAGCGGAGGGCTTGTGGGGGCGGCCTGGAGGCTGGTCACCCCGACCCCTGCCGGGTTTGAGAACCGCTGACTCACGGCCGCAGGGTCCCATCCCCCTAAGTAGGAGGTGCTGGTCTCAGCACGTAGGGGCTCTCTTGTTCCTTAATCCACACAGCGAGGCCCCTGGCTCCTCTCGAAGGCTGGAGAGGCCCTCACTACTGAAAGGGGTCTCTGGGACCCCCGCACAAGGGGTCAGGAGCACGGCTGGGGCCAGGCCGGTGGGAGGGGCGCCGCTCCGCACCTGCGCCTTCTGAGCGCCAGGAGCGCCAGCCTTTAGGGTTCTCACGCAGCCAGTGGGAAACAAACAGGTGAGACAGAGCGGCCGTCGCAAGCGTGTCACAAACAGAAACGCACGCTGGGTGGGGAGGGTCTCCGCGGCTCAGGGGTGAGCACGCTGTGCAGATCAGCTTCTGGCTCGTGGGTGACTCTGTGCGAGGGTGTGGATCTCACCCTAGCACAGGGGACGGTGACAGGCCAGGAGGGGCAGCTGGACCGGCACACAGGAGGGCTGGGGTCCCTGGGGTTGGACTCCCACGACCGCCCTGCAGCCTCCCTGGGGCGCCCCTCACCTTGGGGAGGCCCCTCGGCCAGGCTGCCAGCCACAATCTCACGGATGCGGGCAGGCACAGGGGTGGGGGAGGCCCACCAGCGCCCCCCGCGCACAGTCAGTGCCCGGTCTTCTCTGCTGGCTGCGGGGCTCAGGACGGTGTCCTCCAGCTTCTGAAAGACATGCGTCGAGAGACCCCTGGGCCCGGCAGGCCCCGGCACCGCCGCCAGACCCCCATGAATCCATCGGAGTCGGGGGGCCACCACCCCGCCCTGGGGAGGACCGGGTGAGGCTCAGGTCCCCTGAGGCCACCTGTGAAGGGGGCGGGAGTCCTGCCCATCCTGGGGCCACTCCGAGCTCAGGTGAGGAAGGGAGAGTGGTCAGGGAGCTCCCAGCCCAGGTTCAGCGTGCCCCTGCTGGGCTGCCCTGACCTCCACCCTGGGTCTCTCCCGGGACGCTGGGAGGCAGAGCGCTCGCCTTTGGTGCCCCTGGAGTGGGCGGTCCCCCAGTTTTCACAGTGGATGTTGGCAGGGAGAGGTCTGAACCCCACCCAGCAGGCCCAGGGCCCTGTGGACAGAGGGGCTGGCAACCGGTAGCAGGACCAAGGTTGCACCCACACAGCTTCCTGGAGGATGAGGCAGGCTGCGCTGTCCACGGGGAGGGACTGCGGGGGCTCGGGGACAGGCGGGGCAGGACCAAGGGAGGGGCAGTGAGGGCATAGGGTGCACGGCCTCCAGCCTGGCCCTCCAGAGCAGCTGCGTGGCTGCGGAAGTGCTCCAAACAGGCCTGGGAGCAGTAGGAGACCCGGGGTTCCGGGTCCCCAGAGGCTGGTCTCAGGCTCCCGGGCGCTGGCCGGCACTTGGCCTCGGCCCTGTGGGTTCCTGGATTCAGGAAGGTGGCCCTCCAGGGGGGCCTGGGTGATCTCCAGAGCCCAGGGCATGGCAAGGCCTTTGCACTGGGGCTGATCCCGGCACGGACTACGGGGAGGGCGTGTGAACACTGGGGGCCGAGGCAGCCAGTTCTGAGGGGACGTGAGCGCTCCGGATGTGAGAGGGCAACGAGAGGGACTGCCCGGGGTCGGGACGTGCTCGGCTGCCCACCGGCCCTGCTGTGTTCCCCATGAGGTTCAGGCCGTGAGCAAAGTGCTGAGGGAGGAACTGGTGGTGGATGTCCGCTCCGGGGGCTCTAGAGCGACAGGCTAGGATCCCCTCATCATCCCCGAGGGGCCGAGCGCCCTGTCCTCCAGCGTCCCGAGACCCTCACCCCGAGACTCACCAAGGCTCCCTCCATCCAGGGCGTGGTGTGTGACCGCTGTGCAGCCTCTACCTGCCTGTCCTCCCCCCCTCTACCCTCCCTGAAGACCCTCATGAGGCTGAGACACCCTACCGCCCCCCACTTGGCTCTGCCCTCATCCCAGGCTGCTGGGACGGAGGCTTCCTGGGCTCAGCCCTGCCCTCCCGCCATGCCTGCTACAAGCTCAGCCTGACCCGAGCCCCTGGGACCCCAGCCAGGCCTCTTCTGCTCACATCTGCCCGGACAGAAGGCCTTCTCCTCTACATCAGCTCCAGAGGGACCGGAATCACCCCAGGACCCGAGCTTGTGCACGACACCTGTGAAGCCCTGCCCTGCCCGCAGCAGCTCAGGGAGCTGCAAACACTGAGCCAGTGCTGCCTCCCGGCCCCGGAGTGAGACCCGGAGTGAGACCCGGAGTGAGCACCGTGGGAGTGAGGACCCAGGAGTGAGCACCGTGGGAGTGAGGACCGTGGGAGTGAGGACCCGGGAGTGAGGACTGTGGGAGTGAGGACCGTGGGAGTGAGCACCGTGGGAGTGAGCACCGTGGGAGTGAGGACCCGGGAGTGAGCACCGTGGGAGTGAGCACCGTGGGAGTGAGGACCCGGGAGTGAGGACCGTGGGAGTGAGCACCGTGGGAGTGAGGACTCAGGAATGAGGACCGTGGGAGTGAGGACCTGGGAGTGAGCACCATGGGAGTGAGGACCCGGGAGTGAGGACCCGGGAGTGAGCACGGTGGGAGTGAGCACCGTGGGAGTGAGGACCCGGGAGTGAGCACGGTGGGAGTGAGGACCTGGGAGTGAGGACCGTGGGAGTGAGCACCGTGGGAGTGAGCACCGTGGGAGTGAGGATCCGGGAGTGAGGACCGTGGGAGTGAGCACTGAGGGAGTGAGCACTGTGGGAGTGAGCACCGTGGGAGTGAGGACTCAGGAGTGATGACCGTGGGAGTCAGGACCGTGGGAGTGAGCACCGTGGGAGTGAGGACCCGGGGAGTGAGGACCGTGGGAGGGAGGACTGTGGGAGTGAGCACCGAGGGAGTGAGGACACGGGAGTGAGGACTCGGGAGTGAGCACCGTGGGAGTGAGGACCCAGGAGTGAGGACCTTGGGAGTGAGGACCGTGAGAGTGAGGACCCGGGAGCGAGGACCCGGGAGTGAGGACCGTGGGAGTGAGGACCCGGGAGTGAAGACCCAGGAGTGAGCACCGAGGCAGTGAGGACCCGGGAGTGAGGACCGTGGGAGTGAGCACCGTGGGAGTGAGGACTCAGGAGTGATGACCGTGGGAGTCAGGACCGTGGGAGTGAGCACCGTGGGAGTGAGGACCCGGGAGTGAGGACCGTGGGAGGGAGGACTGTGGCAGTGAGCACCGAGGGAGTGAGGACCATGGGAGTGAGGACACGGGAGTGAGCACCGTGGGAGTGAGGACCCAGGAGTGAGGACCCAGGAGTGAGGACCGTGGGAGTGAGGACCATGAGAGTGAGGACCCGGGAGCGAGGACCCGGGAGTGAGGACCGTGGGAGTGAGGACCTGGGAGTGAGCACCGTGGGAGTGAGGACCGTGGGAGTGAGGACCGTGGGAGTGAGGACCCGGGAGTGAGGACCCTGTGAATGAGGACCGTGGGAATGAGGACCCGGGAGTGAGGACCATGGGAGTGAGGACCCGGGAGTGAGTACCGTGGGAGTAAGGACCTGGGAGTGAGGACCTTGGGAGTGAGGACCGTGGGAGTGAGGACCCGGGAGTGAGGACCCTGTGAATGAGGACCGTGGGAGTGAGGACCCGGGAGTGAGGACCATGGGAGTGAGGACCCGGGAGTGAGTACTGTGGGAGTAAGGACCTGGGAGTGAGGACCTTGGGAGTGAGGACCGTGGGAGTGAGGACCCAGGAGTGAGGACCTTGGGAGTGAGGACCGTGGGAGTGAGGACCCGGGAGTGAGGACCGTGGGAGTGAGGACCCGGGAGTGAGGACCGTGGGAGTGAGGACCCGGGAGTGAGCACCGTGGGAGTGAGGACCATGGGAGTGAGGACCCGGGAGTGAGGACCCGGGAGTGAGGACCGTGGGAGTGAGGACCTGGGAGTAAGGACCCGGGAGTGAGGACCCGGGAGTGAGCACCGTGGGAGTGAGGACCTGGGAGTGAGGACCCAGGAGTGAAGATCCGGGAGCAAGGACCCAGGAGTGAGGACCATGGGAGTGAGGACCTGGGAGTGAGGACCGTGGGAGTCAGGACTGTGGGAGTGAGGACCTGGGAGTGAGGACCCGAGAGTGAGGACCCGGGAGCAAGGACCCAGGAGTGAAGACCATGGGAGTGAGGACCTGGGAGTGAGGACCGTGGGAGTGAGGACCGTGGGAGTGAAAACTCGGGAGTGAGGACCTGCGAGTGAGGACCGTAGGAGTGAGGACTGTGGGAGTGAGGACTCGGGAGTGAGGACCGTGGGAGTGAGGACCGTGGGAGTGCGGACTGTGGGAGTGAGGACCCTGTGAATGAGCCTTCCCCTGCTGTGGGCCTCTGCGTCCCCTGTGAGGCCTCAGGGAGGTGCCTTCACTGCACCTCCCTGCAGACTCCTCAGCATGACCAGTGGGTGGTGAGCAGCCTCCCTGAGCTGAGAGAGGGGAGGAGGTGCAGACCGCCCCTTCTGGGCCCAGCCGGGGAGGGGGCGCCAAGACCACCAAGGCCTCCCGGGTCCTCCAGGAAGGCGAGGCCACAGGCAGGCGCTGAGCCGCAGCCCTCCCCGAGGGGTCACGTCCAGGAAGCCTCCTCCTAGGCCAGGAAGGCCCAGGCCCAGGCCCCCCTCCCCACGCCCTCCCTGCACTAACGGGAAAGAGCCGCAGCACAGGCTTGACTCATTCCTAACATTTACAGAGGGTCACTTATTAGCTGGGGCGTCCCCGGAGGAGCTGGGGGCGTAATGGGTTCCAGCTGTGTCCGGGTGCCTGCGATGGGCCGCGGCCCAGCTGTAGCCGCTGCAGGGGTGCGCGGAGGGCCCTGGGCTGCCCCCTCTCCACCCGGCCCTCCCCCAACCCCACTCCTCTCCTCCCCTCCCCTCCCCCCAGCACAGGCAATGGGGGCGGGGAGGGGCCCGGGGTGGGAGGGGCGTCCATCCAGGGCGTGCCCCTGGGCCTGCTCTTGGCTTGGACCCTATGGTCAGCCACCCCCTTGCCCGCGGAGGACCCCACGACTCCACCTACAGTTCTGTGGGCCGGGACCACCTCCGGGTTTTGGTCTGTCCCAGGGGTCGGCTGTCCTCCAGTGCCCGGAAGTATACTGGGAAAGCTCTAGAAGGCTCCTGGCAGCAATCTCGGCTGGTTAGAGGGGACAGCAGGGCTGGGCCTCAGCCTCCCAGAAGACCCCAGACCCGCCGTGAAGCTTGCCTGTGTCCCCAGGGCCTTCTCCCGGTCAGTTCAGCCTGCCTCTGATGACCCCGAGGAGGTCACAGCCCCCATGTGACGCCAGCGGCGGGCCCTGCCCAGTGGGGCAGCCGCCTCTTGCTTCATCACTGCCGCCCTCTGCCTGCGGCTGTATGGACGGGGAGGGCCTCCACCCTGAGGAACGTGGGCTCTCCGTCCACCCACCCGGGGTCAGAGGGGGTCTCCCCTCTAGAGATGGGCAGGGGTCCCTGGTCTGCGGCGGCCAGCTCACTGCCCAGCCCCAGGCATGTCACCTGCCGTCGTAACCTTGTGTTCTCATCTTTGAAAATGGGAGGGGGGTGTCCCAGGGACCCGGGTGCCGTGGCTCCGAGGAGGGTGGGGGTTGCTTCCCTGGGACCCCATTTTCACAGGCTTGAGGGGGCTTGGAGGCAGATGCTGCTGAAGAACAGAGAGGGAGGTCAGGAAGAGCAGGCTCACTGACCCCCTTGCTGGTGACCAGCATTGGGCCCCGAGGGGCCCCTCTGAATCGAGGGGCTGCACAGGCACGCAGGTCCACAGAGGTGGGGGCGACTTGCAAAAGGAGCCCCGCGGCTCCCGGAGGGCGGCGAGGCTGCCCCACACCCAGAGCCCGGTTACGGAGACCCCTTGGGCCAAGGTGGGTCCAGAGAGGCCCAGTGGCGAGGCAGGGAGGGCGGCCAGAAGCCCTCTCCAGGCCCCCTGCGAGAGTGGGAGACCGGTGGGGACCTCGGCTCAGCCCGGACACAGGCCGCAGCCTCGGGAAGGGGGCGCAGGAGCCGGGTGAGTGAGGGTGTCCGACAGGTGGGGGGGCCCGGCCGGCCGGGTCAGCGGTGGCGGAGCTGCAACAGTGCCACTGTGTGGCCGCGAGGGGCGCCGCAGGAGCTGTGGCTGCCCCGCTCCGGGGAGGAGGCTGGGATCCCCACCCTGACCCAGAGTGGCAGGAACGCAGGGGCTCCCGTGTCTGTGGACAAAAGGGTGAAGCGAGAAGGGCGGCGCCCCTCGAGGGCTCTCAGCACATTTATATCTGTTGTCTCGACCTGAAAGGGAAGCTCAGGGTCGCGCATCTACAGCGGCAGTAGCAGTGTCAGGACCGGACCCTGCCCTGGACCCCCGGACCCTGCCCAGTGGCCAGGGGGCAGGACTCTACAGGCGCGCTGGCCAGGGGTCTCCCCGCCTTGATGACAGGGCTACAGCCTTGGGCCACCCCAACCTGCTCTCCTTCTCCACCTCTGCCCTTCCCACCTTTCCTGCCCCGGGCACTCCTGTGGGGCCTCCTGCACCCCAGGGCTGGGCACAGCTTGATGAACATGCCCGAGGATGGGGCATCCAGTCAAATCCAGCCCCGGGGTTCTGCTTGCCCTCCTTCTGTGGCTTGGCCTGCGGCACAGAGGGCCCTGGGCCCGGGTGGCCGCCTGCCAGGTTCCATTTTCTTAGGAGAAAGAGCTTCTCTGTGTCCGGGATAACACCTGGCCCCCGCCAGGCGCGTCTCAGGGCCACCCGGTCCAGGTCTCCGTGCGTCAGGTGAGCCCTCTGGGGCCCTGGGCACTATCCCAGGAGCTGAGTCAGTAATGTGGTCCTCAAGTAGTAACAAAGGAGCAGTCCTCGCCAGGCCTGAAATCAGGCATCGGGAAGACGGGGGACAGCGTCTCGTTCATCTCTGTGCCTGCACCCCCAGCCCCAGCCCCGTCAGCGCTCGGCTCGTTCATCTCTGCGCCTGCACCCCCAGCCTCAGCCCATCAGCGCTCGGCGCATAAGCAGGCTCGTTGGACACAGGTCAGCACCAGAATGAACAAGCAGATGTGGACACAGGTCAGCACCAGAATGACTGAAAACCAAGTCCACAGTCTGAATCACTAGCTGAAAACTGACTCGGATCTAGGACCCTGGGGAGAGCAAGCATCCAGTCCATCTTGTTTGCTCCCGTGTCCCCAGTGCCCACACTGGCTTCCTGGAGGAGGTGGTATTTGAGTTGGACCTTGAAGGGTAAGTAAGAGTCCAACAGGCAGAGGGGACACAGATCAGGTGTCTGGGCAGAGGCAGAGGCAGCGACGTGGGCGTCCAGTCTGTGTCTGTGCAGGGCTGGGGGTGGAGGATGTGGGGATACAGGAGAGGTGGCTGGTGGCTCGAACTTCCGCTGAGGACCGGGGGGCTCCATCCTCATTTCTGAGCCAGGAAGGGGGACATGGCGCATCTGATGAGTGCAGGGGCCCTGGCTGCCGTCCACACAGGGCTTCGCCACACCCTGGCATTCTCAGACCCTCCCGGCTTTTGTCCCACATATGGGCCCTCCCTCACCCAGACTCTGGGAAGCCCCCAGACCACCCATCTCAGCCTCGTACAGATGGGGGCCCTGAGGCAGAGACAGCGGCATGACATGGACACAGTCAGTGTGCCCACCCCCCAGGCCTCCTGCTGGCACCTCCTCCCCTCCCCTGGTGCCTTTCTCTTCCTCCCCTCCCCCCCAGCCCCCCCAACTTTGGAATCTTAAACCAAAAATGAAAGGGAGGATGCAGGACCCAGGGGGGAGCCTGGAGCCAGCACTCGCTTTGCAGCGACTGGAACAGCCCTTAGACTGGGACGCACCTGCTTCTGAGCACAGAAGGGCCCAGCGGCGCTGGACAAGATGGGCCAGCGCTCAGCGGAGGGGGCGGTGGCGCGTCCTGCACCGGGATGGGGCCTCTGCGTTTGCAAGGTCAGCGACAGAGCACTTTGAAGCTGCCTTGGGCTGGAACGACCCTCTGAACAGAGTCAGGTTCTCAGCTATCATCATTTTAAAAACAGTAAGGAGCCCAACAGGTCAAATACCAGGAGTAATTGTAGTAGTAAAATGTCCCAGGCCTCTCCGTTGAGAACTACGTTGAGTAAAATTGGCAAAAGCATAAACGGAAGAATGGATTTTGTCTGTGAATTGGAAGACTCGAGCCCCCTCAAACTGATCGATAGATTCAATGAAACCCAAGTCCAAACTCCAGCAAGGTTTTTAGCTTGTAGAAATTAGCACACTGATTCAAAAATGCATATGGAAAAGTGTGAAAGTGTTAGTCACTCAGTTGTGTTCGACTCTTCACAATCCCATGGACTGTAGCCCTCCAGGATCCTGTCCATGGGATTCTCCAGGCAAGGATACTGGAGTGGGCTGCCATCCCCTCCTCCAGGGGATCTTCCTGACCCAGAGATCGAACCCAGGTCTCCTGCGGCTCCTGCACTGCGGTGGATTCTTTACCCTTGAGCCACCAGGGAAGCCCTGTGATATCCCTGTACGTTCACCATAATGGCTGAATAGGAAAGCGATAGGAAATGCCAAGTGCTGGGGAGGATGTTAAGCTGCACTCAGGATGCCCACACACTTTTGTGTGCATGCAACACTTCAACCAGAGGTAAAAAGAACAGCCAGTGAGTTTTCATCTCAAAGGCCAGTTTCCACAACATGGGCCTCTGCACTCAGCTCCACACTTTGTGGACAATGACTTTTCCAACCGGCCCCTGTCCACCACGCCCACCACCTGCTCACCGTCTACCACCATCTGTATGACTGTTCCCATACAACCATCCCTTCATTCCTTCCTCTGCTAATCCTGAGCTCAGCAGACTCCATCTGCAGGCCAGATTCAGGCTACTTGTTCGTAAGTAAAGCTTTCTGGGAGAGTGACCCCATCAATTTACACACACGCTGTCCATGGCTGTCTTCATGCTCCAACGTCAGAGGTGAGCTGTTGCTACAGAAACCTCGTGATTTCCAAAGCCTAATATATAAATATGTGTACATATATATATTTACCTAGAAATGAAGTTTATTTAATTGCTGGCTAGAGAGCAGGGCGGGGGCGGGGAGGGAATTGCTGGATAAAATGCTCCTGTGCAGAGTGGAGGAAAGCGCTTGGTGCCTCCGTGATGTGGGATCCAGCCCTATGGCTATCACCTGCCAGCCTTGATCCCCCCCGAGGAAATAGGATGGAAATTTCTACCTTGCTGGTGGCAGATTGGGGGGTGTGGATACAGGAGATGAGGACGATATGGTCACAGGACTGGACAGGGTCAGTTTTCATTTCAATCCCAAACAAAGGCTATGCCAAAGAATGTTCAAACTACTGCACTATTGCACTCATCTCACACACTAGCAAAGTAATGCTCAAAATCCGTCAAGCTACGGTTCAACAGTATGTGAACTGAGAACCTCCAGATATTCAGGCTAGATTTAGAAAAGGCAGAGGAACTGAATATCAAGTTGCCAACATCAATTGGGTCATAGAAAAAGCAAGTCCAGTTCAGTTCAGTTCAGTTCAGTCGCTCAGTCGTGTCCGACTCTTTGCGACCCCATGAATTGCAGCACGCCAGGCCTCCCTGTCCATCACCAACTACCTGAGTCCACCCAAACCCATGTCCATCGAGTCGGTGATGCCATCCAGCCATCTCATCCTCTGTCATCCCCTTCTCCTCCTGCCCCCAATCCTTCCCAGCATCAGGGTCTTTTCCAGTGAATCAACTCTTCGCATGAGGTGGGCAAAGTATTGGAGTTTCAGCTTCAACATCAGTCCTTCCAATGAACACCTAGGACTGATCTCCTTTAGGATGGATTGATTGGATCTCCCTGCAGTCCAAGGGACTCTCAAGAGTCTTCTCCAATACCACAGTTCAAAAGCATCAATTCTTCAGCGGTCAGCTTTCTTCACCATCCAACTCTCACATCCATACATGACTACTGGAAAAACCGTAGCCTTGACTAGACGGACTTTTGTTGGCAAAGTAATGTCTCTGCTTTTAAATATGCTATCTAGGTTGGCCATAACCTTCCTTCCAAGGAGTAAGCGTCTTTTAATTTCATGGCTGCAATCACCATCTGCAGTGATTTTGGAGCCCAAAAAAATAAAGTCTGCCACTGTTTCCACTGTTTTCCCATCTGTTTCCCATGAGGTGATGGGACCAGATGCCATGAACTTAGTTTTCTGAATGTTGAGCTTTAAGCCAACTTTTTCACTCTCCTCTTTCACTTTCATCAAGAGGCTCTTTAGTTCTTCTTTGCTTTCTGCCATAAAGGTGGTGTCCTCTGCATATCTGAGGTTATTGATATTTCTCCCGGCAATCTTGATTCTAGCTTGTGCTTCTTCCAGCCCAGCATTTCTCATGATGTACTCTGCATATAAATTAAATAAGCAGGGTGACAATATAGAGCCTTGACACACTCCTTTTCCTATTTGGAACCAGTCTGTTGTCCCATGTCCAGTTCTAACTGTTGCTTCCTGACCTGCATACAGGTTTCTCAAGAGACAGGTCAGATGGTCTGATATTCCCATCTCTTTCAGAATTTTCCACAGTTTATTGTGATCCACACAGTCAAAGGATTTGGCATAGTCAATAAAGCAGAAATAGATGTTTTTCTGGAATTCTCTTGCTTTTTCAATGATCCAGCGGATGTTGGCAATTTGCTCTCTGGTTCCTCTGCCTTTTCTAAAACCAGCTTGAACATCTGAAAGGTCACGGTTCACATATTGTTGAAGCTTGGCTTGGAGAATTTTGAGCATTGATTTACTAGTGTGTGGCCACAGGACTGGACAAGGTCAGTTTTCATTTCAATCCCAAAGAAAGGCTATGCCAAAGAATGTTCAAACTACTGCACTATTGCACTCATCTCACACACTAGCAAACTAATGCTCCAAATCCGTCGGAGGGCCGAGAGAAGTTACTCCACAGTCAAGGTTAGGAGGAGCCACCGTGAGTAGATACCCCTTGTCCAAGGTAAGGAGCAGCGGCTGCACTTTGCTGGAGCAGCCGTGAAGAGATACCCCACATCCAAGGTAAGAGAAACCCAAGTAAGACGGTAGGTGTTGCGCGAGGGCATCAGAGGGCAGACACGCTGAAACTATAATCACAGAAAACTAGCCAATCTGATCACACGGATCACAGCCTTGTCTATCTCAGAAACTAAGCCATGCCGTGTGGGGCCTCCCAAGACGGACGGGTCATGGTGGAGAGGTCTGACAGAATGCGGTCCACTGGAGAAGGGACTGGCAAACCACTTCGGTATTCCTGCCTTGAGAACCCCAATGGACGGAGGTTCATGACATTGTACAGGAGACAGGGATCAAGACCATCCCCAAGAAAAAGAAATGCAAAAAAGCAAAATGGCTGTCTGAGGAGGCCTTACAGATAGCTGGGAAGAGAAGAGAAGCGAAAAGCAAAGGAGAAAAGGAAAGATATTCCCATCTGAATGCAGAGTTCCAAAGAATAGCAAGGAGAGATAAGAAAGCCTTCCTCAGTGATCAATGCAAAGAAATAGAGGAAAACAATAGAATGGGAAAGACTAGAGATCTCTTCAAGAAAATTAGAGATAGCAAAGGAACATTTCATGCAAAGATAGGCTCGATAAAGGACAGAAATGGTATGGACCTAACAGAAGCAGAAGATATTAAGAAGAGGTGGCAAGAATACACAGAAGAACTGTACAAAAAAGATCTTCACAACCCAGATAATCACGATGGTGTGGATCAGTCACCTAGAGCCAGACATCCTGGAATGTGAAGTCAAGTGGGCCTTAGGAAGCATCACTACAAACAAAGCTAGTGGAGGTGATGGAATTCCAGTTGAGCTATTTCAAATCCTGAAAGATGACGCTGTGAAAGTGCTGCACTCAATATGCCAGCAAATCTGGAAAACTCAGCAGTGGCCACAGGACTGGAAAAGGTCAGTTTTCATTCCAATCCCAAAGAAAGGCAATGCCAAAGAATGCTCAGAAAAGGCTAGGGAATTCCAGAAAAACATCTACTGCTTCATTGACTACACTAAAGCCTTTGATTGTGTAAATCGCAACAAACTGTGGAAAATTCTTGAAGAGATAGGAATACCAGACCACCTGACCTGTCTCCTGAGAAACCTGTATGCAGGTCAAGAAGCAACAGTTAGAACCGGTCATGGAGAAACAGACTGGTTCTCAATTAGGAAAGGAGTACGTCAAGGCTGTATATTGTCACTCTGCTTATTTAACTTCTATGCAGCGAAATGCCTGACTGGATGAATCACAAGCTGGAATCAAGATTGCTGGGAGAAATATCAACAACCTTAGATATGCAGATGATACCACCCTTAATGCAGAAAATGAAGAGGAACTAAAGAGCTTCTTGATGAGGGTGAAAGAGGAGAGTGAAAAAGCTGGCTTAAAACTCAATATTCAAAAAACTAAGATCATGGCATCTGGTCCCATCACTTCATGGCGACTAGAAGGGGAAACAGTGGAAGCAGTGACAGATTTTATATTCTTGGCTCCAAAATCACTGCAGATGGTGACTGAAGCCATAGAATTAAAAGACGCTTGCTCCTTGGAAGAAAAATTATGACAAACCTAGACAGCGTATTAAAAAGCAGAGACATCACTTTGCCAAAAAAGCTCCATCTAGTCAAAGCTATGGTTTTTCCAGTAATCAATGTATGGATGTGAGAGTTGGACCATAAAGAAGGCTGAGTGCCGAAGAATTGATTCTTCTGAACTGTGGTGTTGGAGGAGACTCTTGAGAGTCCCTTGGACAGCAAGGAGATCAAACTAGTCAATCCTAAGGGAAATCAGTGCTGAATATTCATTGAAAGCATTGATGCTGAAGCTGAAGCTCCAGTACTTTGGCCACCTGATACAAAGAGCCGACTCACTGGAAAAGACTCCGATGCTGGGAAAGATTGAAGGCAGGAAAAGGGGACAGTAGAGGATGAGATGATTGAATGGCACCATTGACTCAGTGAACATGAATTTGAGCAAACTCCAGGAGATAGTGAAGGCGAGAGGAGCCTGGCGTGCTGCCGTCCATGGGGCGTGACTTAGTGACTGAAGGACAACAACTAAGTAGATAAACCAAACACAGAGCAACAAATATTGCATGATCCCACTCACACGAGGTCCTAGAGCAGCAAAATCTGTAGCGATAGAAAGTAGGATGGGTACCAGGGCTGGGGGAGGGGTGGGGGGTTAGTGTTGACGAGGGAGAGTTCAGTCTGGGAAGATGGAAAAACTTCTGGAAACAGTGACGGTGATGCTTGTGCACTGTCCATGTACTTAATACGGTTGAATGAGGCGCTCAAAGCGGTGAAAATGGTAAACTTTATGTATATATAATTTACCACAATTTTTTTTTTCCTGGAGAAGGCAATGGCAACCCACTCCAGCATTCTTGCCTGCAAAATCCCATGGACAGACGAGCCTGGTGGGCTGCAGTCAATGGGGTCACAAAGAGTTGGACATGACTGAGCATGCACACACACACGTATATATAATTTACTACAATTTTTTTAAGGAAAAAATTTTAAAAAAAACAAAGAAGACTAAATCAATGAACTAAACGTGTCTCAAGAATTTGAGAGCAACAATCCAAAGAACTGAAAGCAAAGGAAGGATAAATACGCAAATCAACGAGACAGAAGAAAGGCTGTAAGTAGAATCAAAGAGAATCCGGAGCCACCAGTATCATCTATGAAAACAGTGTCGAGCGGGGGTGACTGACTCATCCCAGCCTGCCGGGGACTCACTTGAACTTCACCCCAAAGTCCTGGGTCTTCGGGAACCCCTGGCACTGGGGGGTGGGAGGTTGCCCTGCCTCAGACTCTCAGACTTCAGAAAGCCAGCGAGAGGACATTAGGAACACCTTCGGGCAGCAAATTTGAAAACTGGCATATAATAGACAAGTTCTTGGAAAAGCACCACTACTCAAGATGTAACTCAAAAGAAAGAGGCTGAACCTTCCTAAAACTTCCGACGGAATTGGGTCTAGAATCACAGATCTTCCCGCCCGGGGCTCCTCTGCCCATTGGCCGGCTTCATCCGCCTGCTCTGGTCCAGACCCTCAGAAAGTCCAGTTCTAGGCGTGGGTTGGAGGCTGGAAGGGGCAGCGGCTTTGGCTGCAGTGAGCGGGGTGTCTGGGGCTCTGGGGGCGGGGGATCTCCTTCAGGCCTCGTCCCACGTGAGCCTCCGTCCCCAGGCCGCGCCTTGCCCAGGCCCCTTGGTTTCCGTCTGCAGCCGGAGGGCTGGAGGAGCCGTCTCTCCTGCCACCCATCTGGAGGCCTGTCTGGGCACCTTTGGCGCCCGCCCGCCCGTCTGCTCGCCCAGGAGTCATTGCCCTGAGATCTCAATCACCACCGTGCAGATGACAGGTGCTGGCGTGTGGGCCGCGCACACCTGCCAGGGCTCCCCACAGCTTTCAGGTGACAGCTTCCCATGGGCGGCGGGAGCTGGGGACAGCCTAGTGTGCCACGCACTGCTGCCCACAGCTGGACGTGGGCACCATCCTGTTTCTCCCTCAAACCAGCCTATAGCCACAGCGACTTCAACTCTCAAGTTCTACTTTCCTGGAATCCCGATGGGTGACAGGTTCCCCCTCCCAGGGAGGCGCTGCCTGCCTGGGGGATGGGGCTGGGAGCCGCCCTCCCTCCCCTGGGCCCGCCCCTGCCTGGTCCGCCGGCGCTCAGGACATCGGAGCGCTGGCCCCATGGGAGCCGGACACAGTCACCCCACCGGGGCCACCTTGTTTGCCTCGTGCGTCACCTGATTCAAATATCCTGCCGTTGTCCCTGCCCATCCTGGGTGTGCACACAGGCGGTGACCCCACCATGTGATCTAATCACCAGCACAGCTGTGGGCAGTGACTCTTCCAGCTGGTGTGGGGCGCTGGCTGCCCGAGCTCACACAGCACAGATTAGGGGGCTGGGCCTGGGCGGAGGTCCCCAGCCTCCCGTTCACCCTCCCCAGGCTCTGTCCTATTGCGGTCTGCACGCGTGTGCACCTGTGTGCGCGTGTGCCTGCACTCTGTGTTCACACTGACCACGTGAGCACGTGGAAAGTACCCCTTGCAGCTGGGGAGGTGTGGCCTTTCTGTGCAGGCTCCCTTCCCTCCCAAGGGGCCTTCGGCCCCTGCTCCCAGGAGGGTGCCGGAGGGCGGCCACAGCACTGACCTTGATCACCGCATCCAGCCCCAGCTGGGACCGCTCGGCAGAGTTCCCGTTGCCTGGCTCACTGGAGGCGGAACTCATTACGGGCTGGTGCACAGGACCAAAGAGAAAGCAGGGGCTCTGCGGCCTGTGACTCTCCTCCTGGGACCCTGGCCGGGCCGGGACCTCCGTTCGTGTACCGGCCCCACAGCCAGGCAGCACCTGGCTCCTCTGTCCTGGACGCCCAGCTGCCCCTCTGAGTTGGCAGGATAGTGTGGCTGACTGAACCCATAGGTGTTGCTGCAGTAACCGCGACGCTGAGGGCTTGGTTTCCCTGGAAACAGGAGGGCGGCTCTGTTGCCATGGGGACCAAGGAACGCTGTTGTCCGGAAGCCGATTCCCCGGAGACCTGGAGACGCCCTGGGTGAAGCTGTCTACCTGAGTGACCACACGGGAGGAGGGGCTGGCCTGTCCCCCAGACCCCCACTTGCAGGGAAGGGCCCTAGCCCTCCTCTGGGTGGTTGCCCGGGAGGAGTTGTGTGCTTGGGGGCCACACACCAGGTGGGGGAGGCATGCAGACCACCGGCCCCTCCTGACTGAAGATCTTAAACTATGACATTTTCCAAGCATTTGCAAAGGGACTCGGGTTCAGTGGTGTGATGCCTGTAACAGGTGGGCAGACTGAGCCTGCAGGGGGAACGGGGGAGCCCTTGGGTGTGCCTTCTGGAGGCTGAGTCCCCTGGAGCCCTTTCAGGGGGACCTGCCCCGGGGGTCGTGCGTGTCCTACTTGCCACGGGAAGTCCACCTCTCCCTCCCCCGAACCTTCCCGGGACCACACAAGCGCGGGCAGCAGCTGACCCGTCAGGGGTGGTGATGGGTGAGGCCAGGCAAGGGGGGCTCAGGCCTGCCTCTGCCCCAGTGAGGGGGACTCGGGGGCTTGGAGGGTGTGACCCTGCCCTCCGGGGAGGGTTCCTACCTGGGGTCTCAACACGGGGTACTCAGGCAGGGGGAGGACGGGGGCTACAGAGGTCTCTGTGACCATCACTGCAGACGCCTTGGACGAGTCCAAACCAGACTTCACTGCTCAGAAACGAGCCCAGGTGGTGAGCCTGGGTGGGTGGGGTTGTTCCTGCCCGTGCCCAACACCCTCCCCGGCCTATTCTGCCCCCTTGAAGCCTCGTGACGGAGCAGAGCACCCAGGGGTCTGCGGTCCTCACCCCACCCAGGGTCCCCTCTGAGATGCCTCTCTGGCCCCGTGTGGCCATCCCCTCAGGGCTCTCTTGGGCCCCGTGGGCACCACCCAGGGCTTCCCTGCCTGGTGTCCATGCTGCGGCTTCTACCCAAGCCCATCAGTGGAACAGGAGTGCCCTCAGGGAGGGGCTCAGCCCGGGGCCTGGGCACGGCCTCCAGGGAATGCTCTGGACTGAGTGGAGGGTGTCATGCAGGTGCTCACCACGTGGGCCATGTGAGATGGGCCGGGGGGCAGCGTGGGGTCCTGACTCCCACCCTCAGACCCTGCGCCTCCCCCAGGTGCTTGGAGGGTGTCCCTGGGCAGAGGGCCGTGCTGTGGCCTTGACCACCCCCAGCCCAGCCTGTGGCTGCCCCTGCCCTGTGCACAGGGGCTTTGGCACAGTTCCTGGCAGAAGCAGGGACCTCGCTGCATTCTCCTTGGCTTCCACTGCGTCTGCAGCGACAGGTCACCCGCAGACTCCCCGGGGACAGTCCAGAGCCCCGGCCATGCTGGGCCCACGTGTGGATGGGGACCACAGGGTGAGGGGCGGGGAAGCAGAGGCAGACCTGGCTGGCCTTGCCTGGCCCCGGGGACACCAGAATTTGCCACCCATGACCTAGACCCTCCCCGAGAGAAAGGGACCTCAAACTCTCAGCAAAGCGCTGACTCCCCTGTGCTCCGGCCACTCTGGCCCCCGGATGGCCGTGCAGACGGCGCAGGGGCGGGCAGGCCGCAGACACGACACGTGGCCTTGATGTGTCCTCTGAAGATGAGTCACAGGCAGCCCCGGGAAGGGCGGGCATCCCTGTCCCACCCTCACGGCCTCCAGGCCGGCCCCGCTGTGATCCGCCCGGGATCTGACTGGCGGGGCTCCTCCGTGACCCTGTCCCCGGGCACCGGGCCTCCTCACGCCTCTAGCAGGCATGTGCGGGACGGCCTGCAACTGCTCACAACAGGCGTGGCTCCCCCGGCAAGCTGGGACTCCGCCGACCCTGGTCTGTGGCCTCTGGGGCTGTGTTCCCTGCAGGTGCTGGACAGAAACTGGCCTGAGAACCCTGCTGTGGCCCCAAAATGCAGCCCAGTTCTGGACGCTGGGGCGCAGGCTTGGGCACCAGCTGGAACTGCTGACCCTCCCGCTGCCCGGCGGCCCCGGCCGCTCTCTGTCTGTGCCTCCGGCCAGCCCAGCCCTCTGTCCACACTAGAGGCTGTGTGTGACGCTCTGGCGAGGCTGACGCTTAGGGACTCTGCCTGCTAGCCTCTTGGGGTCCCCCGGAGCAGGCCCCGGGCCTGTGCACCATGGGAGATGGGCCTCAGCCCCTCCTGTCTCTGCTCAGAGACCACCCACCAACCCTGGTTTTCCAGGCGGTTCCAGCCAGGGGGAGGTCCCGAGAGGCCCCAGGAGCAGAGCCCAGCTGTGTTCGTCCACTCAGAGGGCTGCTCGAGGGTGTTGCTGTGGGCAGGCTCGGGGGCTGGTCTTAGGGAAGGGGTGTAGGAGTGCCTGTGGACCCCGCCTTCCGACACCCACTCTCGTGGGGTGGGCACAAGGAAACGTGATCGTCAGTTTTCTGCTACCTTTTGGTCACAACAAAAACATACTGAAAAGAAAAACGAGAACAACCCATATCTGCCTGCAGACCGGGAAGCAAATTCTTCCCCCGCCGCCCGCCGCCAGGCGCCTTCAGAAGACAGCTGGTCGACTGTTGGGTCGGGCTGTGCAGTTGATGCCGCGTCCTGGGGGAGGGTTTGGAGGAGGAAGTGGCCCCCCGCTCCAGCACTCTGGCCTGGAGAATCCCACGGGCAGAGAAGCCTGGCGGGCCACAGTCCACGCAGTTGCAAAGAGTCGCACAGGACTGAGCGACCACCATGCACACGGGGGAGGGCTGCAGGCTGGCCCTGGGTTGACTGACCGGCCTGGACGGGAGCTGGGCCTCCCTGGGCCACCCCAACGGCAGTCTGTCACTCCCTGGGCTGAGAGGGCGTCTGCCGGGGCCCCTGTCTCACCCGCTCCTCCCCGCACCATGACGGGGGCCTTAGGAGCCCCTCCTCTCCCCGCAGGCCTTGCCCATCCCCATCCGTCTGTGCCTGCCCGGCTCCCTTCCCGCCTCGGAAACCTTCATGGCTCAGCTGTCCACTGCCCGCTTGGTGGGGGCGGGGGTTACCTTCCTGGGGACTGTTGCTGGTCGGGCGCATGCCTGCTTCTTCTTGAGGGGTCCCAGTGTCCACAAGCACCCGGATGGCTCGCCCTCTCAGGGCTCTGCACCCTCCGCTGGACAGACGGACGGAGCCTCACACCCCAGTGCCCGCCCCTGCCCCCACCCACACGGGCCTCTTGAGGCTGCTTCCAGACATGACAGCTGCCCTGGCTTCTCTGTGAACCTTGGGGTCGATTGGCCCAGCACCCCCTTGCACACCCAGTCCTGCGTGTTCCCTCTTGTTCACGCCAGAGCCGGATGCCCTGGGAGAAGAGGCTGCATCCAGGCAGCTGGCTGGCTCCTGGGGGCCGTTGGCCTACCCTCTGCCCACCATGCCCCTCCCGGCTGCCCACAGAGCCTCTGAGGCCAACGGGTGGTCAGGGGGACAGTGCCTGGGCCGCGGGCACCAGGGCAGATCCAGGGACAGTGTGTGTGGGGAGAGTGCTTTCAGGAGACCAGGGGCTCAGCCCTGCGGGCAGGGCACCCCTGCACACGTCTGCTGTCCAGTCACGTGGTGGCTGGTAATACGGGGTGTGGCATGAATGGGCTGGAGCCGCGGTGATGCAGAGGAGGCAGGCCACGCCAGGTGAGGACTGGGGCCAGAGCCCGGCTCGGACCCCGGCCAATCGGAGGGTGTCCAGGGCACGACTGCTAGCGGTGTCCTTCCAGGGGCCTGGCCCCCCTCCTCTGCGAGCCCCTTGCCACCTGGACTGTCCATCACCTGTGCTGAGGCCGCGTGGGGGCCGCCGTTCAGGAGCCTGTACCGGGGCTCGTGTGCCCCTTCCAGCGCGTGTGGGAATTCCTGAAATACGCGCTCCCGCGCTGAGTTACACTGAGAACTGAGAGGCAGAAGCAACCCAAAGACGCGGGCCGACCTGCCCTGCTCCTCCCGCCCACGGGGAGCTCGTCAGACCTGCTGCGGCACGGAGCACGCCTGCTCCCCTGGCTCCTGCACCTCCTCGCTGGGGTCTGCGGGCGTGTGGTCCCATGGTCTGCGGCTCCTCCGTGGTCAGATGCTGCCCACCGGAGCGGGCGCCTGCTCCCTCTGTCCCTCTCGTCTCTCCCTGCAGGAAGCTCACGCCCAGCTTCCCGGGATGTCCGCCCCACATGCCCGCAATTCCTCTTGTTACCCAAGTGCCTGCTGCGTGAGCGCCTCTGGCTGCCCCGGGACTCTGAGGAGGCCCTCCCTGTCCGGGCCGCGCAGAGCTTACCTTCTGCCTGGGCATTTGCCGCCCTAGTGGGGGCTCCAGGGAGAAGGGCGCGGCCTGAGCTCACCCCGTCAGGGGCCCCCCCACCCCGTCCCCGCAGAGGTCTGGGAAAGTAGGGAGGCCGCCGGCAGCCGCGTGGGGGGGTACCTGGCGGGGGGTTGTCAGGGACTGTCGGGGGACCAGCCTGCCTGAGCTGCTTGAGGGGACATGGGAGTGGTCAGGGGTCAGGCAGGCAGGGTCTGAGGCTCCGCCAGGGGTGGGGGAGAAGGTTCCTGAGAGCATGAACGCAGGGATGACAGCAGAGAGGCTCCCGGTCAGGCTTGTCTCCTGGAGGGCTGGCCCCGACAGCTCAGGGCCAGGGACCGGAGGCCTGGGGAGAGGTGGGCTGGGGTGGACAGCCTGTGGGCCGGGGGCAGATCCAGGACTCGCTGGGCAGAAGCAGGGTGCCCCTGAGACCGGAGTGGGGTGGGGAGAACCCTCTGGGGGCAGGTTGGAGATGCGCATTGACTTTGCTGGGTACGCAGGGGTCTGCCAGACCCTGGGGCACACGGACCTGGTCGGGGGGTGCTGGGAGCAGGGGCGCCAGCAAAGGGCGAGGATGGGCAAGGGGAGGGTGAGGAGCGTGGCTGGCCAGCCTCCAGGCATTCAGGGCCCCTGCCCTAGCATCCTCAGAGCGCAGAGCCCAAGGCGGCCTGCTGCGTATGGCGTGGGCCTTCCTCGTGGCTCAAAGCTCTTGGCACTTTGGGTAGACGCGTTGCCAGGTCTCCTGGGCGAATTCAGGAGAGCTGTGAGGTTCATGGGAGGGTGATGCTGGAGCACCGTGAGAATCTTTGAGTCCCAGACTGTGGCACCAAACGCAGGCAGGGCCCTGTGCCGAGGGTCAGGGTCAAGTCAGGACGGAAGGGCCCGAGTGCCCCTCCCTGCAGGTCAGAGTCCTCCTGGCAGGTGGCGCGGGAAGCAGGCGGGATGAGCGGGGCACCAGGAGGGCTGTGGCCTGCGTGGGCTTGGCCCCCTGGAGCTGCTGTGGGGGAGGGGCAGGGGTGCCCTGGGCTGACCCCGAGGGCAGGGCCGGCCAGGGCTGAGGATGCAAATCTGTTTTCTCTTGACTATCACGAGCTGCCTCCTGAGGCGGTGAGCCCCTCCTCCCGGGAGGTGTGGAAGCGGAGACAGCCCCACAGGGGCTGCAGCTTCTTAAAGGGGCTTCCAAGCACCAGGAACGGAGCGCCTGATGCCAGTCCTGCCCACAGCATTGATATGGGCACAGCTCCCTGGGTGTCTCGGGCGGGGGCGGGCCGGGGGCTCCCCCTGGAGCGCTGCAGGGACGTTGTCTCCCGATGCCTGGCCGGGGGAGGGCCCCATGTTCACTGTTTCCAGACGTTGCGGTGGCTGAAAGCAGGTGCACGGCCAGCCTGGCGGGGCCCGGGGTCGGCAGGGCAGTTCCCGATGCTGGCTGGGGTTTGTGAAGCAGCAGGCGGGGCTGGACCATGCTGGAGGGGGCAGCAGGGCAAGGCTTCCCAGGCCGGCCAGGCAGGCCCAGGGAGGCACCCTCCCGAACCGGGCTCGGTCCAGCACCAGGCCCCAGGAGTGACGGCTCCTCTCAGGCCTAAGGGCAGGCAGGTGGGATGTGGGCCCCTCGAGGGTCCAAGGGCCTGGGGCTGGGCACCAGGGGCTGGACACATGCCCTGCAGGGAGAGGAGGCAGCCGGTTTGGGCTCCCTGCTTTACGCGGGCACAGGTGCCTGAGAGGGGTGGTGTCCGGGTTGCCATGGAAACACAGCCTCGCGGCCTGGCCCTCATAGAGAGGCTGCTGGGAGGTGGCAGCTGCAGTGGCCAGCTCCCACTGGGGGGTCCGGCGTGGCCATCGGCCTGCTCACCTCTCATCTGAGCAGCGGGGATGGCCCAGTCCCACCGGTTCTGTGTGGAGGCCCACAAGCCCCTGCGGCTGCTGTGACAGGCAGAAGGGTAGAAAGGGGGCGCCCTGGACAGAACAGTACGGGGAGGGAGGCCGAGTCGAGAGGGGCAAAGTCCTGAGCCTGGATGCGCCCTGAGCCTGAGCCGTGGAGCCGCGGTGGCGGGAGGGAAGCCAGGCCCCGCCCGGCTGCGACATTCCTGATTGCTGATGCCTGACTCACCCTCACTTCAAAGCCTGGGCCCCATTCAGCTATTTAGCCGCTGCACCCCGCCTGCCCGCCAGTCGCTGGTGGGAACTGGCCCCGCTTGCAGCAGGCGCCTCCTCCCAGCCCATCCCGCGGGCTGTGCCCGTGCCATGGCCGCGCAGGTGCCCCTGTGGCACCACTATCTACAGGCCCTGCGCTCGCGGGCGGCGTCCCGGGCACAGGAGCACCAGCGTGCCGAGGACGTAGTGCTCACCCTGCTGGAGCGGGCACATGCCCTGGACCCCCGCTTCATCGTGGACTACTCCCGGGACCTGGAGGCCTTCCAGTTCGCCCTGCGCTCCTCGGAGAGCCCGCTGGACGTGGAGGTGCCCCTGTGGGTGGACGCCGAGGCCCTGGTGATTGAGGAGGTGGGGGCCGCCGAGGCGGGGGGTGGCCTGGGGTGCTGCCGCCTGGGCCTCCCTCGGGAAGCGGCCGGTCTGGAGCGCTGGAAGGCAGACGACGTCTTCGAGGCCTCCCTGGAGGGCAGCGCCAGGTGCTGCGGCCACATCGTGCCCAGCAAGGTCTTGCAGGTCCTCAAGGACCTTCTGGTGGCGGCCATTGTGTACTGCAAGCACCACCGCCTCATCGCGCCAGGTAGGGGTGATCGCACTCTGCACGTGTGTGCAAGGACTTGTGACTGTTCAGTGTGTGTGTGTCTGTGTAATGTGGGACTGTGGGATCTGAGTGCATGTGTGAGCACACGTGTGTCAGTGTGGATGACAGGGTGGTGAGTGCATGTGTGAACACACATGTGTATGTAGGTAAGCGTGAAGCTGTAGCATTGTGAGTGCATATGTGTGTGTGTAAGTGTGGGACTGCAGGATTGTGAGCGTGTGTGTGAACACACGTGTGTGTAAGTGCATGCATGTGTGAGCACATATGTGTAAGTGTGGGATGGCAGGATGGTGAGTGCATGTGTGTGTGTGTGAGTGCAGGACAGCAGGATCATGAGTGCATGTGTGAGTGTGTGTGTGTGTGTGTGTAGGTGCGGGACTGTGGTATCATGAGTGCATGTGTGAGCACATGTGTGTGTGTAAGTGCAGGACTGTAGGATTATGAGTGCATGTGTGAGCACGAGTGTGTGTGTGTGTAGGTGTGGGACTGCGGGGTCATAAGTGCGTGTGTGAGCACACGTGAGGGGTATGTATGCCGGTGTGCACAGGCCTGTTTCTATGTACGCTGGTGTCCTGGCCCTGGGCAGGTTCTGTGGCGGGAAACTTTCCAGTGAGCTGGCTCTGGCCTCAGCGTCTCCCTGGTTGCCCCGGTGATGTGATCTGATGGGTGAGGGCCGCGGACAGCTCTCCTGACAGGCCCAGAAGTTGTGGGCCCCCTTCCAGCAGGGGCTGCCTAGACCTCAAGGGCGCTGGAAGGACAGCCCGGCAGGGCAGGGACCCTGGGTGGTTAAGTGCATCCTCCCGGGGGTCAGGGCCGAGGGGCAGGGCCTGGGAACCGAGATGGGGTGTGCTGCTTCCCTGGGAGGGGACAGGCACGAGGCACTTGTGGCTGTTACCTGGAGTCCTCTTGGCCTCACATAAGCGAGTGGGACAGCAGCCCCCCGAGGGGTGCTGACCTGCCCTGGGGCACCTGGCGTATGGAGCTCAGGTGTGACCGCACATCCAGGCTCAGGTCCTGAGGGTTCCGGGGGAGCCAGGCGTCTGTCTGCAAGCCGACGTGAAGGGGAGGCTGCCCACCTGGCCCCCGCAGGCTTGCCTGCAGGCTGATGGCGGACGCGCCGCCGCTGGGAGGGCGCTCCTGGGCTCAGCCCTGCGCACGTCTTGCCTGGTCCCCCTCCGGGCCTCGCAGTGGCCGCCGGCAGCTGGGCAGGGCTCTTCGCTTCTTCCTCTGCCCAGTGGCCAGGCCCCTCCTCCCCACCCGCTCTTCCAGCTGCGGGGAAATGCCAGGCGTTGCTTCTGACACTTGCCTTAAAAGGGAAGCGGCAGCCCAGGTGCAGGGGTTCAGGCCGCCCCCACCCTGGGAACCGGTGAGACCGGGAGGGCCCGAGGTGGGGAGTGCCAGGGATGGTGGGTGCGGCTGGCTGCCTTCCAAGCCACCTTTCTGTGAACAAAGGCAGCTAAGGAAGTGAAACTGCCCAAGTGTCTGCATGACAGGGGCCTCCAACCACACTGAATGGGGAGGGGGCGGGGGTCCCTGAGCCCCTCCCCCACTCACCTGGTCTGGCAACAGGCCCTCTAGGGGACGGAGTGGCCCCGGTGCAGGACCGGGACCTGCTCTGGGTGGGGTCCCAGAAGGTGGCCCAAGAGCTGCCCCGCTGGAGACTGTGGGGGAAGGGTCTTTGTTTCGGGGGTGGGGGGCACGCGGGCTCCTCCCTGAACCCCTGGGCTGTGGGAGGCCCGGGGCGGGCAGTGCAGACCGGGCTCACCAGCGCCAAGAGTGTCCTCCAAGGCACGTACTGGGGACTCCCTTTGGGATCTGATGACCCGCCCTGTGGGCCCCAGCTGGCCGACCCCTGGCCTCTGGCCTGGCACCCTCTCTGGGCAGCACTGGAAGGCCAGGGAAGACTTCTCCTCACCCAGGCCGCACACAGAGCCCCTCCCACTGCCCTGAGAGCGCCTGCTCTCTCCCGGGGGTGTGTTTGGGGGAAGGTACATGGAACATCCCCTCCTGGTGGTCTGGGGGTCTGGGGAGGAGGCGGGGAGTGGGAAGCAGGTTAGCTGGAACATGTGGTCCATGGCAGCAGGAGGCGGGCTCTGGTGCCAGGCCTGCGTGTCCACTGGGGTCCAGGGCCTCCTCCTGGATGAGAGTGCGCCTAGCCAGCTCCTCACCACCGAGGCTGCAAGGCCAATGGGTGCTCACCCGGGGCCTGGCCCTTCCTGGAGGGGGGTCACGGGCGGAGCCTAGAGGGGGCTCTCGGGTCACATAGGGGCACAGGGGTGGGAAGTGGGGAGCAGGCGGGTCTGATCAGGGGACGTCCAGCCACAGCCAGGCCCCTCGGGCTCTGGAGCTCGAATGCCAGAGGCTGCCCCCACCCTCCTGAGGACCCGACCTCCAGCAGCCAAGGGTGTCCTCAGCAGAGGGGCTGCTGTGACCCACCGGCCCGGGGTTAGGGGCCCACAGGTCCAGGAAAGGGGTGCTGAGGCAACCAGGGGCTGAGGGGGCACTGGGTGTCCCGGGGCGTGGGGCACAGCCTTAAAATCAGCCTCTTTGAGCCAAGGGTTGGCAACCTCCTCCAGACCCCAGAGACCTAGCGGCCTAAACAACAGAAGCACATTTCCTCCGTGTTCTGGAGGCTGAGGTCCCAGGTCATGGTGTCCGCGGCCTGGATCCCTGGGGGCTCCCCTGGACTAGAGATCCGCCCCCCGGCACCCTCCTGTGGGCTTTTCCGCGAGCAGATCCCCGAATTCTGTTCCGTGAGCAGGTCTCAGTTGGTCAGGGCCCCCTCACGGTCTCAGTGTACCTTGCTGGAGGCCTGTCTCCAATGCAGGCACCGCCCGAGGCCCGGGGGTTGGGCTCCAGAGGCCGGCCTGGAAGAGGGGCTGGCTTAGCGGGTGGCCCCTTGCAGGCTCCCTGAGTGCAGACAGCCTGGCAGAGGAGCAGCATGGCCTGTCCCTGCGGGTGTCCAGTGGCTGGAGGATGCTCTGCTTCAATGTGGTTCCCGTGGTGCGGAGGAGGCTCAGGGTGCCCGCCCTGGAGGGGGCCCGGCTGCTGCCAGGGTTCCCTGAGGGCGCCCTGCGACGGATCGTCTGCCAGGAGGCGGCCCTGGTCCCGGCCGGCGCGGAGCTCTGGAGGTAGGACGGGCTCCGGGTGTGCAGGGCCCTGGGGAGCCGGCGAGAAGGGGCGGCGGGTCACCCCACTGCTCCCCAACTCCAGGCAGGGGGGCCTGCGGGGGTCCCCTGCCCGCCTCTGCCCCGGGCACCTGAACAGCGCTGAAGTTCCTGGGGTCTCGGGGATCCCAACAGAATGCTTGCCCCCCGCTGCTGGCTCCTCCCCTGGGCGCTGGGAGACGGGGAGGCACCCTCTGTCCCCCTGGGGAGGGGGTGCTGTCAGGCACCCGAGGGGGGACTCGGAACGCGGGGGGCTGTCCTGGGCGGCCTCCTCCACCACCCCGCCCGGCACCTTTGCTTCAGGTGGGACAGTGGCGAGGGTCGGGGTCTGATCTGGGGCCGCAGCGCAGCTGGGAGGGCCCTCGCGGGAAGGCGGTCAGTGTCCAAGGAGAGGGATTGGCACTGGGCTCTGCCCTTCTCAGATGCACGTCCCCCACCATGAGGGGGAGGACAGCCCCCACCTGGGCTGTCCAGCTGCGGGCGCCCCCCAACCCAGCCCTGGAGCTCTCACAGCCCCACCTTGGGTTTTGGGTCCCCCCCAGGAGCCTGTCCTGCAGGGAAGGGGAGCCCCCCTCAGTGTCTCTGCGGGGGCGTGGGGGCACAGGGCCGAGGCTGAGCTCCCCTCAAACCCAGGGCTGGGGACTGGGTGCTGTCCTGACCTGACCCAGCCCCTGGCGTGCAAGGTTGCCGTTGCTCTGTCCACGTGACTCACCCCCAGCTCCCAGGGCAGGGGGACACTTGTAGGGACGTGACTTGGCTGCGGTAAGCAGAGCTTGCTCTCACAGTCCAGCTGATTCCTGGAAGTGGGTGACGATCGTCATGCTGGTCGTGCCCTTCTGTGGTTCTCTGCCCTGAGGGAGTCCCAGCAGAGATCCTGTGCGTTCCCCAACCCAGGCTCCCCAGCTGAGCCACCTTGCCCAGAACAGGGGTTGTGTCCAGGCTGACCGCTGCCCATAGAGAGAAGAGAATCACTGAGCTAGGCGGAGTCACTTTTCACGAGTAAATGGGGACATGGCCTGTCCTGCGACCTACCCACCACAGATCAGGGCATGTAGGCTAATGACCATCCAGCATGGAGACCCCCCCAAGAGGAGGGCTCACAGGACACCAGTTTCCACCTCTCCGGTCCACTCAGCGAGCACCTCTGGCATGTGATGCCCACACTGTGGGCACTGCTGCAGGGCCAGATTCTGTGTGTGCAGCGGCCAGGGGAGGCTGGGCTTCCCAAACAGGGCCCGGAGTGGAGACATCACCTTGCCCAGCCGGGAGGCTTCACCCGGCCCCTGCCCGCCCACCCAGAGCCGCTGCTTTGTCCCTGGTGGGTCACGGTGGCATCTTCCTGTCCACACGAAGAGGGCCGGAAGTGCCTGGGGGTGCCCAGCAGCTCCCCACGTCCTGGGCCTGAGCTTCTGCCTGGGAATGGGGCATTCTGCCCCTGAGGGCCCATCAGGGGCGGTTCCTGAAAAGCGCAGCGGGCGGGCTGGGAGCGCCGGGCCTGTTCCCTGTGGCCTGGGCCGTCCCGTGGGCTCAGAAGGCCGCGGAGGCGGGGCACCATCCTTTCTGAGGACAGGCTGGGCAGGCAGGTGCCTGGATGCCTGGACGGCCCTGGTGCTGACCGCCCGCGGTGTGTCTGTCGGGCTCCAGGGTCTCCACTGACTACCTGCTCACCAGGCTGCTGGGGGCCCTGGGCTCGCTCCGGGGTCACCGCCTGGACAGCCTCTCCATCCTCGACCGGGTCAACCAGGAGAGCTGGCGGGACGGCGGCCGGAGCCCCGGCCTGACCTTCGGCCACTTGAAGGTTCGTGGTCCCCGTGCGGCCTCTCCCAGGCCCGTGTGAAGGGGGAGCAGCTGGGCTGGGGCCTGAGGGGTGGGCGGCAGGGCGCCAAGCGACAGGAAGGGCCCCTGGCTGGCGGCTCGGGGTGGGGGAGGGGCAGATGAGTCTATCCTGGCGGCTTTCAGATGGCTTCTGGCGTCCTGGAGTCACAGACAAGGGCAGGGGCGATGTCACCGGGCAGGGCACTTTGTGTAGGACTGCGGGGCATCAGTAGGAGTTCGTGCAGGACGGGGCACGTGGGAAAGGCCAAGAGGAGGGTGGGAGCCTCACAAGCCCCTGAACTTGACTGCAGGGAGAAGAGGGGCGTCAGGATGGGGGCAGCTGGGACGCCCGGGGAGGCACAGAGGCTGGGGCAGGCGCAGGCGGGCAGGGCCTTCCCGGGCATGGGCTGACCTGATGCCCCACAGATGGTGCTGCTGTGGGCTGCTGCGCTCTTCCCCGCGCCCGAGGACTGGGCAGACCTTCAGGGCGCCGTGTACCGCCCACTGGTGGTGCTGCTCTGCTGCCTGGCCACCAGGAACCTGCCGCACTTCCTGCACCCCGAGCGGAACCTGCTGCAGGACGCGGGCCTGGACCTGGGTGCCCTCTACCAGCGCGTCGAACACTTCGCCAGCCAGCCCGAGGCCGCCCTGCGCATCCACGCCACCCACCTGGGCCGCAGCCCCCCACCACGCATCGGCAGCGGGCTCCGGGCGCTTCTGCAGCTGCCCGCCGGCGAGCCCGCCTACTGGGCCACTGCCTACTTCGATGTCCTGCTGGACAAGGTGGGCGCAGAGGCTGGGGGGCTGGGCAGGTGTGGGCTCACGTTGGGTGGGGAAGGAGTTCTGCTGCGCGACCCCCAACCTGGAGCCGAGGAAGGTGGAGCAGGCCAGTCCTCGCTGGGGCAGTGCAGCAGGAGCATCAAGCTGTGAATGCCCCCAGCCGCCAGGGACCTCGAGACAAGGGCCCATCTCTGGGAACCAGGCCGTCTGAGCCTGCCCACGGTGTGCCCAAACCGCCCCAAACCCACACTGGACAAATGCTCAGAGCTCCGCCTGCCCCCCGGGCTCCGCTCCTCATAATGGAGTGCAGCTTCCCCGGGCCTCGTGGGGACAGCTTCCTGCTGCTTCCCTGGACTCGGGGGTCCCTCGGCCATGCCCATGTCCGGATGTGCCCACCAGCTGCCCCTCCTCGAGCCCCCAGGCTCCACCGGCTCTGCTAGGTCTCCCCTCCCCCCACACAGAGCCCCTCTGGCTCCTGCCCCCGAGGCCAGTTCTCACCCCACCCTGAGAGCCCTCACAGGCTCCTCCCAGTGTGCGTGGTGAAGGGGGGGAAGTGCACCTGGGGAGCTTCCCTGTGTCAGGCCGTCCAGGGAAGGGCCCGGGAGAGAGGGCCCCAGGTGTGTCCACCCTCAGGGAGGATCGCACAGGCGAAGAACCAGAGGGAGAGACCCCGGGAGCGCCCAACGGCCCCTGACGGCCCCCGACGGCCCCGAAGGCCCGTGACCCGGCTGTCCCGCCCCACCTGCAGTTCCAGGTCTTCACCATCCAGGACGAGCAGCGGGTCTCGGCCATGCAGAGCGTCTTCCTGAAGACCAAGACTCTGGGTACCGAGGATCGCTGAGCTGGGCGTCCGGCTCACTGCCCTCCGCCAGGCAGCACCGCCCACGGAGGCTCTGGGAACGTTTGGAGGAGGGAATGGGCTTCACCTGGAGTGGATTTGGGGGTGGAGGGCCTTTGTCCCCAGGGACCACCTGCGCCTGTCCAGGGGCAGCCCTGAGGGTGTCTGAGTGTGCTGAACAGTGGGTCTCGGAGGCCCCGGGTGAAGGGGCTGTACGCTCCGTGTGACGGCATCAAGACCGGAAGCTGAGAGTCCTCAGGGCACCGGGAGCTCGTCTGCACCTGCGTCTGTGCTGCCCCAGGTGGTGGGGTCTCTGCGTCTGCCTTGCCTCCCTTACAGCACTGCTTGTGTCCAGCGGGGCCGGGACCGCCTGCTTTCTGTGCGTCTGCGTGGGGAACACCCCCTGGACACATAAAGTGGAAAAAGCTTGTGTGCAGACATCCTTCTCTGTCCCTGTGAACGACCCCTGCCCGCCCAAAGTCTTCGCCCGCTACTTCATGAGGGAGCCGCAGCCCCCCGGCCAGGCACGCGGCAGAGGCACCCCTGCTGTGTGCAGGGGCTTCTCCGGACAGCTGACACCCCCGCCCCACCTGTCTCAGCCCTCCCTGTTTGCCGTCAGCTCACTGCCGGCGGCCTGTGTCCCCTCACCCCGCAGGGCTGCCCGCCCTCTGTGTGCCCCAGGCAGCGGGCATTCTCCAGTCTTCGCTCTGCCTGGAAGCAGTGTGGCTCCTAAGTTCTGAGCCACAGTCCACGCCCCAGATCCTGAGAAGGTGGCTGCAAACCCCAGTGAGTCCGTGTAGCAGACGCCTCCCTGAACCTCCTCTGGAAAGTGGTCACACACACGCTGCGGAGAGGACACATGGGCCTCTCTGAAGGCCGTGGGACCCGGGCCCTGAGCTGACACTAATACGAGGGGACACAGAATGCCACCAGGCCCACCCCGTGCCCTGGAGGCGGGCAGCTGCAGACGGTGTTAGCTTGGTGCAACCTGATCCATGAGGGGTGCAGTGTCCAAGCCCACCCTGTGTCATTTCTCTGATGTTGGGGTGGATGTGGGGGGTGGTACTTGGCAGGAGTAAGAGCTACAGCAGCAGGAAAGGCCAAGCAGAAGCCATTATAACCACCGACTGCCGCGGCCAAGAGTCCGGCAGAACGTACCGAAGGCCAGTGTCAGGACTTAGCGCCACCGTCAGAGACCCCGGCTCACAGGGTGACCTCAGCTCAGGGGTCAAAATGAGACGCTGACAATGGGGCCCCGCACACCTGCGGGGCAGGGAGTGTTTGGGAAACCTTTGCACCTTCCTCTCACTTTTACTGCGAACCTAAAACTGCTCTAAAAAGGGGTCTGAAGATAAACTGAAAAATAAACATCTCAGTTGGATCACGGTGACGGCAGGGGGTCACATGAACAGGGCCGGGCCACACGCAGCAACCCAGGTCCTTCAGTGGGGCAGACGGCACGGCCTCGGGGGTTGCGCGGCCTACCGAGGGGGACTGCCACCTTTTCAACCCCAGGCGGGAGGGAGCTCACAGCAGCTTGCGGTCACGTGGGAGAGGCACCGGTGTCTCATGGCATTGCCAGACTGGCGTTCACCCCCTGCTTGTGCCCCAACATAAGCCTGATGGAGCTTCATCTTTGGGACGACCTGTAGGAAGTCACGTGGGTTCACTGTACGGGTGGTGTCCTGGGGTCATGGGCTGGCAGTTCTGTGCATGCTCACTAGTCACCTTCACCCCAAACTGTGGAGGAGAAGTGCCACTGAGCAAAACACGCGTGAGGCCTCTACTCTGAAAACTACGCACAATTTTTAGAGACCTACATTAACTTTCATGAATGGGAATTTGTAATATTTTAATGGTTTCCATTCATCTTGGTACATTTTTTTGTTGTTCAGTCACTCAGTCATGTCCGACTCCTTGTGACCCCATGGGCTGCAGCACACCAGGCCTCTCTGTCCATCACCGACTCCCGGAATTTACTCAGACTCTTGTCCATCTAGTCGGTGATGCCGTCCAGCCATCTCATCCTCTGTCGTCCCCTCTCCTCCTGCCCTCAGTCTTTACCAGCATCAGGGGCTTTTCCAGTGAGTCACCTCTTCACATCACATGGCCAAGGATTGGAGCTTCAGCTTCAATAGATATATAGATTTAGTGCAATTCCTACCCAAATTCCAATAAGCTATTCCGAGGAAACAGACAAGATGACTCTAAAATGTGTATGATTTCAAGACGTACGATAAAGCTGACTGAAGACGGTGTGGTGCGGACACAAGGAGAGATACGTTCAATGATGCACAGGAGCAGTGGCAGACCTTCACCTCTGCTCAACTGGAAAAGGGGCCATGCCAACCAGACAGGAAGGAAAGTCTGTTTAACAAACATTGGAACGCCTGGGTGTCCTCTGGATAAAAGTGAACCTTGACCCCTTCCCCACTCCTTGCGCAGGATCACCGAGGGGGTCATAAACCTCAGCAGAGAACCTGACACCACGGGGTTTCTGGAAGAAATCCTGGGGAGGGTCTTCAGGACCTCCGAGGGGACAGCACTTTCCCGGGGAGGAGCCAAACAGCACAGACGGTAGAAGACAGCCGGGAAGAAAGAGGACCTCAGCTCTGGAGGCCCTCTGGCCTCTGGGCCCCTGTGCTTGCCGCAGCCGCCCTGTGACAGGGTCTGGGTCAGCGCGTTAGTGCCAGCTCCCCTGGTATCTGAGAGCGCCGCGGGCCCGCAGGCCTCGGGTCAGCTCGGGGCCCTACCCAGGGCCCACCGCTGTGCCCAGCCCCCACCTGGCGAGCCAGGCCCACGCCAGCCCTCCCCAAGACTCAGGGCTGTCGGGGGGTGAGTGCCCATCTCAACAAGAGCCAGACCCCGGAGCCTGCCTCCTGGAGGCTCTTAGGCACGGTGAGGACTGGGACGTGTGGACGTGGCTGTGACCGATGGCAGCAGACTGTGGTTGGGCCTGGCTGGACCCTTCCCAGGAAGGACAGATGAGGGAGCTGGACCCAAGCAGACACCCAGGGAGGGGCAGGTGCTAGGGGCAGGGGGTCGGGGAGCAGGCTCAGGGGAGAGGGGGTCAGGGGAGCCAGGCTAGGGGTAGGGGGGTCAGGGAGCCAGGCTGGGGGGAGGGGGCTGCAGCCCTGGGCCCCCCTCTGCTGCACACGTGAGCGCAGAGCAGCCCAGGGCCGGCCCTCCCAGGCTCTCAGAGCCTGCAGGGTGCTGCGTGTGTGCCCGGGGCTCCTCAGGGCCCGAGTCCTGGCGGTGTGCTCCTGGGCTCTTGGTGCCCTGGCCCGTGACCCCGTGGGCTGTGGGGCCTCTGTGGAGGTGGTGGGAGAGGAGGTGCTTGCAGGTTCAAAATCTAGACCCAGACTACAGTGACAGGGACCCCAGGCAGCTGACTGACCCACACAACCCGTCCTCCAGCCCAGATCCTTCGGGCAAGTTTCTGCTCCCTGAATCCAGCCCCCCAGCTCAGGTGCAGTGAGGGGGTCCACTCCACAGTGAAGACCGATGAAGCCACTTCTTTATTGAACCTTCATAGGAGGCCAGGGACCTATGGGGACGACAGCTCAAGGGGAGGTGCTGAGGGTCCATGCGGCCACACCCAGGACGTTCCACCAGGAGGGGACGGGCCGCCTGGGGCGGGGCAGCTGCCTGGGCTGGGTAGCAGCTGTCCGGTGCCCCCTGCAGAGTCTGTTCGCCCCGGGCCACCCACCCGCTCCCAGGGTGGATGAGGGACAGACAGCCCGCTCACAGCTTGCTGCGGGGGCAGCGCTGCAGGGCCTCCCGCAGGGCCTGGGTCACTCGGTCCACGTTCTCCCGGGTGGCATTGCCGCCCAGCAGGCCGATCCGCAGCACCTGGGGGCAGGGTCGGGGGGGAGAGGTCACCCCTGGCGGGGGCCCTGGCTGCCACAACTGAGGTCGCGCAGAGCCGGCTGGGGTCCCCCAGTGTGGGAGGAGGGGCAGGAGGGTGCACTTGGGTGAGGTCACTCCCGGGTTCAGAGAAAGGTGTCCCCTCCTGCTGCCCTGGCCCTCCACTGACCACTGGCCTAGGCCTGGGCCTGGAGCACTCACAGCCGCAGGGCCCTTACCTTCCCCGCCGAGGGCCCAAGGCCGCCCGCAATCTCGATGTCGTGGTGGTCCATGATGTACTTAACGATGTCCCTCCAGTCATAGCCCGCGGGGACCACCACGCTGGTGATGGTGGGCAGCCGGAGTGCCTGCAGGACGCACGCACGGGGCTTGGCCACCTCCTGACAGATGGCAGGCAGCGACCCCTGCCTGGCCTCTGGAGGGGCGGCGGGGAGGGCCGGAGCATGGGGGTGGGAGAAAGGGCCCAGAGAGCGGGGTTCCCACCCTCCCAGCAGCCACGCCCACTGGCTGGTGCTCAGGGCGGGGCTTCCAGCCTCCAGGGACCCCCCCCCACCCCACCCAGTGTCTGCTCTCTGGGAGGTCACACACTGAAGCTCTGGGTGCCTGGCTCATCCAGCACACTCCCCCCAACCCCTTCTAGGCTGGTGTCTGGCCGGGGCTCTGCAGGCTGAGGGGCATCTTCCAGCTCAGAGATCACCCACAACGATTCCAGGCAGGAGGCTTTGGGGGAGTAGGGGCACCCACTTAAGTGTCCTGAGATCCAGAGGCCAAAAAACCATGACTGTGACCATGAGTATCCCCACCCCCAGACCCACATATCCAGATGGGGCTGGACAGGAGCTCTCCCTTCTCCCCACCCCCACCTGCTGCCCCCTGCCCCAGCCCCCTGCCCCCCACACACTGCCCCCTGCCCCCACCCCCTGCCCTCTGCCCTCACCCCCTTCCCTTGCCCCCTGCCCCCCACCCGCTGCCCCCTGCCCCTGCCCCCGCCCCGCCCTCCTCACCGGGTCCTTCACGAACAGCTGCAGGCCCAGCCCCTGCAGACACGCGTGCAGGTACTCGGAGGTCTCCTGGTGCTGCCGCCAGCTGTTCTCCAGGCCCTGGAGGGAGAGAGTGCAGGCTGGGGGGTGGGTTCCCTCCTCAGGGGCATGAGTGGGAGAAGATGGCTGGCATCCACAGCAGGGGAGCTCTGGCCCAGGGAGAGTCTCCTCTCCTGTCTTGGACACTGAGCCCCTTGGGAGCCCCCTTGAGTCGCAGGTTTAGGGACCTGACTCTTCCCAAGGGCTGGGCCTGGGCCCCTTGGGGGGAGTGGGAGTAGTCTGGAGAGGAAATAGCCTGGGCCCTGGCCGGTGGTTGGGTCCTCCAGGCCCCAGGAGGAGGTGTGCACCTAGCCAGAGGTGGGGAGCTGGCCAGGTGCAGACAGTGCCCTCCCAGCCCCTGACCCCACAGGTGCTGTTCCGGGGGGCCCAGCCTCCCCTGCTTCCAGAGCTCACACCAGGGCCCCCCTCTGGAGACCCTCACCCTGAGTGTGCAGCCCCCAGCCTCTCGCGGCCACACACGCTGGCCCAAGACTGGGACAGCCCTGCCTGCAGCTCAGCCTGAGTCTAGCCCGGCCCAGGGCGGTGGTGACCTGGGTAGACACAGGGCAGACATGGTCGGTGGGGCTCTGAAGCCTCAGTGAGGCTGGCCGTGGCCCAGACCTCTCCCCAGCCACTGGGCTGGCCCCTGGGGGCTCTCGCGGTGCGTTTCTGGGCCTCTTGGGTCCCGAGAGTACGGACACTGCCCTGGTCACGGGTGCCACCCTGGCAGCCTCATAGCCGCAGACCCGTGCGGGCCCAGCCGGGCTCCTGGAGGGGGTCTCACTCCCCAGCCTTGCCCTGCGGGATCCAGCTCCAGGCTGCCTGTCTGCCCACTGCCGCACACCCCTCCCCACACCTGCTCCGTCCAGGCTGCCTGTCTGCCCGCTGCCCCGCGCCACCCCCGCACCTGCTCCGCTAGGTGGGCCAGGCTCTCCCTCAGGCTATACAGGCTGACGACGGGGGTCGTGTGGTGGTACCTGGAGGGAGCACCATAGAGGGGGCCCGGGTCAGTGGGCGGGGTGGGCAGGGCCTGGGTGTCCCCCAGCCCCAGCTGGGCCAGCCCCGTCCCAGGGGAGCAGGGTCCAGTTTAGGGTTTATGGACTTGGAACCCAAAGGACAGGCAGATTGGGGTGGGGTCAGGGCTCCGGGCAGGGGCACCGGCTGGGCCGCGGGGAGAGGTGGATGGCAGTGGAGGCGGGGCACTGGGTCCTGCCTGGAGGCCGGTGCCTTGCTGTGACCGCTGGGCAGGGCACAGTTCCTGGGGTCCCTGTCCCTGAGGGTCACATAAGGGGCTCAGGTTAAGATAAGGTCCCCTCACAGAGAAGCCTGGCTCACCCCTCCTTTTGAGAAGTGGGTGAAGCAGAGGCCCAGGACTGGGAAACTGTCAGGCCAGGTGCGAAGTGCCTGCAGGAGTGTGAGGACTTCCTGGAGGAGAGGGCCTCTTGGAGGGGCTGGGGACCACAGCTGGAGCCTTGAGGCCTGGGGGGACCCCGGAGGGCATTTCAGGCCTGGCACTGGAGAGCCTGTGGCTCCAGCTGGGGTGCAGGGGAATGAAGGTGGGGGCTCCCCCTCCCTGTCAGTCTCTGTTTCCCCCCACCCCCTCACTCACGTCCTAGGCTTGTCATCACAGCCCCAGAAGTTGGCCAGCCACTGGATGTCCAGGTAGAAAGAGACGGGCTTGGTCTTACGAGCATAGATCTTATTTCTGGGGAGAAAGAAACAGCAACAGTGCCCCTTCTTTCTCAGAAGTGAGCTGGGTCGGGGGATGCTCAGGCCCCAGTGTCTGAGTTCAGGCCCCCGGGGGCCCAGCCTGTCCCTCGAGACCCGGGCTGGCACCCCCTCCCCTGTCCCCTCCCACAGAGTCGCCCTCTCTGTTCTCAGGTCAGAGAGAACGGATGGGAAGTTCTGCTGAATGGTGAGCTCAAACAGAAAGATTGCGGAGGGGACCCAGGTTGAGGAAAGCATCCCGGAAACTTGTTTGGAAAACTGGGAAATGTGAAGGCTGCACTCGCCCTGGTCTCCAGGCTGCTGTTCTAACCCCCAGGCCCAGGACTGCAGCGGCCACACGCCACACTCCAGGCAGTCCGCCCATCGCAGGCCCGCCCCGCAGGCCCAGTCTGCAAGAGCGCCTTCCTTGATGTCTGTCCTTTGCTACTCTTCCTTCTGAATGCAAGAGTCTTCACACAAGGGTTCTTTCCAACTGTGGTGCTGGAGAAGACTCTGAGAGTCCCTGGGACTGCAAGGAGATCTAACCAGTGAGTCCTAAAGGAAATCAACCCTGAAAGTTCACTGGAAGGAATAATGCTGAAGCTCCAGTACTTTGGCCAACCTGATGGGAAGAGCTGTCTCACTGGAAAAGACCCTGATGCTGGGAAAGATGGAAGGCAAAAGGAGAAGGGGGCAGCAGAGGATGAGATGGTTGGATGGCATCACCGACTCGATGGACATGAGTTTGAGTAAACTCCGGGAGTTGGTGATGGACCGGGAGGCCTGGCGTGCTGCAGTCCATGGGGTCACAAAGAGTCGGACAAACCTTAGTGACTAAACACCACCAAAACGTGAGTCAGACGCCTCCGTCTGTCTCAAGCCTGAAGTCGAGGAGACGCTCTCAGCAGCCAAGGGCCTCTCTGCTTGGTCCTGAACAGGCTTTTCTCCCGGTTGCCTGGCCTGGCCCTATGCTAGACAGATGCCAAATGCATCAGACACATAGGTATACCGGCCCTGAGGTTTTCTCTATTTGTTCAGTACATTCTGCAATGTTTATGGCACAGTTATCTGTCCGTCCATTTATCTGTTCCAGAAATCTGAACATAGAGTCACCATATACTTATGCTCTGTGTGTAATGGTGAAATTTAAATCTAAATAATTTAAAAATAGTATTCCCACAGAGAATGACAGAGGGGAGACTGAGGCTGGAGGCCTCATCTCTCCCGGCGGCAAGTGCAGCCTTGGGGAAAAATTTTGAAGCTGGGGTTCACTGGAGGGGCCTAGAGGACAGCCTGGAAAGAGCCCACTGCCCCGGGCTGGGAGACTCCCGGCTCCCCGGCAGGCCTCTCCTCCCACCCGGCCTGTCCTCTCCCTCCTTCCCTCCCCACTGGGGGCCGTCTGGCCTTCGCTGCCAGTCCAGGCCTGGGTGGGGGCGGGCGAGGCTCACTCACGTGGCCTTGTCGCTGAAGGAGATGAGCGAGGTGCCTGGGGGCGCGTTCAGGACCTTCTGGGAGCCCGAGTACAGGACGTCGATGCCTGCGGGGGAGGGGTGCACGCTCAGGGGCCGAGTCCAATAAGGGGGGGGGTCATGGGGGCCGCCCGGCCCAGCAGACGTCGGGGGGACCTGGGACCCACCATCCAGCTGTGCAAAATAGGGAGGACTGTGCTGTGGGACTAGACCCCTCCCCTGCCGGCCCGACATGTTCCAGGTGGGCTGAGCTAACCGGAGGGCCCCGCTCCTGTCTGCTATGTCTGCTTGGTGTGGCAGTCGCACGCGGCTGGGATCAAAGTGCAGGCAGAGAGGGTGGGGGTGGCCGAGGCAGGAGGAAAGGTGATGCTCTCACATCTTGAGGTGCCCGTCCAGGGGGCGCCCCCACAGCCTGGGGATTTTAAGGTATGGGCAGCAGCAGCGGAGGGCGGTGGGCAAGCAGCCAGCTGGGAGGACGGAGGACCAGGGCCGGGATCCGAGCCCTGCCCCGCCGCTGCCTCCCTGAGGGTGGGGTCAGTGGGAAACCGAGGCCCAGCTGGTCGGGGGCCCCAGGTCCCTGCCCCCACCCGCTCCTTCAGGGCTCTGACCCTCTCCAAGCGCTTGTCCTGCAACATCCCTTCCCCCCTCCCTCTCTCCCTGGGCTTCTCCCAGCCCGACGGCCCAACGGGGACACGGGGTGTGGTCAGTATGGAGTGAGTCCTGCCCTGGGAGGAGCTGGTACGTGCCCCAGGGCCTGTGGAGACCGGGCCCCATGTGTGGCTGACGGATGTGCAGGCCCTGGCACAGGGCACGGGACACCGGCGAGGACTTCTGACCCTCAGAGCCCACCGCCAGGCTGGAGTGGGGCGCGCACTCACCCTGCTGGTCCATGTAGATGGGCGCCCCGCCCAGGGAGGCCACCGAGTCCACGAGGAGCAGGCACTGGTACCTGGGGGGGCAGCAGAGGGCGGGATGGGGCGCAGCCTGCCCCGAGGCGGGACTGCGGTCAGCCCCCAGCAGGGCGGCCGTCACACGGAGGGCTCAGGGTGGCCAGGCCCCCAGGCTAGACCCCGGGTCCCCACACAGGTACGCAGGTGGGCCAGCCGGCAGTCTTTGTCCTGGGGGTCAGCTGGGTACTCTGAGCTCGCAGGCCCCAGGGCTGTGTGGGTCCAGGGAGTTGGGCAGCACAAGGCTGGCCCTCTGTCTGTCCAGCAGTCCACCGGGCAGAAGTCCAGAGCGTGGGGAGGACAGAGTCCAGGAACAGGCTGAGCTGAACCTCTGACCCTCCTCCACCCCACACTTTCCGAGAAGAAAGGCACAAAGAACGTTCCTTGTGGACCTCTGGGGGTCACAGCCCAGGTGACACTGCTGAGCCTGGCCCCCTGGACAGGACTCCAGGGGGCAGGTGGTCCTGGCTGGGTCTGTGTCCAGTGGCTCTGTGGCCCTGATGGAGGACAACAGGTCTGCCAGGATGATCCTGCCTGGAGGTGGAGTTTCTCTCCTTTCACCCTGTGGTCAACTGTCCAGAGCAGGACTGCTGGTCCTGGAAGGGGACCCCGTGGAGGGGTGGGGGCCCTGGGGAAGCCAGTGGAGGGCGGGGGCTTCTCTGGGGCTCTGGGGTCAGGGCAAGGTGGGCAGGCCCTGGGCCCGAGGCTGCAGGGTCGGCCTCTAGCCCTAACCAGCATGGAGGGAGGTGGCACTCTGGGGACACCTGATCCTGCTCTCAGACCGGAGGGCCCACCCAGCCTCTGCCCAGGGCCAGGAGGACCCCAAGAAGCCTGAACCCCACCCCACATGAGAGAGGCTGGGACGGGTCCGGCGGGATGGGGAGCTGGGCCTCCCCTATCACTTCCTGTGGGGAGGGGCCTGCAGCACCCCAGCCCACACCCGTCCTATCCCCAGCCTGGCTCTGAGCCGGGCTTGGCTCTGCCCCCAGCACTGACATTCAGGGCCAGGCTGACCTGAGGGGCCAGGCTGACCTGTGGGGAAGGCTCACCTGAGGGCCCAGGCTCACCTCAGGGGCCAGGCTCACCTGAGGGCCCAGGCTCACCTGAGGGGCCAGGCTCACCTGAGGGGCCAGGCTCACCTGAGGGGACAGGCTCACCTGAGGGGCCAGGCTCACCTGTGGGGAAGGCTCACCTGAGGGCCCAGGCTCACCTGAGGGCCCAGGCTCACCTGTGGGGAAGGCTCACCTGAGGGCCCAGGCTGACCTGAGGGCCCAGGCTGACCTGAGGGGCCAGGCTCACCTGTGGGGAAGGCTCACCTGAGGGGCCAGGCTCACCTGAGGGACCAGGCTCACCTGAGGGGACAGGCTCACCTGAGGGACCAGGCTCACCTGAGGGGGAAGGCTCACCTGTGGGGAAGGCTCACCTGAGGGGCCAGGCTCACCTGTGGGGCCAGGCTCACCTGAGGGGCCAGGCTCACCTGAGGGGACAGGTTCACCTGAGGGGACAAGATTACCTGATGGCACAGGCTCATTTGAGTGGCCAAGCTCACCTGAGGGGCCAGGCTCACCTGTGGGGAAGGCTCACCTGAGGGACCAGGCTCACCTGAGGGGACAAGATTACCTGAGGGCACAGGCTCATTTGAGTGGCCAAGCTCACCTGAGGGGCCAGGCTCACCTGAGGGGCCAGGCTCACCTGAGGGGATGGGATTACCTGTGACAGAGCTCCCCATAGCCATCGAGGGGCTGCAGCACGCCAGTAGATGACTCTCCGTGGGCCAGGAACAGGAGCACTGGCTTGTGCTGGGCCAGGGCCTGGGGAAGGAGGTGACAGCCTGGGGCAGAGCCCGCAGGGGCGGGGCCTCCCCTGGTCTGCTGGCCCCTCACCTAAAGACTGTCCTATGGGGGCGGGACAAGACCTACCCCCAGAGACTCTTGCCCCACAGGCTGCTGGATCTGGGCAGCGGGAACCGGACGCTCCCCCAACCCCACCTGTGCTGGCAGGGGGCTGGGCATCTTGGGTCTGGGAGGAGGGCTCGTTCCAGGACGACGTGGACTTTCTTCCTGAGGCTGAGCCCCTCACCCCATCCTCCCGGGACCAACGTGAGGTCAGCCTGGTTCTGGGCTGATTGGGCTGATCCAGCCCAACGCGGGGGTTGGCAGACCTCCCACTCCTGCCCCTGTACCCTGCCAAGGCCTGGGTCCTGACCTAGCTTTCTTGGGGAGCAGAACCCTCCCAGTCAAACTTCCACCTGCCCCCAAGTGAGGGAAAGCTTTCAGGGATGGGCAGCTGGGCTCAGAAGACCCGCAGACCTGCCATGGCCCCTTCCCTGCCCTGGGCTGGCCCAGCTGACCGACCCCTCCCTGGGTCATTGAATCCCCCGTACCTCTTCCACCTCCTGCAGAGTGAAGTGGCCTCCAGGCGCCTTGATCATCGGGTACACGTGGGCTCCTGGGGGCAAGGTGAGTGGTGAGCGCCCCTGCACACATGGGTGGGGACCAGCAATGGGGACACGGCCTGCTGAGCAGGTGGGCCCTGTGTGGGCCGTCCACGCCAGCCCAGCCGCTGCCCCGGACAGGAGGTAGTGCTGTGCTCGGTGGGGCATGGATGGGAGCAGGTCCTGCAGCTCTCGGTCCCCTCTCTGGGCACCTACCCTGAGCCCAGCCAGGCAGGGGCACCCCTGTCCCCTGCAGCCCTCCCCACAGAGGAAGTACAGATCTGTGCAGGGCTGAGCTTCAGAGGGTGACAGAGGAAGGTGACATCAGATGGTGACATCAGACGGTGACAGAGGAGGGTGACAGAGGAGGGTGACATCAGACAGTGACAGAGGAGGGTGACATCAGACAGTGACATCGGACAGTGACATCAGAGAGTGACAGAGGAGGGTGACATCAGACGGTGACATCGGACGGTGACAGAGGAGGGTGACAGAAGAGGGTGACATCAGACGGTGACATCAGACAGTGACAGAGGAGGGTGACATCAGACGGTGACATCAGACAGTGACAGAGGAGGGTGACTTCAGAGGGTGACAGGGGAGGGTGACAGAGGATGTGACATCAGGGGGTGACATCAGAGGAACCACAGCATTTGGTGAAGGACTGAATGGATGAGGGAGACCTGAGCGGGCTTTGCCCTCTTTGGGACCTGGGGGCTCCGGGGAGGCAGGCCCTTATCCTGCTCCCATCTCGTCCCCCGGCACCCCGTGCACAGCAGACGCCCAACCTCGTGTGCAGGAGACAGGGAGGCCCAGGACTGTCCCAGCTGCAGGGGAGAGCCCCAGCCCGGGGATGTGGGGTGGAGGTGGGGAGCCCCAGGCCAGGAGGGCGCCCTGCCCAACTCGGGCTCCCCTTGAAGCCAGTGTGTAGACCGGAGGGGCCCCGGCGAGGGGTCAACACCCCCTCAGGATATCAGGGGTTGTGTGTTAACCTGGACCGAATGCAGCCACGTGTGGAGCTGACCAGCCAGGAGCTTCACAATGTTTCCAAACCACGATCAATCATTAAACCCAAAGCACACTCGGGCTTCGACTTTTGTCTCTCTCACCAGAAAATTTTACTCTGGACTGAAAACTCCGTCCATACCTCAGCATTTTGCAGCTCCAGAAACTGCTTCTGAGACTTTACAGGAGATGCAGCTTTTGGAACTTTGTCCTGTGACAGAGGGGGGCCTGGCCCCTAGAGACCTCAGAGGCCTGGGGGATCCCCCAGATTTGGGCTGAGATCAGAGGACACCCTGCAGTCCTGGCCCCTCCATGGGCTCCGGAAATGCTGACCCCAAGTTCCAAGAGACCAGGGGATGGGGGCCCCTGGGGCATCCTGACGTTCACTTGGAGGAGGCAGCAGGCTGGCAGGACGTGGAGGCATGAAGCGGCGGTGGGGGGGGGGGGATAGCTTCTGCCCGGGGAGGGCCGGATCTGGGTGCTTCCAGGCTTCACGCTGGGGCGTGAGGCCTCGGGGAAGGATGCAGCGAGGGACCATGCTCCCTCTACCCCGTCTCTTACCGATGCGCTCTGCGATGTCCTGGGCCCGCTGCCCCCAGATGCCGCTGACCCCGACCAGGAAGGGGTCTCCCGGCTCCAGCAGGTTGAACAGGGCGGCCTCCAGGGCGCAGTGCCCTGAGCCGCTGATGGCCAGGGTGAGGGGGTTCCTGGTCTGGAACACATACTGGATGCCTTGCTTGATCTCGTCCATGATCTGGGGGTGGTGGACACACGGGTCACAGCCTGCCCGCTTCCGCCCCCAGGAGGAGGCCACCCGGGGGACCGAGGCTGAGTCTTCGGTGACCTACCTGGTATACCTCGTGGTGCATATGTCCCAGCGTCTGCAGCCTCCCGGCCGCCATGACACGGGCGGTCAGGTTGGAGGGGCCGGGCCCCAGCAGGAGCCGGCTGGGGATGGACAGCGGCTTGCTCAGGGCCGCTGGGGGGGCCACCAGCAGCGAGTGGGAGGCCATAGTCCTCACCCAGCCTGCCGCCCTGTGCCCCAGGACCGCCCTGGCTGTGGTCAGTGCCCAGAGCATTTCCCAGCAGCCCCTGTGCTGGATAACCGGGCACCTCAGGGCACTGGGGTGTCCAGGAGGCAAGCCTGGTGGGTGGGTTTCCGCTCCACCCACTGCCTTGATACCTGACCGTTATCAATGTCTGTCTTGTGTGTGAAGGCCGGGAAGCAGGGGTGTTAAACTCCTAGTGTCCGGGGAGGAGCTGGCAAAGTCCAGTCAGCGAGAACAGGACAGAGCTGAGCGAGCTGGCCTCTGCCCTGCAGCCCCTCCCCTGGCTCTGTCCCCAGGGACGCCCAGCCCTGTGAGTCCGGCTGGGCACAGGCTGCCCCCATGTTTTACGTATAGGACCGGAGACCCAACATTTTCAGTGTGGCGGGCTTACTGGCTGTGTTAAAAGTTCTCAGCCCCCCTGTGGTGGTGAGGGAGCTGTCACGGGGTGTGTGCCAGTGACTTGAGTCACAAAAGGAGCCGTGGGCCAGATTCAGCCCAGGGCCGTGCTTGCTGACTCTCGCTTAGCTCTTGGAAAAACCCACTTTAGAAATACATATGTCCTTTCATGTCATTTCTTTTTTGACTGCGCATACAAGGGATGCCATACATACATTTCCCCTTCTCTGTCTGTCTGACGTCACTCAGTACGACAAGCTGTAGGTCCATCCATGATGCTGCAAACGGCATCGTTTCATTCTTTTTATGAAAAGAATGGCTGAGTAACTTTGTGGCTGAGTAATATCCCACTGCATGTATGCACCGTGCCTTCTTTGTCCGCTCATCTGTTGATGGACGTCTAGATTGCTTCCATGTCCTGACTTTTGTGAACAATACTGCGATGAACACTGGGCGCATGCACACTTTCAGACCATGTTTTTCTCTGGATAAAAGCCCAGGAGTGAGATTGCAGGGTCACATAGCTCTATTTTTAGATTTTTAAGGCACCTCCATACTGTTTTCCATAGTGGTATACCAATTTATATTCTGACCTCAGATACAGACTCACAGACTTAGAGAACAAATTTATGGTTTCCAGAAAGGAAGGATATGGGAAGGAATAGTTAGAGAGTTTGGGATTTACGTGTGTGTGCGTGCTTAGTCACTCAGTCGGGTCCAACTATTTGAGACCCCAGGGCCTGTAGCCCGCCAAACTCCTCTGTCCATGGGATTCTCCAGGCAAGAATACTGGAGCGGGTAGTCATTCTCTTCTCCAGGGCAGCTTCCATCGAATCTGGGTCTCCTGCATTGCAGGCAGATTCTTTACCATCTGAGCTGCCAGGGAAGACTGGGATTCACGTGTGCACACTGCTGAGACCAGCGAGGCCCTCCTGCAGAGCACAGGGAACCCCGCTCAGTGCTCCGAGGCAGCCTGGATGGGAGGGAAGTTTGGGGAGAATGCATACATGTATGCGTGTGGCTGAGTCCTTCGCTGTCCACCTGAAACTATCACATTGTTAACTGGCTATACTCCAGTATAAAATAAAAAGCTTTCTGAAAAGAAAAAAAGAAAGAAGTGTGTGTGTTCCACGTGCACACGTGACCACACGGACCATGTGTCCTTCCTGACCCTTCGGAACAAGCATTTCCTCTGTGAGTCGACACCAAGGGTCCTGTTGCTCAGTCTCCACGCACATAACCAAGGGGTGCTTGCTGGGGAGCCTCCTCAGCCTCTGAGTCGGCAGCTGAGCAGAGTAAATGCAACCACGAGTGCCACAGGAGCAGCCAGGCCCAGGTGAGGGCGGCGCCCAGGTGAGGGCGGCCTGCCCAGCAGAGCCGCTGGTGTCCTGGGACCTCGCAGGAGCTCTGTACTGCGGGTGACTAGGCCAGGGAGGCACTGACGGGCGTCCTGTGAGTAGACCCTGCTCCTTACAGACCGCAGAGGGCTGGATTGAAGCTTGCTGGGGGCTTCCTGTTCCATGTTTCGGGATCTGACGCCGGAACCGCGTAACCAGGGAAGCAGTCCAGCTTCCAAGGAGCCTCCACGGTGGACAAGGAGGCAGCCATGCCCCCCGGGACCTGCACGTGACCTTACTCCTCAGGGATTCGTGTCTCAGCTCTGGGGAGACTCTGCGTTCGGCACTTGCTGAACGTTTTTCTGCTGCCCTGGGGCAGAGGGACTCCATGAGCTTTAGCCAGGCTGGACAGTCATGGCCTGAGCCCCTGGGGGACCTTCACAGCCCTGCTGGGGTGGGGGTACTCTGTCCCTCTTTTGGATGGAGGAATGGACCTAGGGGACAGGCCCTGAGTGCTGGGCAGACAGCAACTCAGGGCAGCTGCAAGGAAGCGGGCCAGGCGCCACTAGTTAGCCTGGTCCTGTCCTGCACAGGGGTGTCCAGTGGGCACCCTTCCCTCCCCTGCTCACTCTCCTGACACCTTCCCTCCTTCCTTACCAAGCCCTCTTTCTGGACTGGGACCCAGTCTGGTAGCTCCAACTGATACAGCATCAGCAAGAAGAGAAGCAGAAGGCCCTGCTGGAGCCAGTGGGTGGGGTGGGTGAGAGGGGAGGGCAGAGGGCCTGGGCCGCCTCCTGGGAGCTGAGAGGAGAGGCTGAACAGGCCTGAGAGCCTGGAGGAGGGGATACCCCCCAGGGGCTGCCAGAGGAGTTCGTGGGGGCTTCCGGGCTGGGTCTTGGAAAACGGAGAGGTGGGCCCACCCCAGAGCCTGCCAGGAGGAGTGAACTGCGGGGCCTGGGCACAGAGGCACAGGCCCCTGCGGGAGCTGGTACTCTCAGGTCCGACCCTGCCATAGCGTCTGGGGCCTGGTGCCAGCCTGGGCCTCCGGGGTCTCAGGCGGGTCAGCCCTGCCAGGTCTAGTGCTGCCCTGACCTGCCAAAAGGGAGGAGCCTTCTGCCTCAGGGGATCCCGGGTCACAGCTGTGTCCACCCTGGAGGTCTCCTGCCTGTTGGGAGCAGGGGGGCCCCGCCCCATAGGGGAGCCCCTCCCTTGGCTTGGCTTCGGCCCTGGCCTCCTTGCCTGCAGTCCCTGAGGGCTCTGGGCTCCTTCTCTCGGTGACCGAACCCCGTCCCGCTCGGCTCACCCTCTGCCCACCTGGATCCACTCACTGGGCCTCCCCGACGCCTGCCTCTGGAACACTGCTGCCCTCACTCCAGTCTAACAGAGGCATCTGTGCCTTTGCGTGTGCTGTTCCCCTCCCTGGATGCTTGTCCCTGTGTTTGCATGTACTGTTCCCCCTCCCTGTATGCTTGTCCCTGTGTTTGCATGTACTGTTCCCCTCCCTGGATGCTTGTCCCTGTGTTTGCATGTACTGTTCCCCCTCCCTGGATGTTTGTCCCTGTGTTTGCATGTACTGTTCCCCCTCCCTGGATGCTTGCCCCTGTGTTTGCTCGGCCCTCCTGCTCTTCTCTCCAAGCTGTGGCCAAGCCTCCCGCCCAGGGAGTCCTCCTGTCTGGAGGTCCTCAGAGGCCTGTCACCTGTCGCAGGCCACGTGGTCACCCTGTCTGTGTACAGCCTCGGGTGGGACCCCTCCACGCAGTACTGTGGGTGCCCAGTGCAGCACATGGAAGCCTGGGCCTGAGGCTGCCCACCAGGCCTGGCTGGGGGTGGGTGGGTGGGCGCAGCCTGGCCAGGCCACCACCTATGTGGCAGGGGTGGGTCTCTGCCAGGAACAGGCACCCGGATCCTGTGCAGTGGAGCAGCCCTGTGGCGACGCCACGTCCGCAGCTGTTTGTTTAGTCGTGCCCTGGGAAGGGCCACAAGGCCTGGGCTCCAGACACCATCTGTCAACTGTCCCCTGCCCCTCCCCTGGTCCAGCTGTGCAGCTTCCTTGTGGTCAGGGCGCCCTGGGGGAGGATGCCAGGCCTCGAAGGGCCAGGAGCCCAGCGGAGGGCAGCCTTGGAGGAGCGGGACTGAGGGGCCCCCGGGCGCTCCATGCCCTCTGTGATGAAGGTGGCCAGGACACCTGCAACTCCTGGTCTCGCCTGTCATCCCTGTTCTCTGGGCGCCGGGCGGGCAGCAGAGACCAGCCCCGGCCACTTGGTGACGAGGACATGTCAGTCACAACAGCAGATGTGCGCGCAGAAAAACTGCGCTCCGCGGGCTCCCGGGGTGCCCGCCCCGTGATCCTCGGGGCCTCAGAGGGGCTCAGCCGTCTCCCGTCTGGGTCCCCGGGGTGTTGTGTCGTTCATGAGGTGCTGGTGCCGACGGGCCGGCTTTACCAGGAGGTAAAGAGAGGCTTCGAGTAGCTCTCGTCATTCCGTGTTTGGGGCTATTTCCCACTGGCATGTGGGCTGAAAACCCCGATTTGAGAGCGGGGATATGAATTCCACGGGCAGAGGAGCCTGGCAGGCCACAGCGCTTAGCACTGCAGAGTCGGACACGACTGAAGCACCTTAGCACGCACACATGTATGGATGGCTGAGAATGGATACAGGTATACGTACGGCGAGTCCCTCTGCTGTCCATGTGCAACTGACCAGCTATACGCCAACACAAAATAAAAGTTTCTAAACACAGCAGAACCGTGACCTAGGGTGTCCCAGGTGCCCCACCTTCTCACAGCCCAGAACCCAGGAAGAGGCCCTTTGCGCATCACACCCGCAGACCTTGGGGCACAGTGCCCGCTGGCCTCACAAAGATCAGGCAGGAGGACCCAGGCTTTGTGGTGAGCCGCAGGGTAAATAGAGCACCGGCTCTAGCTTCAGCTTCAAGCTCAGCGTGAGAGGAGGACTGTCGAAACCCAGGACTCGCGGTTTCCTGGAGGAGAGCGGCAAGTCCCCCGCTGACTGGACGCGCACGCCTGGCGTTTCCTCTGAGTCACCACGGCACCGGCAACAAGCCTCTCTGACTGTTTCCCTTTTAACTGGAAGCTGAGTTTTAAATGTGAGGTGAGGGGAAAGGGCTTCCCAGGTGGTGCTAGTGGTAAAGAACCTACCTGCCTAATGCAGGAGACATAAGAGACATGGGTTCGATCCCTGGCTCGGGAAGATTCCCTGGAGGAGGGCATGGCTACCCACTCCAGTGTTCTTGCCTGGAGAACCCCATGGACAGAGGAGCCTGGCGGGCTGCAGTCCACGGGGTTGCACAAAGTTGGACACAGCTGAGCGACTCAGCACCCACAAGGTGAAGGGCCGCCCTGCCCGGGTGCTTGGGAGCCCAGGGACTGCACAGCCTCTCCAGCGCGTCCTCCGGAGGCTGTGAACGCAGGTCCCCAGTGGGGAGGGTGCTGCCCCAGGGCGGGTGTCCCCTCGCCGTGGGCTCTGTGCCCCTGTGATCCTCCAGGCTGCGCACGGGCTGAGGGCAGCGGCCCACTGAGGCTTGAGATGTGGAGGGGCATCTAGGACCCCAGGCTCTCCTGTCCAGGCTCCAATCCCCCGAACACTGCCCACGCCCCTGCCCACCCCCCACCAAGCTGAGAAGGGGGGTGCTTGGGGGTACCTCCGAGGGCAACCTCCCCCGGAGTCTGGGGATGACCCCTGACCTCCAGAAGGCCTCAGAGTCAGAATCTCTGGAACTTGAGGGGACAAGCGCTGGCACTGTGGTGCCCACACCTGGCAGCAGGCCTGCAGCTGGCTGACGCGAGCTTTCTTCAGTGCTGGGGGAAGGGTTGGGGGGAGGGGTAGCACCCAGGACTACCCTCCTGGAGTCCAGTCTGAGTTCCCAGAAGAGAGAAGACCTCTGACCCCATCCTCGGGACCCTGGGAACCCCACACCGGGACTCTGAGCAGACTGAGAGGTCCCTGGAGAGGAGAGGCCTGGCCTCCTTCCTGGAGGAGGCGGCTTGGGGCGGGGCGCCTAGAGTCACCTCCTCTGGGTGCCCTGAGCAGCTGCTGGCCCCGCCTGGACCACGAATCAAGGATGCACTGGCCTCAGGGGCCACGGTGAGCAGGGAGACCAGAGCAGCCCAGCACACGGGTGCCAAGTACCCGAAGGCCTCTGGGCCAGGTCCCACCCTCTGGGCCGCAGGAGTCAGAATCTCAGGGAGTTTTGAGGCCCCCGCCACCCCCCGGGCCAGGACAGCCTCACTCTCCTCACTGAAGTGACTGTGGGATCCAAGCGGGAAGGCTGTCCATGAGGACTTGCTGCTCAGGGCAGGACCGCACGCGGCTCTGGGGGGCTGGTCCCACTCCCCGCCCTGTGCCTGCACCGCAGCTGGCGTCCCCTGCCTCGGGAGCCCCCGCCCTGGTGCCAGGAAAGAGGCCCGGTCCACGCAGCTCCGCACCCTCAGGTGCTCTCCCCCAGAGACGCGTTCGGGTCCTAACCCCAACGTCTGTGCCGCCAGCCTCCAGTCACTGCAGAGGTGCCAGGTAAGACGAGGCAGCACTCGGATGGGCCCCCTCCAGGGACGGGTGTCCTTACAAGGAGGGAGGTTCGGACACTCAGAGGCGGGGCCGTGTGACGACGGAGGCAGAGGCAGCAGTGAGGCCGCGAGCCGGAGGGCCGGGGAGGCCTCAGAGGAGCGCGGCCTCGGCGCCGGACGTCCCGGCCCGGCTCCGGCAGCGGACACACCACCAGGTTGTGGGGTCTGCCCCAGACACTCAGGCATCAGGAGCCCCCCAGGCTTGGGGACTGCTTTCGGGATTTGCCGTCAACAGCTGCAGGTGCCGCGTGCCAGGGCACCGCCAGCCGCCGCCCACAGAGCCGGGCACCCCAGCTCCCCACCGCGGGCTGTCAGCGCGGCCACACCCTGGTTGCCCCTGGGCCTGGGCACAGCCCCTCCGAGGCTCATCGCGTCTCCTTTACGAGCCCTCTCCCAGCTCTACTGTCTCACACCCCTGGCTTAGCAAGCGCAGAAGTGGAGGCTGTTCTCCGGCCCTGGCGGGCTCTTAGCGGGCTGGTGAGGCTGCGGAAACATGCTGGCCCTCCCAGCAGGCTGCCAGCCCGAGCCAGCCCCGATCACACCCCAGCTCTTACGGAAAGAGGTTGAGAAACGGCCCATGTGCCCTGGGACTCATGCCCACAGCAGCCCCCCCTGCCAAGTCTGACCTCACCAAGAGCTCCCTAAACTCGCTTATTTCTGGGGCCGAGTGAACGCTGTCAGGGCAGCTGGGAGACCTCTGCAAACTCGCATCCTCCCAGGTTCTGGCCTCATAGGTCACCTAACCTCCCTGATCTGGACTGTCTTTGTGGCAGGGCATTTGAGTGCCCACATCTTGAGGGTTAGTGAGGCTCAAAAGACGTCATACGTGGAAGACAGTTTGCCAGCTGTTGCCGTGAATCAGCTTAGCCTGATGCGATGGAGAGCCTGGTGGCTCTGCTGTTCTCAGGAATTTTCCCAAGAAAATGAATTCAGTGCCTACCTGACACTCACGGGGTTTTTAGACTTGTTTATTCATTTTTGGCTACGCTGGGTCTTCGTTGCGTCGTGGAGGCTCTCCCTAGATGTGGAGAGCAGGGCTGCTCCCCATCGCAGTGCTCCGGCTTCTCACGGCGGTGGCGTCTCTTGTTGTGGGGCGCGGGCTCTCGGCACGCAGGCTCCGTGGTGGTGGCCCGCGGGTTCCGCAGCACAGGGGATCTTCCTGGACCAGGGATCGAACCCGTGTCCCTACATTGGCAGGCAGAGTTTTTAACACCAAGCCAATAAGAAAGCCCCCGACATTCACATTTAAATTGAATTTTAAAAGGTGAAAGTATTATGTGTTCATTGTAAATGAGTCTTTAAAGGAATAAAATAAATTTAAAGCACATGAAGCCTCCCTTTACGTGACGGGAGGCCCGGCGTGCTGCAGTCCATGGGGTCGCGGAGTGGGACACGACGGAGCGACTGGACTGAACTGAAAGGGAGTGGGGCGCCCTGGAGACCCTCCATCGGCCACTCTTAGCCTCTCACACTCGTCTCGCCAGGCTCTTTCCTGCGTCACGGGGGTCATTTACTATGCGTGGGTCTGTGAGTGGAGTTAACACGGAGAGCTCGTGGGTCCCTGATGGAAGAGTCCTGAGCAGGCCAGAGCCGCCGCCGAGTCTCACTCCCGAACCCGTCTGGCCGTTCGGAGCGTCAGGCTCTCCTGCTCCAAGTTTCTTCTTAATGAACAGAAGAACCTTTCTTAAGTCGTTTCACAGACATGAAAGGGGCAGAGAGGATTCTCTAAATGACGGTGTGTCCAGTGAGCAGGTGTGTGTGATTCAGCAGCTAAAATCATTTACTCAGTGCTTCTAGCGTGAAGGCTTTTCACTTCTCTCCTTGATGGGAGCTGTTTTCCCCCTGCTGTGCAGTAAAGGGTTAACAGGCCTGCACCCCCACCCCCGACCCCCGGAGAGTCGCCAGCCCGCTCCTCCGGAGGGCTGCCTGTGAGGCGGGCCCTGGGCTGGAGTTCCCGAGGGTCCCCAGTGCCCTCGGGGAGGAGAGGGCCTTGCCGGCCCAAACGTCTCTGCAGAGTGAGGCTCCTGCCAGCCAAGCACCACTTCCTCTGGGGGTCTGGAACCTGCCCCAGGCACAGGTGCCCTTGAACCAGCCCCCCAGTAAAAACCCTGGGTGCTGCGTGTCTACCGGTCTCCCGGGAGACAGCACCTGCTGGGCGGTGGCGGGGATGGGAGGATGTCGCTTGGGGGGGGGCTCTGGAGCTCACGCCTGCTCCCCGACCCGTCCCCGCCCGCCTCTTCCTCTCACTGACGCTGCTTTGCATCCTTTCTCCGTCCTAAATCTGTGCTGAGTCCTGGGGCCCCACAGCAAATGTAGGGGTGGTCCTGGGGACGCTGACAGAGTCGTACTGATTTCTTTAAGCTCAGGCAGTCAAGCGTTCACACTGACAACTGTGCGGTTACATCCATGTTTCCGTCCTCTGTCTGGCAAACTTCAGCCTCAGTTCTTTCCCGTCCTGAGAGAGGTCCTGATGTTTTGTGCCCTTAATTCGTGTTTTTCTGTGTTTACCGTCCTTGACTGAGATCTTCTCTGTGTCAGCCATATGAGAATAAACAACTATGGATAAGATGGTGAGGAAGCCCCCGGGCTCACGGCTCCAGCGTGCTGGCCCAGGGCAGGGGCAGGCTTGGCGGCGGGCTGTGGCCTCAGGGAAGTCCAGGGGGCAGCGGGAAGCAGGTCCAAGGTGAGGACAGGGGGGCGGGCAGCTCTCTGAACCTGACAGAGAGAAAGGTTAACCAGGGCATGTGGACGGAGGGTGGAGAGGGCAGCCCCGGGAGCCGGCACCTCTGGGGTTATCCTGAAAGCCCTGCGGACGCACAGAGGTCACCTGCAGCCCTGGCACCGCAGCGAAGAAGGTGCTCTGAGAGACAGCCGGGGGAGGGAGGTGCTCCTCCATGACCTGTGTCTGCAGGGCAGAGGGTCCCCGTGTGAGCGAGCTTCAGGACCCCCAGACTGTCTGTGGCCGGGAACCTGCATTTCTGGCTGGAGACGCTCCGCGGCGAGCCCAAGGAGGCCAGGTGTCCCAGAGGACCTGCAGGACAGGGAGGCTCAGAGCAGGTGGGCTGGGGTCAGCGGTCACCTGGCTGTGAAAGCCGGTGCTTGGGCCCCGCCCTGCGAGCCACCAGCCTGGGTCTGGGACAGCGGAGGTGAAGCGGCAGGCCTGGCCCACGGGGAACAGCGACACCGGGACCAAGGGCAGGGGACTGCAGGAAGGTCTAGAGAGGACGGGCCCCTCGCCCAAATCCCGCCCAGGGATGGGTCTGCTGCGAGGGGGTGAGCCCTGCAGAGGGGCTGGACACGCGCCCTCCTGCACAGCTGCGCCTGCGCGGTCTGCAGGCCGTGCGCAGGCTGTGATGGAGACACACGCAGGACAGTCACAGATTTAAAATATCTCCAACCTGAGTCACGGCAGAAACCCGCCAAACTGACCCCGAAATCGGGCCCCTGGGACCTGGCTCCCACCAGCACACTGGGCACACCGCAGTCCACGCCTTCTCCGCCTCATTTCTCTGATCTGCCCCCACACCCCGCCCCCACGTCTCTCGTCTAATTTTCCCTGTTTCAAAGCAAATCCCAGACCTTAGGTGATTTCACCCAAATCTCCCAATGTGCATCTAAAACATGGACATTTTCCTACAGAGCTCGATGCCATTATTATATTTAATGTCACCTGTCTGGAGACAAATTTAACCTACTATCCAAAAGACGACTTTTCAAAGGCGGTTTGTTTGAGCGGGGATTGAGACTGGCTCCTGGCGTCACGTGCTGCTGGTTCAAGTCTGTTTGTATGGGTGAGCGCCTCTCAAGCCTCGGTGGAAAAGACCTCAGTGGGAAGCTTGTCTACAAGGGGATCCTGACTCAGAGGGGCTGGGTGCGGCCCGAGACTCTGCATGCATGAGAACTCCCTGTGTGGGGAAGGTTCTGCGTCCCCAGGCCTTGGCTGGTTGCCCCCTGTGCCCTGGCAACCTGGCCGGCCTCCTCTGCCTGAATCTCTCTCACTCACAAGCACCCCAGAGCTCCCCAGGGCACACCCTTCCTGCCCCAGGAGCCTCTGGGCAGGAGGCTCACCTTTCCCCAGGGTCTGAGGTTTGACCCCGCGAAGCATGGGGTCACCTGGTTTCTTGCTGGGAAAGGTGAGACTGCCCTGTGCTCCAGGTCAGCAGCGGTCCCTTCCTCGGGTTCCTGCCCTGGGACCCTAGCTCAGACCTTAGTCCAGTCTTGGGGAAACACTGGGGTCCAGCTCCCAACCTGGACACCCCCTTTCTCTGCCCGGCCCTGGGGCTTCCAGGAAGGCCAGCAACTCCCTCTGTGCTACCCGGTCCCAGACCAGGACGATGTGAGGAGAGAAGACTGAGGTGCCGGCCTTCTGCTGACCTCCCCCTGTGCTCCTGCCCCCCAGGAAGTGGGTGTGGGGTGCCCAAGCTCCCGGGATTCCCGCCATGGCCCGGGAGGCTGCAGACAAGGCTGGGGGAGGTGCTGGGCAGCACTGGGACCCCGAGAGGCTGCCCACGCTCACAGTCCCTCCAAGAGCACAGGTGGTGGGGGTCCTGGGGGGACGGGGCCCCTCCTCTGCCGGGTCCATCCGGGAAGGGCTGAAACCCGAAGCCCAGGCATTGGGGGTGGGCTCTGGGGTTGCCTGTCCTCACTTCTCAGCACTTCATTCAGCCGAGCCTGGCAGCCCTCAAGGAAAGCAGGCTTTTTATCAATTAGGATCCTGAGGCTCGGAGCCGGGACCTGACCTCCCCAGGGCGGTTCCATTGCAGTGGGGAATCACGCAGGGATGGGGAGGCGGCCAGGCTGGCCCGGAGGAGAAGCGTCCACTCGGACGCCAGCCAGGTGGGACTGCAGAGGAGGCAAACGCTGGGGCATTCTAGGGGGTGTGCCATCAGAGCTGCGGCCTGGACCTCCCCTGGAGGCAGGCAGGCCCTCTGGCACCCCCACCTCTGCCGAGGCCCTGGTCCTTGTGTAGGGAGTGTGCTGAGCCAGGCCAGGGCAGCTCCTCCCAGCAGGTGGGACAGGGTGCAGCGGCTCATGTGGACGATTGGCCCCCGGGGTGCTCTGCTGACCTCCCTGGCATGTCTAGGTGCGTTCTGCTCTTCCTCTCCCTGCCCCGCACCCAGAATGTGGCTCAGACCACGAGGCCGCTGGCATCTCACTCCTGGCCGCCCCATCCCAGGGAGCTCACTGTCCTCCGGGAGCTTCCAGGTGCACGGAGACCCCCTGCACAGGGCCCCCTCCAGGTCACCCACTGTCCCAGAGATTGCCCCTCAGGTGAGGGGGTGACTGGGAGCCCATGGCCGCTCCACGAGCAGGCCTGAATGGACCGGAGACTTGGAGGCTCAGGGTGGAGGGACCCCAGCCGCAGGCCGCTCCTGGTGAGCAGCAACCAGCAGCCTTGCGGGGTACAGGCTGGTCTCTGGCTCCCTCCCTTCTGCTCCTGAAAAACAGATGAGCAACAGATTGATCTCCAAACTCCTTCCTCCAAGGTCAGCCTCTCTCCTGCCAAGATCTAAGAAAAGATCTCATTTCAGCCACTCTGCTGCCAATTTTGTTTCTGCGATGTCATCTTCTGACCTCCGGGCGGGAGGAAACCCTCTATGAGCCGCGATTTCTCGGGCTGAAGCCCCTCCGCTGGAGACACCCACGCCCCGTCGCCAGAATCCCATCCACAGGGTCGTCTGCACCAAAGGGTCCCGGATGATTGATGGATTCTCTAGAAAAATAACAAGCACATCTTCATATGGAGAGAAACACAAATTAAACACAAATTCAGGGGAAAAACCAGACAGGGAACACCGACGCCAGAAAGTGTGGAGATGAAGGACCTCCGAGCACTGAGACTCTGGGAGCTTAACTGAAGGGGCCAGTAGAAGCGCCTAATTAGGGCAGGGGCTCCTGGGAGCCAGTGTGGAGCACGGATGGACCACTGGACGGCCGCTGGCAGAAGGTCGTCTGGACAAGCTCGGGGACGTGCTGGCGGTGACCGCTGCGGCCATGGAGCCGATAGAGAAAGTGGCAGGATGGTATAAACCACACTTCAGCGGGACAGAAGCCACTGCCGCTGCAGACACAGCCGCCCAAAGCGGGGTTCTCAGCTGGCCTGCACCCGGGAGTCAGCTGTGCGAGCCTGTCAACCGGCCTGGGCCGGATGCCTTCACGGCCACCCTGATTCAGTCAGTTCTGAGTCTCGGGCCAGTTCCTAGGGGCTCTCGTGCAGCCAGGAGGTCCACGGTCGTCGAGTGTCACCACAAAGGGTCAGATGTCACCAGAGCCGCACCCTTGGGTCACACCCGCCAGGGCTCGGTGAGAACTTGCTGCGGCTGGCTCAAGCAGAAAGAGGTGTATCGCGAGGTGCTGACCATCAGGACCTTCTCAAATTTCCAGGAATGACCCAAAGCCATGTTGCTGACCTGGGCCACCAGGAAGGGCCACCAACCATGGCAGCCTCTGCCTTCAAAACCCTCGTGAGCTCACAGGGTCGGCAGAACTTATATCACAGCAAGGGTTACACTGCGGGGCTCCCCTCGTGGCTCAGACGGTAAAGAATCTGCCTGCAGTGCGGAAGATGAGGGTTCGATCCCTGAGTCAGGAAGATCCCCTGGAGAAGAAAAGGGCAACCCAACCCGTATTCCACTCCAGTGTTCTTGCCTGGAAAATTCCATGGACAGAGGAGCCTGGCGGGCTACAGTCCATGGGGTTGCAAAGAGTCAGACGCGACTGAGCGACTAAACATTATGGATACACATACAATCTTCTGTGTGTGTTATAAGCATTTTCTCCTACTTGAATCTTTTTTTCCTTTTAATTTAACTCTGACTATGGCTAATTTTGCGACATTCAAGCTCTAGATTTTGAGGTGGCCCCATCTGTCAGGTTTGTGTTCTCTGCCTTGTGGATCCCTTGTGCTGGAAAGGTCTTCCGTGGCCCAAGGAAATGAAAACCAGCATTAGTATTTTTTGTGGGACAAAAATAACCAGAAGTTGTCATTCTCATTTTAGCTTTCGAGTCCATCTGGGATTTTGTGTGTGTGTAAAGGGAGGAAGACACTTGATTTTTTTCTCCCCCAAATAGATCCTTCACTCAACAAACATGGTTCAGAAAATAGACTGACTTTTCCCTATTTGTTTGAAGCGTGACCTTATCACCAGCTAAGTTCATTTATGTCTGTTTTGTTTCATTTACCTGTCAGTTTGATTTATCTTTTGCCGGTACTGAGTTATGATCATTATTATAGCTTTAAAGTTGAGTTCCCGTAAGGTAGATTAGTTTCCCTTAGCATTTTTCCTTTTGCTTATTTCAATTTTTTCTTGCTGCTGCTGCCGCTAAGTCGCTTCAGCCGTGTCCTACCCTGTGCGACCCCATAGACTGAGGCCCACCAGGCTCCCCCGTCCCTGGGATTCTCCGGGCAAGAACACTGGAGGGGGCTGCCGTTTCCTTCTCCAATTTTTCTTGCTATTCACTCTTATTGACTTTGCCTAGGTTAACTCGAGGGTGAATTTACCTTTCAAAAATACTCTTACGATTTTTATAGAAATTACATTAAATTTATAATACTGTGTTTCCATCCAGGAAAGTATTTTATCTTTCAATTACTCATATAAATTCAATATCTTCAATAACCTTTTTGTTTTTTTTAAATAAAGAACTTGTCCATTTATTAATTCCTTCTCAGGAACTGATAAGTTTTTGTGCCGTCGTGACTGGAACCTGTCTTCCATTACATGTTTATTTTTTAAATGTTTTGAGAGGCTTCAAAACCCTTGTGCCCACCACTAGATTTAACAAATGTTAACATTTTCATCCTTTTGCTTCAGATCCTGTTTTTTAAAACAATAAAATGTACTGATGCCTACAGTAATCAAGCAAGTGTGGTGCTGGAAAAAGAAGAGACCAATTAATCAATGCAGCACAACAGAGTGTCTAAAAACGGACCCAAAACACACGGCCCGCGGTTTCTGGCGAGGGCCCGCGTGGCTGACCAGGGAGAGGGAGGCTCAGTGAGCGTTGCTTGGACCACTGGGTATCATTTCAAGCTGCGTCATGAACCTGAAGGTAAAAGCAAAAGCAACAAACGGGTAAAAGCCAGGAGGACACACAGGAAGAAACAGTCACAGACTTCACAGGCTGACTGCACACCCACAAAAGATAAAGAGAACTTCATAAAGACTAAACGCTTCTCCTCATCAAAAACGTCACCAAGAAAATAAATGGGCAAACCTCAAACTGGGAGGAAATATTCGAGGTGCACAGGGTTGACAAATGAGTTACATCCATGTTACGTAAAGAATCTTGCAACTTAATAACAGAGAAATATCCTACTGTTGTTAATGGGCAAAGACTTGAACCAACTTCTCACACACACACACACACGAAAATATACTAGTGGTCAATAAACACATGGAAAGTTCTTATCGTTAGTCATCAAGGAGCGATCAAGGAAGACAGGATGGCTAAAATTAAAGAGGCTGACACTACCAAAAGTCGACAAGGCTGTGAGGTAAGGGGAACCTCCTGCACTACTGATGGGAGTGAAAATTTTACTGCAGTTTCTTGGAAAGTATATACACACACACACACACACACACACACACACACACACATATTTTTATCTATGACTCAGCATTTCCCCTTTAGTTTCAAGAGAAACTAAAAATATATGTCCTCTCCAAAGCCTTGTACAAGAATGTTCAAGCTTTATTAATAATAGTCAGAGACTAGAAACCCATCAGCAGGGCTCTGGCAAACAACTTCCGCGTAGCTATGGACGGCATCCCTACTCAGCAGTGACGAGAGAGACGCTGCTGATAGCTTAACAGCGTGCGTGAAGTTCAGAAATACTGCGCTGGAACCATCCAGACATGGAAGAGTACGATTCCATTTACTGGGATTCTCGAATCAGCAAAGGAACCTCTGACACTAGATATCAGCTCCAAGGTTGCATCTGGTGCGGGGAATGGACTGGGGAGGGACTATGTGTGAGGACCTTTGGGAGCAGCGGGAAGGGGCCTGGCTTGCTCAGGGGAAACCAGCTGGCACACATCTGAGCATCCACTGTATGTAATTCACACCTGGTTAACGGCCAAGCCATGAGTATCTCACGGATGGTCAGACAGTCGGAGCTTCTGATGACCCTTCCCTAGTCTCATACTCCTTCCCCACTCCCCAGAGGAACTCAACCCCAAGGTCAGTAAAACTAAACGCATGCCTCCGTAATCTTACTATACCTGTACGGATGGTAAACAATAGGTAAAAGTCTCGTGTAGACAAACGCGCTTGGTAAACACTGGCTGTTTGCCTCTTTGACGCAGCGTGTTTGGGGGTTGATCCATGCAACTGCGTGCAGATGTGGTCCATTCATCCCGACTGCAGCAGCGCTGACTACAGGAGCACAGCGCACTTCATTTATCCGCTTGTCCACTGGTGGATTCGGGGGCTTCTCTTTTCGGGGTGTTGAGCAATCCTGTGATGATCTGGCCTTGTGCCGGGGTTACACCCCGGGTGTCATCACTCACCTTCCGAACCATGGCCCCTGGCCCCTGGGGGTGCACAGACTGGGCGCGCGCAGATCTGAAGGCCGTGGGTGCTGCCATTACTGCCGTAATGGTGAGTTTTGGTTGAGCACCTTTTCAAGTGTTTGCTGTGTCTGCTGGTCATCTGGCTTTCTCCCCGAGACCCCTTCTCACCCCTGCGTTCGCTCACACTTACAGCTGGAACTTTTTCTGGTTGATTTGCCATTTGGCCACCTTACTAAATTTCTTGTTTGTTTTCTTAAATTTTCTAAGTAGTGAAAATATCTCATCTGAAAAGTATAACTTGCTTGTTTTTCACACTTAGATCTGGCATTTGTTTTATCTTTACACGGAATCGAAGAATCATAATAATACTGAACTTGAACAGCAACACCATTCATCCTTGTTTGACTTTTAACCTTTTTGGAAATATGTTGAGTTGTTCCTCCCAATATTTGTTTATTCATTTATTCAGCCATTCATCAAATATTTTTTGGCCTGTACTTCATGCCAGGCACTGTTCTTGATTCTGGGTGCACAACCATGCCCGAGGCAAGCGAGACCCTCGACCATGGGAGCAGAGAGGAAGCAGACAAGAAAGCTGCAATGCAGAGAGGAACTGTGTGTGCCTTTGTTCTGTATTTCCCAAGGCTCCTGTAAACGTGTTATCATATTTTCATAATTTAAAAAAGAAAAAATAAAGTTCAGGGCCATGTAAACATCACATTTAAACCAGAGGAGGGTACCATGTTTGAGGTGCTTCCCGGGTGGCCCAGTGGTAGAGAATCTGCGTGCTAATGCGGGAGATGAAAGAGACATGGGTTTGACCCCTGGGTTGGGAAGATCCCCAGCAGTAGGAAATGGCATCCCACTCCAGTATTCTTGCCTGGGGAATCCTGCAGACAGAGGAGCCTGGGGGGCTGCAGTCCGTGGGATCACAGAGAGGTGGACGCGGCCGAGTAACTGAGCATGCGTGCCCCGTGTGCGAGCGCTACGGAGGCCACGTGTGATGTTAAGGTGTGATTTCTTCCTTCTTGAAGTTAGGAAAATTCATGCTATTCTGAGGTTAAGAGTGTATATCAGGAGTAACTGTTGAATTTTATCAAATGTATTTTTAGCATTGAGCAATGTAACATGATTTTTCCTATTCTATACTATTAATGCAATGAATTTCACTGTAAGTTTTCCAAATATTGAACCATCCTTTCATTCTTGGAACAAATTCTCCATGGTCAAGACAAATGTACGGTTCAACCCCACTTAGGATTTCTGCATTTACGTTAGAAGGTGCTATCAGCCTTTGGTTTCCCTTTATGCTGCTGTTGGCGTCAATCTCAGGACTCTGTTACCTTCAGAGAACAAACCAGGGATCGTGCCCTGTTTTTTTCTGCCTTAGATTATTATAAATAACACATATGATGCTGCTGGAGGAGCTGGGAGGACTTGCCCGGGGAACGGTCCCTGACGCCCGAGCCCGTGGGAGGGAAGTCAGACCGTTTACTGCGTCTGCCCTCCCGCCGTGTGACTGCACCATTCAGGGCTCCTCTCCCTGTGTCTCAGTCCGCTCCGGCTGCTGTAACAGGGCACCGTAGGCTGGGGGCTTTAAACAGCAGGCACTCACTTCTCATGGTTCTGGAGGCTAGAAGTCCATGACCAAAGTGCCGGCAGATATGGGGTCTGCTGAGGTCTGCCTCCAGTTCTCAGACGCCCGACCGCTCCCGCGTCCTCACGGGCTGGGAGGTGGGAGGGGCTCCCTGGGGTCTCTCTTCTGAGGGCACTGACCCCCTCTGTGAGGGCTCCACCCTCTGGCCACAGTCACTTGCCCAAGGCCCTGCCTCCTAATACCACCGCATGTGTGGGTTACAATTTCAACATATGAATTTGGGGGCATAGACATCCAATCTATAATGCCTTATGAGAAAGTCTTGGTGGTTAATATTTTCTGAGAAAGCTATCAATTTTATTTTGATTTTCACTTTTCATATAAAGTGCATTTTAAACATTTTTTTCTGTAGTTATAGTCTCTTCTCATTTTCAAAGAACCAATCATTTTTTTCTTTCTAAAAATTATTTATTTTCTATTTCATAACTTCAGGTTTTACCTTAACTTCTTTCTTGTGCTCTCTGCTGAATTCTGTTGTTACTCATTATCTGGGCTTCCCCAGTGACTCAGAGGTAAACAAATTCACCTCCAATGCAGGAGATGCAGCTTTGATCCCTGGGTTGGGAAGATCTCCTGGAGAAGGAAATGGTAACCCACTCTAGTATTCTTGCCTGGAGAACTCCATGGACAGAGGATCCTGGCAGGCTACAGTCCTTGGGGTCACAGAGTCGGACACGACTGAGCCACTAAGCACCGCACAGCACAGCCTGGACTGGTGAGGGTTCCCGCAGAAAACGCTCTGGGGCAGTTGAGGCAGACAGTTCATGAAGGGCTATTTACTCTGGGGTGGGGCAGAGCTAAGGACCCCCTGAGGGAGTGAATCCCAGGAGTCAGTGGCGTTGGGAGTCTTTGCCAGTCCTGGAGGGTACAGGAAGGTTCCACACCAGAACCTGGGGAGGGAATCAGAGTCCTCAGCATGGGTGGCAGCCCATGTTCCACGTGAGGTTCTGAAAAGGAGACCCTGGGGAAACTGCCGCCACTCAGCCCACCCTCTCCTCCTGTGCTTTCACCTCCTGTGGGACCCTCCCACTGGCTGGAACCAAAGCAGAGTCCAGAGCTGTCAGCCTCCAGGGACAGAGTGGGGAAGCAGGGGTTCAGGGTGGCCTGGACACCCCTGGGCATTAGCACGGCAGCCCTTCCCACTTGGCAGAGAGTTCCTAGGGACGGCCGTCTTCTCTAAGACTGCAAAGTTGCCCTGGGCAGGACAGTGTCTCCCTGTCCTTGCCGGCATCCAGCAGCAGGCGGGACACCCTCCTTGTCTGAACCCCAGAGCACCCGCTCTAGCCCCCAGCCCTCCCCAGCTTTAGGAGCAGGCTGACAGAATCCTTACCGTGCCACTGGGGAGTCCCAGCCTTCCCACCCCTGACCTGCGGTGGGCAGCAGGAGACCCTGAGGACCAGCCCTCCTAACGAGCAACATGTCCAGGACACAGAGAGGGATACCCTTCCTGTGCCCTTGCCCCAAAAGCCCAGACATAGCTCAGAGCCTGAGGGGTCTTTGCAGATGTGGACAGGAGGGGAAACAGTGGAGGGGCCAGAAGGGGGGTGGTGGGGGTTTTGATTGACCTTTAAAAGGTCAGCGTTTTCTCCTGCTCCGGGTCACGGAGGGAGCGGCTGGCAGCAGCTGGCCTGTGGACGTGGTCCCCAACAATGGGCTCTGGCCCAGCCCAGGGGCCCGGCTGCCAGCTGCTGCAGGCCAGACACTGAGTCAGCAGCTTGCCGTCAGCGCACCACGCACAGCGCCCACAGAGCTGTCCACACGCAGGGCAGGTCCCCCCCAGGCCTCTCAAGCCCGAAGCCCAGGGCCTCGCCTGCCTCCTCTCCCACGGGGTGCGGGTCCCCCAGCTCTGCTCCGGGTTCAAGGTCTGGGACTCAGCACCGCCTCTCTCTTGCAGGTCGGTTCCCTTCTCCATAAAGTCTGACGACGCTGAGCCCTCCTCCCCGTGCTCTGCAGTGACACGGGGTTCAGGGTGCAGGCTGCAGGTGCATTCCTGCAGATTCAGATCCCTGGGCTGCACCCCAGCCCTGCCCCAGTGCCCAGGGAGGAGTTCATGGGTCCGGCTAAGCAATGCCGGACATAGGCGGTCACCCTATGAGCCTGCTTTCTACCACCCCCTCAGGGGCTGCCTGGCCCCCAAGAAGCTACTGCAGTCGTGGAAGGAGTGTTCAGTCAGGGGTCTGGCTCAGGCTGACCACAGGCACCCGGAACCCTCAGGGCCTTTCCAAGTCTCTCAGCCTCAGTTTCTTCATCTGCAAAATGGGGCCATCAATTGTGCCTCCCTGTGCAAAGAGGCCTGTGTGGAAGGAGCTCAGAATGCACAGATATTCACGAAGACACACTCTGCAAGTTCTGCATCGCGACACGAAGGCTGGCCGGGCCCAGGCCACTTGCACCCTGAGTGGTGTCGGAACGTGGGCCTGAGACGCTGCCTGGCTGCCCGTCCGTGTCCGCGGGTGCTCAGCCTCGGGCCACCCTGGGGTCAGCCTGCTGGGGAGTCCAGCCCTGGGCCTGATGCTCTGCCTGGCTGCCCGTCCGTGTCTGCGGGTGCTCAGCCTCGGGCCGCCCTGGGGTCGGCCTGATGGAGAGTCAAGCCCTGGGCCTGGAGTCTCCGGCAGTCCTGGACCCCAGCCCCCTGCCTGTGCTGAGTGTGCGACAGGGTCTCTGCTGGGTCTATCCCGGCACCCAGGCCAGTGGCCAGTGTCTGGTCTCTACTCCATCCCCTCTGCCCCGCGGGTCATGTGAGAGTCCTGTCTGCACCGCTGCTGAGGTCCCTGGGTGCTGGCACAGGTGTTGCCACCAGCCTGGGGGTCTGTCGTGTTCTCCTGCCCAGGATGCATCAGACAGCCTGGTTCTCAGATGGTTTACACACTTGAGTGTGGACACACTGGCTTTGCTCTTCCCCGAATCCCAAGGAGGGCAATGGATCCACTTTAAACACAACCACACGGGCTCGATAAAGGACAGAAATGGTAGGGACCTAACAGAAGCAGAAGATATTAAGAAGAGGTGGCAAGAATACACAGAAGACCTGTACAAAAAAGATCTTCACGACCCAGATAATCACGATGGTGTGATCACTCACCTAGAGCCAGACATCCTGGAATGTGAAGTCAAGTGGGTCTTAGGAAGCATCACTACGAACAAAGCTAGTGGACGTGATGGAATTCCAGTTGAGCTATTTCAAATCCTGAAAGATGATGCTGTGAAAGTGCTGCACTCAATATGCCAGCAAATCTGGAAAACTCATCAGTGGCCACAGGACTGGAAAATGTCAGTTTTCATTCCAATCCCAAAGAAAGGCAATGCCAAAGAATGCTCAAACTACTGCACAATTGCACTCATCTCACATGCTAGTAAAGTAATGCTTAAAATTCTCCAAGCCAGGCTTCAGCAATACATGAACCGTGAACTTCCAGATGTTCAAGCTGGTTTTAGAAAAGGCAGAGGAATGAGAGATCAAATTGCCAACATCCGCTGGATCATCGAAAAAGCAAGAGAGTTCCAGAAAAACATCTATTTCTGCTTTATTGACTATTCCAAAGCCTTTGACTGTGTGGATCACTATAAACTGTGGAAAATTCTGAAAGAGATGGGAATACCAGACCATCTGACCTGTCTCTTGAGAAACCTGTATGCAGGTCAGGAAGCGCTAGTTAGAACTGGACATGGAACAACAGACTGGTTCCAAATAGGAAAAGGAGTGTGTCAAGGCTGTATATTGTCACCTTGCTTATTTAACTTATATGCAGAGTACATCATGAGAAACGCTGGGCTGGAAGAAGCACAAGCTAGAATCAAGATTGCCGGGAGAAATATCAATAACCTCAGATATGCAGAGGACACCACCCTTATGGCAGAAAGCAAAGAAGAACCAAAGAGCCTCTTGATGAAAGTGAAAGAGGAGAGTGAAAAAGTTGGCTTAAAGCTCAACATTCAGAAAACAAAGTTCATGGCATCTGGTCCCATCACTTCATGGGAAATAGATGGGAAAACAGTGGAAACAGTGGCAGACTTTATTTTTCTGGGCTCCAAAATCACTGCAGATGGTGATTGCAGCCATGAAATTAAAAGACGCTTACTCCTTGGAAGGAAAGTTATGACCAACCTAGACAGCATATTAAAAAGCAGAGACATTACTTTGCCAACAAAGCTCCATCTAGTCAAGGCTATGATTTTTCCAGTAGTCGTGTTTGGATGTGAGAGTTGGACGGTGAAGAAAGCTGACCGCTGAAGAATTGATGCTTTTGAACTGTGGTGTTGGAGAAGACTCTTGAGAGTCCCTTGGACTGCAAGGAGATCCAACCAGTCCATCCTAAAGGAGATCAGTCCTGGGTGTTCATTGGATGGACTGATGTTGAAGCTGAAACTCCAATACTTTGGCCACCTGATGTGAAGAGTTGACTCATTGGAAAAGACCCTAATGCTGGGAAGGATTGTGGGCAGGAGGAAAAGGGGACCACAGAGGATGAGATGGCTGGATGGCATCACCGACTCAATGGACATGGGTTTGGGTAAACTCCGGGAGTTGGTGATGGGCAGGGAGGCCTGGCGTGCTGCTATTCATGGGGTCGCAAAGAGTCGGACACGACTGAGCGACTGAACTGAACTGAACATGAGACCCTCAGAGGATGAAGCCAGTGAGAGCTCAGAGCAGCGGGGGGTGGGTGGGGGGGGGGGAGCGGCGGAAGGCTGCGTGGAGGGGCTTCCAGATGGGACTCTGGAGGATGGGAAGGCTGCAGAAACTGAGGAGAGAGCGTGACTTTGGGTGGGCCGTGGTGGAGCGGGGCAGAGGCCTCCAGGGGATCCACGGGGGCCAGGTGGGCTTCCGCCGGAGAGGAGCACTCTGTGGACACAGGATGCACGGTCCAGATCGGGGAAACTGACACACAGGCCACCCTGGGGCCTGGACGCGCTGGAGCCAAAGCTGGGAAGAAAACGGTCTTGGCTGGATTGGCAGGATCCTGCCTGGGCACCAGCGTGTTGACTTGGAGCAAGTCTTTCCCTTTCTGGCCTCAGTTGCCTCTCACTGACTCCACGGACATGAGTTTGGGTAGGCTCCGGGAGTTGGGGATGGACAGGGAGGCCTGGCGTGCTGCGGCCCATGGGGTCGCAAAGAGTCGGACAGGACTGAGCGACTGAACTGAACTGAACTGAAAATGCCGTCTGGGAGCCCACCGCGACGCAGCTGGAGCCCACAGAGCTCCCCACGAACGGGACTCACTTCCGCGTCTGGCTCGGTACCCCGAGGGCCCTGTCCTCGCAGGAGCAACAGCATCTGCATCCGCTGGGATGCTCGCTCCGCTCCCAGTGCCAGGCCTGACACGCCCCACCGTTGCTGTGGCAACCGCGTTCCCCTGCGGCACGCAAAGCCCGGAACTCGGCCTCCGGGGGTTGCCAAGGCAACCAGACAGCACCTCCAATGGGCGGGCCTCCAGTGAGCAGGGCCTCCAGTGGGGCGGGGTCTCCAGGGCCTGCACCGTAAGAACACCAGATGCCCTGTGGTCCTCGCCAGGCGGAGGGCTTGGGTAGAAGAAGCCCAGGTTAAGACAGTGCAGCACTTCAAATTCCACGTGTCCCCTCAGACTCCTCCAGGGCTCCCACCTAGCTCCATAGCCACACATCCCACCACCCGCCCCTCGACTTGGCTTCTATTCAGGCAACTTGTCTTTTGACTCCATCATTCATTCATTCATTGTCTCTGGTTTCTGCAGATTTGGTCTTCTTTTTCCTATTTGGGATCATACTGATTCCTCACTAAGAACTTCTCTCTACAATTCTGGAAAAGTCTAAGCCAGTACTTATGCAAATATTGTTTCAATACTCTATTCCTCCTTCTGAAATTTCAGGGATCCTTCTCAAGCACAGGTCACAAGCTCCACCTAGCTCCCTGCTTCCCCAACCCCACTACCGACCCTTGGCTTTTCTGCTGAGCCATGACTTCACCTAGATTTTGGTTGCCCGCCAGGCAGGAGCCCCGGCCCAACCCTTTTCTTCCCAACTTTGCTCAGAGGACTCAAGTAGGTTCAGGCCCCAAGGATGACCCATGTTGGATAGTCATTTTTCTGACCTTCCATCCTGCCCACAGAGTTCCTTCAGCTGGACCCCTTATCCACCTGAGTCACCTGGTCCCCTCTGCACCTGCCCAGTTGCTGCCCAGACATTACCATCCCCACCCGCTATAGCAGCTCACCTTGATGTAGCCAACACCACAGTTTGTAGTTCCCTTTTGGTTTGTGTCACCTGGGTTGTTTTTCTTTCCTCTTTGCAAGGACTTGGTTTGTGTATTTTGAATTTTGTGATATATTTTTTCTACAACATTCTTATCAGGCTAAACTATTTAAAATGACTATTTTTCATGATCAAAAATAGTTGAGCATCAGCAATTTTATATAACTTAACGTAGTATTTGGATGGACTGGGGTCTTTCTATGTTTCTCAGCCTTATGGAAGTCTACAGCTTTGATAAGATTTTTAAAACTTAAACAATTTAATGTAGTATTTATTAGTATTGCGAATGGTACCCAAAAAAGTGAAAAATGAAAAAGGGTCTTAATAGCTACTCTTAGGTAGTGCCATTGATCTACAAAAATATGCCTGAATATGATGAGATCATTCAAACTACATACACAGGAATATATATATGGATGTACCCTTGGCTTCCCTCCCCAACAGTAGCCTCTGCCATGGCAAACACTGCTAACAGTTTCTTTTGATTGGTGGGGTATATCATGCACACTCTCCGGTGCTCCTTTTAAATAATTTAACAAACATCTTGCTGATCTTTCCACATCAGTGCATAACTTTTAAGACTCATTCTTTTCAGTAGCATCAGAGAAACCACTCCTGCTCACCCTGATGCATTTAGCCAGTGCCTGTGGGTGGACCCCTTGCTTATTTTGTTTCTTGGGGGAGTTTTCATATGTAGATACCTTAGGCAAATTTCTAGCCATGGGGTTACTGAATCAAGGAGAGGGGCACCTTAAAGGCAGACACATTTAGGGAACTTACACAGCTGGTGCCAACCGCAGCCACAGTGTGGAGGGCTCATCTCCCCACTTCCTCACCACACAAGTGTCACCCAACATTCACGTTTCGGACAGTGCGCTAGGTCAGAAGAAATATCGCACGGTTTGACCTGCATTTCTTTAAGTATGACTCTCTTCGCTTACTGAGCAATTTTCTTTCTGTAGCGTCCCTTCATCCCCTCATAGTTCCTGGCCGTTTCTCTGGTGGTTACTTACAATTTTTGCTATTGGTTTATAAAAGCTTTTTACTCCTTTAGGAAGTTCCTTTCATCGTCATATGTTTTGAAATATTCTTCCAGGGTGGGGTTGGTCTCCTGGCTTTGTTTATGATTGGGCCATGTAGATGTTTGTTTTAAATTATTGTTTTTATTAGTTGATGCTCAATTTTTATGTAGTCCTTCTGTCTTCTTTGGGGCAATCAGCTTATGCACCCTGATTTCTGCACACCGAGATGCTGAGTGCCTCCATTCACACTGCATTCTGGTCTCCTAAAATGTCATTGTTACAGATAAATATTTACCTCGTTGGAAATTTATCTTGATGTTGTGTCAAGGGGGATCCAACTTTATATATTTCCCATATTATCCTGCACCAGTTATAAAAATCATCTATTTTCTTCAAATTTTTTGAAATGATGCCTTTATCATAAACTTTTGATCTATTTCCTTTAATACTGTAATCTTTTTAATTATTAGAATTTCATGATATGTTTTAATATCTAATTGGACAAATCCTCTTCACTTTTTTTCTAACAAACTTCCTCCCTAGTCTTTCACGTTTGTCTTTTCTTTAACTTGAGATGGCAACAAATGTGTAGCTTTAATTTAGGAAAACTGACCTGCCCTCTTAGCGCAGTAGGCAGCGCAGCAGTCTCATAATTTAGGGAAAACTGGACCTTAAACAATATAACTCTTCCTTTCCAAGAGTATACAATGCTTTTCCATTAATTGATCTCTTTTCATGGATTTTCAAAGTTTTCCTATATACTTTCTTTACAAATAAGAAGCCTGCACATTTCCTGTTATTTCCGGGCATTTTGCCTCCCTTGGTGCTGTTGTGATTGGATTCCTCCATTATAAGCTCTAACTGGTTATGGTTTGTTTTTATGGAAACTGTTGTCTTCTTGGTGATAATTTTTCTTACCTTCCCATTAACATACTGTTTCCCATAGCTTTTCACTCATCCCTGAAATTTGCTTGGTAGAGAATTACATCATCTGCAAATATTGATAATTTTGTTTCTTTTTTGCTTCAATGTTTTAACCTTTTTTCTCCCTTTATAATTGCACTGGCTGATACTTCTAAATAAACCAGAGACAACAGTGCACATCCCTCTTTAAATGGGAATGCTTTTGCTGCTTCACCATTACAGCCACTGTTTGTACTGGGCTTGCTGTGTGCCCAGCCCCGGACCCAGCACTGCACACACGAATCCTCACCACTGCTTTTTGAGGTTGGCACTGTTCTTATCCCACCTGCAGGAGAGGTGACAACACAGGTGCTGGTGAACTTGCCTGGAGTTACACAGCTGATGAAGAATGAAGCCAGACACTAATCCTGGCTAGACTCTCATCCTCCAAGACCCTGAAGGGCTGCTTTTCCTCAAGTGAAAGAAGGCATCTTTTCCCCAAAGGGTGTAATTACTTGCTTTTCAACCAAAAAGTTGGTGGCCCTTTGGTCAAAAGCCTTTCATCATCTACTAAAATAATCCTGTTTCTTTTTATCCTTTGACTTACTAGAATGGTAGATATACTGATGGAGTCCTTAATACTGAACCATCCTTGCATTCCAGAAAATTTAGCCAAGGTATAGGATCATTTTAATGTTATTTAGATTGCAAGCTGTGTGTGGCTCCCAGTCTCTGAGGGTGGCCTCCTTTCCATAATGCAATGAGGTGAAAGCAAGGAGGTTTGTTATGCTGTGGACATTTCTGATACACAGGTCTGATCGTTTCAAAACCTGTCTGCTGGAAGGAAGAAGAGCAGCACCCTCCAGCAAGAAACACGGAAACTCCTTGACCTTCATTCTGAACCTGTCAAATTTACTTGATGCAGCCAAATAAATAAATATTTTAAAAAGAAATATTCAGATCTGAAGGAAACGAAAACATTGCTCATCCAAATTTTGTGAGACCCTGCTAAGGCAGTGCTGCAGAAGGAATTCTGTGGCTTTAAAAGGGTCAGAAATTTAAACGGTTTACAAATGGTTTAAAGGTTCTATGGTTTAAAGGTTCAAAGCAGTAGATATAAGAATATTCTAAAATCTCAGTGAAATGGGTTAATTCCTAGAAACATGCCACATTTGGCTCAAGAAATGGAGCACTTGACCAGAGGAATAAGTGTGAAGCAGAGGGAACGATAAAAGATCCACCTCCTTGGGGCCCACATAGTTCTGCTGTTTCCACCAAAAATTTGGAGGAACAATAATTCCTCTTTTATGCAGGTAGTTCCAGGAAGCAGAGGCTCTCTGGGGCTTTGGAGGTTAGGGTGGTTGCATGTGCCTGCGTCCTCGCCACTTTCAAGGCCCAGGCCCCACGGAGGCTGCACGTGGAGGTGAAGCATCTCCCTTACGCGCCGGGTGAGGATTAAATGGTTAACCGGGCAAACCCTTGGGGGTAGCGCCTGGCACCTGCTGGACGCCGCAGAGGCTTGGCTCTGGGGATGAAGGATACAGGCGCCAGGGGCTGCGTGGGAAGGGGGCGGCATGACTTCGCCGCAGTTCCGGTGGGTGAGCTGGCCGGAGGCTTTGTCAAAATCGCCCAGCGGCGGGGCTGCGAATGGAGGTCGGTGGCACGCAGAGATGCCAGTCCGTCCCCGGTGACCTGCTTTCCGGCGGGGGGGCTGACGAAGCCTGGGGTTTGCCGTTGTGGACCAAGGGCCCCCAGTGACTTGGTCTCAGCGAGCTGAGCTGGAGAAACAGGGCGTGGGGGCGGGGGCGGGGGGCGGGCGAGGGGGTGGTGGGGGTCTCCCCCCGAGGCATGACGGGAGGAGAGGCGCAGGCCCGCCGGCCGGCCGGTTGCATCATCCCCGCGCTGAGCGCTGTCTGCGATGCTCTGGCCAGACGCCGGGCGCGATCGAAAAACCCACCTGTTACACCTAGGAGTCCGTGTCCCCACACCCCTTACGCCCCCACGCCCCTCCCCGAGCGAGGAGCCCACCCGAGTTTGTCTCTCCGCGTCGATGCGTTTGTGCTGCCGGCATCGCGGGTGGGGCGGTGGAGATGTAGTGGTTTCACGCGAGAGGGGTCCGAGCTGGGGAAGGCCAGGCGCGCCGGGGGCGCGGGCAAATGCGGGTGGCTGGTAGCGGGGCCTCGGGGCTGCCCCGGGAGCGGGGGGTGCGTTAGAGGAGGGGGGCGGCGCGTCCGGGCTGGGCTGCGGGGCTCCCACCTCCCCACCAGGGCGCCGCCCGTCAGCGCTGATGTCACACCCAGGCCCCAGCCCCCTCCGGCCCCGCGGCGGCCGCGACGCCCGTCCCTCTCCCCGCGCGACAAACCAGCTGGCGGCTGGGGCTCGGGCGCCGCGCGCAGCCAACCAGCGCGGCGGGAGGGGCGCGGGGCGGGCCAGGCCGGGGGCCCGCAGCCGTCACGCGGCGCCGCCGTCAGAGCGCCCAGCGCAGCCGGGGAGCAGCAGCCGCTCCGCGCTCGCTCGGGACCCGCGCCCCTGCCGGTGCTCATGCCGCGCCGCCGCCGCCAGTGACGCCGGAGAGGTAGGGCCGCGGCTCGCCGGGCCTCCAGGGCCGCATCCCGCACCTGCGTCCAGCGCTCCCCGGGCGGGGAGCTCGCGCCCGGGGCCCTCGGCGCGGTCCCTTCCCTTCCCCAGACCCTCCCCCGTCCCTGCGGAGAACAATGGGGCAAATTCAGGGGTGTCCGCCCTTCTTGCGCAGCGAGGCACTGCCCTCTGGAGAGGCGCTTTGGTTGCGGCCCCGGCTGCAGGGCGACGCTGGTCTGGCGCGGGCGGGGTCGTCGCTCCGGGGAGGGCGCAGGCAGCTGGCAGCATCTCGATAAACCCTCCCGCTTCCCCGATCTTCCACTCGCTCGGGCTGGAGCCCATACCCGGGATGCGGCCCGGGCTGCGGCTGCACCGGCGGGGGAGGGGAGGGATGGAGCAAAGGGGAGAGAGGCGGAAGGGGCACCCGGGAGGGGGCGCGGCTGGCGCGGCCCGGCCGGAGGGGAGGGTGTCCCGGGCGGCGGGGCGCAGGCAGGGGCCCTGGTCCCCGGGGTGGGGGAGGGCGGATGCTGGAGCGGAGAGCAAAACGGGCGGGCGGGGGCTGCGGCGAGAGGGCTGGCCGCCGGCTTGGTGCGCGCCACTGGGACTGCCCAGCGCCCAACCTGGGTCGCGTCCTCCTCCCAAGAGACCCCTTCTCCCTTCCAGAAGGCCCCACGGTTTGGGAGGGCCCGCCTGCGGACACGGCTTGCATCCACGCAGCCGGCGCCCCAGTAACAGGTGTGGCCCGGCGGCAGGAGGGGAGGGGGCTGCGCGGCCGCGACGTCTCGGCTGGAGGCGCTCCCCGGGCGCCGGGGCTCGGGTGACAGGGGCGCCGCCGCGGAGCCCCTTTGGCTCGTCCTTTAAGCCGCCTCTCGCCCTCGCTCTCCCGCAGACCCAGCAGGCATCTCTCGCGCTCGGGGAGGGGCCCGGACAGCATCCCGGCGGGGAGGGAGGGTCCGCCGTCTGCCGGGCGCTGGGTGGGCGGGGGGACCGCGGGCCGCAGGGCGGGGAGGGGGAGGGAAGGAGGGAATGCCGAGTCATGGGGCCCGCCGGGCGCGGGCGCGACGCGCGCCCACGTTCCGGGGATGGGGGCTCTCCCGCCGAGACCCGCGGACCCCGCCCCAGGCGGCCGCCCCTCCCGGGGATGCCAGCGTTGCTGGGGTAGAAGCCCGTTAGGCAAAGGGGAGGCGGTGGTGCGGGGAGGCCCGTGCGCGCAGGGCTGTCTGCGTCCTGACCCCGGGGAGTCGGCGCGACGCCCAGCGCGCTTCTGCAGCACCGCCGCCTCCGACCCCCACCCCCACCCCCCGCTCTCGGGCTGTAAGGGGGGCCTTTACCCGGACGCGTGCCCATCCCCCTGAGCGAGCCGCTGGGGTCTGGAGTGGGGGCGGGGGCCGTACCTGCGGCGGCCATTTTGCAGGTGTGGTTGGCCACCCGCCCCGGCTTTGGCCGCGGGGCGCGGGGTCAGGAATGAGGCGGGCGCGGCGCCTGCAGCGTCTGCGGTGTAGGGTGGAGGATGCTGCGGGCCGGGTCGGGTCTCAGGTCTGCACTTGACTGCGGTCAAGGCCCAGGAACCTTCTGGGGCTGACCGTTGCAAAGAGGCCACTGACTGGGAGCCGGAGATGGAGTGAACGGGGACAGTCCGTTTCCTGGGCTGTGAAGGCTGGTGAGGGGGCCGGGTCCCAGCCAGGGAGGGGACTCGGAGCTCATCGCGTGCTGGGCCTGGAGCTGAGGGTGGTGGAGGGCTGTCTGCGGGGTGTGGTCCACAGGGAGACGGAGTCTCCGGTGTGGAGTCAGGGTCCTCAGCCCCAGGGCTCCCAGGAGGCCCTCCTGAGGAGGGCTTGCGGGTGCCCGCCACGGGCTCTGCCCTCCTGCGTGTCTTCCCTTCCGCCCACCCCTGTCCACAAACTGCCCTTCTGCGACCTCCCGCGGGGCCGGCCACACACAGCCAGGTGGAGGCTGGTGCATAGCCAAGCTGGGATTCACAACGGACACACCAGGCAGAGGGGCCCAGGCCACCAACCTTGGCCCCCTTCAGTCCCTGGGTGTCACCGCTGCTGACCCAGGGCTGACCGCAGCCTTCGGAAGCAGAGCAGGGAGGTGGGATGGGGTTGGGGGAGGGACCAGGAATGGGGGACAGACCTGAGTCTGTGGAGGTGGAGGGGGATGTGGAGATGGGGGTGCCCAGCCTCAGGAGCAGGCCCCCTCAGCTCAAATAGGCCAGCCAAGGTGGGTGAGCAGGGCGCAGGTCCTGCTATCAGGGGACCGGGAACCCCACCCTGGCCTTTAGGACTGACTGACCAGTCCTTCAGTCCTTACGAGCCTGGAGGGGGCTGGCCTGCCTCCCCTGGGATGGAGAGCGGCTGGCTGGGGTCACCCTCGTGCCCAGTCCCGGGTGCTCCCCAGAGCGCTCTCCACTCAGTATTCTTAGGCCCAAAGGCCCGGGCTGCCCACCCCTACCCGGTGTGTCACCTGCCCCACAACCAGGCGCCCCTCCGAGAACTCTGAGGGCCGTGCCCTCCCTCAAGCTCTCTGCGCGGCTGGGGTGCCCAGGCACACGGGCAGGCCGCTGGGCCTGTCCCCTTCGCTGAGGGGACCTTTCCTGCCTGGCTTCACCCGCACAGGCAGCCCAGGGTGGGGGGCGGCGAGATGGCAGATGGGTGATTGGCAGGCACGTGCTTCCTGCCTCACCTGCTCCAGCAGGTTTGTGTTGTAACTCCGGAGCACCGCCGTGACCCTGGTTTCTGGTCCAGGGGTGACCCCAGGCTCCCCCAGCGCCCCCGGCCTAGAGCCTCAGGACCTCGGTGAAGGGGCCGCTGTGTTTGAGACGTTGGAGGGGGGAGGGCACCATCAAGGTCAGCGGTCAGCGGTCAGCGGAGGCCGAACCTCCTGAGCCCCCCCCCCCCCCCCCCCCCCCCCCCCCCCCCCCCCCCCCCCCCCCCCCCCCCCCCCCCCCCCCCCCCCCCCCCCCCCCCCCCCCCCCCCCCCCCCCCCCCCCCCCCCCCCCCCCCCCCCCCCCCCCCCCCCCCCCCCCCCCCCCCCCCCCCCCCCCCCCCCCCCCCCCCCCCCCCCCCCCCCCCCCCCCCCCCCCCCCCCCCCCCCCCCCCCCCCCCCCCCCCCCCCCCCCCCCCCCCCCCCCCCCCCCCCCCCCCCCCCCCCCCCCCCCCCCCCCCCCCCCCCCCCCCCCCCCCCCCCCCCCCCCCCCCCCCCCCCCCCCCCCCCCCCCCCCCCCCCCCCCCCCCCCCCCCCCCCCCCCCCCCCCCCCCCCCCCCCCCCCCCCCCCCCCCCCCCCCCCCCCCCCCCCCCCCCCCCCCCCCCCCCCCCCCCCCCCCCCCCCCCCCCCCCCCCCCCCCCCCCCCCCCCCCCCCCCCCCCCCCCACCCCCCCACCCCCCCCCCCCCCCCCCCCCCCCCCCCCCCCCCCCCCCCCCCCCCCCCCCCCCCCCCCCCCCCCCCCCCCCCCCCCCCCCCCCCCCCCCCCCCCCCCCCCCCCCCCCCCCCCCCCCCCCCCCCCCCCCCCCCCCCCCCCCCCCCCCCCCCCCCCCCCCCCCCCCCCCCCCCCCCCCCCCCCCCCCCCCCCCCCCCCCCCCCCCCCCCCCCCGCCTGCTGTCCCGAGACGCTGTTCCAGGACGGGGGTGGGGCGTCGCCCAGGCCCAGCCCCGCTGCAGACCCCTGCCCCGCCCAGCCCTCGTCCTGTCCCGGGAGGGGCCGATGATGTGCAGGGTGTCAGGAGTCCTGTGCCCCCCTCCAGGCCCAGCCCTGCCAGTAACGCTCAGTGGGCCTCAGCTCCCTTCTCCATCTGTCATTAGCTCAAGCCAGGAGGGTGAGGGGCAGGGCTCGACCATCGAGGCCCAAGATCTGTGGGTCAGTGGGGACCATGCTTCTGGGAGGCCTTTGTGGGGCTGGAGCACGGGGTTTCCCAGCAGCTCGTGTCACCGATCCTCACGTCCACCTGCTTCTGGGGCCAGGGCTGTACCCTGGCCGAGGCCCCGCTGCCTGGCAGGATGGCAGCTCCAGACTGAGCGGTGATGTGGGGGCCAGGCCCAGATCAGGGCAGAGCTCAGCTCTCCCTAGTTACTGAATGCATTTCCTTTGTCCTCACCCTCCCCCAGCTTCTCAGTCACTCCCTCTCTTCTGCTGAGTGCCCTCTTTCCTGGCATCCTCGCCCCGGAAACCGCCTCCCTCCTCTGCTCTCTGCGTCCCCTGGGCTGGAGTCTCGGTTTGATGGGCCCCAGAGCGGCTGCTGTCTTGGCTTCCCGTATTGCTTTTGCTGGAGCACATCCTTGTGTGACTTCCTGAAAAGGGTGATGAGCCCTTGGCTGCTTGAGAGCTTCTTTGCTCTGTCCTCCCACTGGCTCGCCGCCCCCTCTGGGGCCCTTCTTGTCAGTAACTCATGCTGAAGGCTTTGTCATCCCCACCTGCATCCTGTCGCCCAAGAGAAGTCTTTGTCCTCAGCTCGTCTTTCCTCCCTGGATCTCTTAGCATCCTCTCTTCATCTGTGGATTCCTGACCAGCCACGTGGACGGGTTTGGTGTGGGTCTATGTGCTTATGGGTGTTCAGTGGGGCCTTTCAACGGAAGACAGTCTATTCTTCCGTCTGTTCACAGTTCTCCCCTTTCATTTTTTCTGTCTTCTTCCTCGAGTGCATGCACTGGTCTTCAGTGTTCTGGTCTCTCGTTCTGTCTCCTTTGTGTTTTATGTCCTATTTTCTGGACAATTTTAGACTTCATTTTGGAGTTCTCTGGGGGAATTGTGTGTTTCAGCATTTACCATGTTTATCACTAGGAGCGCCATCTTCCCTGTCTCTGGGAGCCCCCGTTTCATAGCACCCTGTTCTTGCTTGGAGAAACATTCTGAGTGAGCTCAGAGAGGTTCTTTGTTTGTTTAGGTGTTTCTCTTTCTCGCAGGGCCTGTTCTCTGCTGCTTTATTTTATGCTGAAGCTGTTCCTTCCCTCATGCCTGTGGAAGGCCTTGGGCCATTCATGTTAGGGGCCCTGTTGGGGAGTCGATATGTTCCCACCGTCTTGCAGGGGGGTGGGGTGCCGCTAGCGGGTCTGCTTTAGGTGAAGGGGTGGCAGCTGTGAGCCAAGCTGTGCCCCAGTGCCAGAGTCTGGAGGGCCGCACCCACACGGAGGGCCTCGTGCTTCCTGTGTGTTTTCTCCTATTTCTGCAGAGGAGAACCTGCCGCTGTTCGCCCCCAGTGTTGGCAGCCCTGCACCTCTGTGGGTGGGGGAAGGGAGGGGGGTGAGGGTCTCCCCACTGGTGTGGAGGCTCTGCAGGCAGACTTGCACCCAGGGCCCCTCTTCAACCTCACTTCCCACTCCTGGGCCCATGATCCTCACGGTGGGAAGAGGAGGGCCTGTCCTAGCCGCTCTGCAGACCGCCCCACAGAGGCGGGCAGGGCTCCGTCCCCAGCGCTGACATGCTGGGGCTTCACGCCGAGGCCTCAGCATCAGTCGGTTGGACCCCTGACCTGGGGCGTCCCCACCACCCTGAATTCGGTGTCAGCGTTCTCGGAGCTCCGTTGTTTCCCCTGCTCTCAGCAGTGTGCCGGTCGTGAAGCTCTGTGGGTGACCTCACTGTGCACATTTGTCTGCTCCTCTCTGAATCAAGCTGTCGATTCCCCAGGACGCTTCGTCCACTTTCACCTCTGGACAGCGCTCCGGTGTGAGCGGTCTCCGGTCCGGGGTCAGTTAGGCACCTCCGTTCCCTCCCTCCCGCCTCCTGCGCTCTTAAACATCTCCAGTTGTGCAGCTGCTGGCCACGGGGTCTGCAGCCTTACAGGAAATTGCCCTGTTGTTCTGAAAGTGGTTGAACCAACAAACTTTTCCCCCATGATCCCTAAGATCCTGTTGTTCTCACAACAGCTGGGGTTGCAGATGTTTTAATGTTGACCTGACGGCTGTGGTTTAAACAATACTTTCTTGATTACTGTTGTGGTTGAGCATCTTGTCCTGTAAGGCAAGATAAGTATGTTGCCTGTTCATATCTTTTTGCCCATTTTTTCCTTTTGTGTCTCTTTTCTTTGATTTTGTCTGTTCTCTGCATGTTCTGCTCGTGAGTCCTTGTTGATCATATGGCTAGGTGGGTGGACGTCTCCTTTTAATGGTATCTTGATGCCTGGACTTTTCCTTTTGGCATCTTCTATGGGCTTAGAAATCCTTCTTAAAGGCGAGCACGGAGAGAACACTTTTTGTTATCTTCCGAAACTGTATTATTCACATTTAAATCTTCAGTCCACGTGGACTCTGGGTATAAAAGGGGATCTCATTGTGTATTTCTCCATATGACTGGCCAGTTGTCTTAGTCTGTCCAGGCTGCTATAACGGAACAGCGGCACAGGCTGGGGGCTTACAAACCACAGAATCTACTTTCTCACATTCTGAGGCTGGAAGTCCAGGATCAGGGCACCAGCGCGCTCAGGGTACAGCATGGCCAGGTTCTGGGTGAGAGCCCTCTTCTGGGTTGCAGATGGCTGACTCACTGTGCCTTCACAGGGCTGAGAGCACAGACAGGAAGCAAGTCCCGCTGGAACTTTCTAAGGTCACGAGCTATAACCTCCCATGAACTATAACCTCCCAAGTGCCCCGCCTCCTAACGCCATCACCCAGAGGGTAGGGCTTCGACATAGGACTTTTGGGGGACACAGGCTTTCAGTCCATGACACCAGTTTTCTCGGTGCCCCTTTCTCTTCTCATCAGCCTGCAAAGCCTCCTTTACCTGACGTTAGAAGGCTGTGTGTGCGGGTCTGCTTCTGGTGTCCCTTCTGTTACAACTGTGGTGGCTTACTTGTCCCAACCACCTTGTGTTAACTCCTTCAGCTTTATATGAAGTCTTGTTGTCAGTGGGACCTGTTGCTCTCTGCCTTCTTGTGTTTCTTCAAGCTTGTTATTGGTATTTGCAGTATCTTACTATTTAGAAATTCTTAGAAGCAACCTGTTCAGTTTCACACACAAAAAACCCACCTGATTTTGTTTGGAGTTACATTTGAATGTTTTGATTCGTCTGGGTGAAAATACATTTTTAAGATATTGAAATTTCTTTTTATGAACAAATTATGGCTCTTCATTTATTTAGATTTTCTGTTCTATATGATGTATCCTTTGTTACATTTATTCCCATAAACGTTCTTTGTACTTTCGGTTTTTCTTTAAGTGATACCTTAAAAAATACTTTTTAAACTCTTTGTCTCCAGTGCATACCAGCATGATTGATTCCTAGCAATTTTGCTGACCCTTCCCACTAATTCAAATAATTTGTCTATGGATCCTCTTGATTTCCGTATGGATAAGCAGACGGTCTGCATATAATGACAGTGTTTTACTCTATTCCAGCCCATCTTTTGCCACTGTTCTTCTGTCTTCCTGCCTTATCACTCTGGCAAGAACCTCTGCTTTTCACCTCTTTTAAACAAAAGCGGTGATAGCAGGTGTCCTGAACTTGTTCCTGAATTTAAAGAAAATGTCCCCGATATTTCAGCGTTAAGTATGGTATTTGGGTAGATTTTTAGTAGATACGTATTATGAGATTGGCTTCCCCAGTGGCTCAGTGGTAAAGAACCCACCTGCCAGTACAGGAGACCCAAGTTCAATCCCTGGGTCGGGAAGATCCCCTGGAGGAGAACATGTCAGCCCACTCCAGTATTCTTGCCTGGAGGATCCCTCGGGCAGAGGACTGGTGGGCTACAGTCCGTGGGGCCCCATAGTCAGACACAACTGAAGCAGCTTAGCACGCGCGCATTGTGAGATTAACGTTTTCTTTCATCCTCACATCGCCAAGAGTTTTATCATAAATGGGTTTTGAAAATTATTGAGTACTTCTTCAGTATCTATGGAGAACTTCACTTAACCTATTTTTCCCTTTAATCTGACATGTGGTGCATTTTATTAATAGCTATCCTAATGTTAAGCCATTATATTGCCATACTGCTATTCCTGAAATAAACCTATCACATTATCCTTTTTATTTTCTCTTTGACTTTCTTGCTAGATTTTGAACTTTTGTATCTTATGTTTATCAGGGACATTGGTCTAAATCTTCATTTCTCAAATTTTCTTTATCTGATTCGACACCAAGGTCATTTTAGCCTCAGTGAGTGAGTTAGGGATATAATCTTTCTCCCTGTTTCCCTCCCTCCTTCTTGTTCTCTCACATAGTTTGTGTAAGATTGGAAATATCTGGGTGTTTTGTATGTATGGTAGAACTCACTTACAAAAAGTGTCTGAGTCTTCTGATTTTCTTTTGGTGGTTAGAATTTTAAACTATTGAATCTATTTCTTTAATGGTTATAGGAAAATTCAGGTTCCTACTGAGTTTTTCTCCTAGTTACAGATCATCTTGTCCTCCATCTTGGTGTGTATAGTCATCGCCTGCAACTTGGCACATGTGTAGTCATTTTAAAAATTGAATTCGAGCCATTTCTACATTGTGGAGCATCTGAGTTATGCTTTCTTCTAAGGAGAATGTTGGGTTTGTTTTGTTAGGCAGTTAAATTGTTTGAAAACTTATTTGATCCTTCAAGGCCTGGTTTTCAGCTTTTCTAGAACTACTCTAGGGTAGATGTCACTCCAGGGATAGTTAAGCCCACGATAAACTTGATTTATTTGGGGTCTCTACTGAGTGGCTGGGAATCTGGGATGGAGGGATCAAAAGAATTGTATTCTGACTGGTAGAAGCACAGATGTCTGCTGACTTTGAGCTTTGGGAATTATTCAGCCTTCTTTGCCTGGACCACATGGGCATGGACTAGTAATCTACAAGTTTCCCTCGTGGCTCAGTGGTAATAAATCTGCCTGCCAATGCAGGAGATGCAGGTTCAATCCTTGGGTTGGAAAGATCCCCTGGAGAAGGAAATGGCAACCCTCTCCTGGGAAATCCCATGGACAGAGCAGCCTGGCAGGCTACAGTCCATGGGTCAAAAAGAGTCGGACGGGACTGAGCGACTAAACAACAATAGACTCAAGTGAGTCCGTAGCAGATTTCTGGAGCTCTGTTACCAAGTAATGCTTCCCTTTCCAGACTCTGAGCCACGCATTCCAGCCGCTGCCACCTACCCAGACTCTGACCTTCATCTCCTCAACTCATCAAAGTTGACGAGCTGGTCAAGAGCCCCCTGCCAGGGCCTGAGGTCTGTAGATCACCTCCAGGCAGACCTGGCGATGGTAGGGCTCTTGCCCCTGTGTTTCCGTGCTGTCAGTGCCTTTGGGTCATGTCTAAAAACAGTTATTCACACCTGCTTTGTCCAGCTCGCTGGCTGCTGTTTACGGTGGGAGGTTGAGTGCGGCCCTTCGTGGCTCGGCGTGGAAGTACTGTCAGTTTTGCTGGTAGTATCTTCATGATCGTTTACGACTGCGTTTATTTGTAACTCTGCAAATAAAAAACTCGGTGGTTTTTCCTTTTGTGTGTTGGTTATTTGGATGTTGGGACTTCCCTGGTGGTTCACTGGTTAAGACTTGACGCTTCCACTGCAGGAGGCATGGGTTTGATTCCTGGTCAGTAAACTAAGATCTGGCACGTCTGGTGTCATGGCCAGAAACATTTTTTTTTTAAAAGTTTACTTTTAAAAATTTCTAAACATATGGATTTGTAATGATCTTTTATTGATTTCTTGATTTAATTGTATTCAAATTACATGATCCACTTGATACAGAGTCTGCCTGGTAAAATATTGTAGATGTTCCCTGTGTTTTAGAAGAGAATGTGTTTCTCTAATTTTTGAGGGCAACAGAGAGCACATGTGTTCAGTAGTTCATGATTATTATGTTGTTCAAACCGTCTCCATCCTTGTTAATTATGTGTCTGCTTGGTCTGTCAGTTAGTGAGAGGTGTATTAAACCACCTGCCATGATGAATTATGAACTGTTCCATGTGGCATGGCCCCTAAGCTTGGTTTTCTGGTTTCATCATTTTGTCTCTTTGGGACCATTCTGGGTAGTTTTTTCCTGACATTTTCCAGTTCATTAATTCCCCGTTCAGCTCCGTTTAATTTGCTGATTAACGTCTGCTAAACTTTAAAATTTAAAGGATTACATTGTTTAAAGTTCTGCATGGTTTATACCCCGTATTTTACTGCATTCTTTTCCATTCCTGCTTATTTCTGTAAACAGTTTGAGTGCACGTATTTTGTGATCCAAATCTGACCACTGAGGTTCTTGAGCATCTCATTCCGGTTTTCTTTACCTTTTCCCCTTGACTCTCATGGTGAATTTCATCTCGGGTGTTGGGTAGTGTGTCACCATGAGCACCCATTTGACTGATCTTCATCTCTGGGAATGTTGGGGTCCCTAGGGAGGAAGCTCTTCTCGAGGAGGGTTTGTGTCTGCTTTTGTGAGATACTTTGGTTGCAAACACCTGAGACTACTCTGAGCTAATGTCTCGGCCTTGGGCTTCCCTGATCACATGGGCTCTGTGAATTTTAGACCCAAACCCGCATGAGGTCAGGTCTGTGGCCTCAAATTCTCAGAAGCACTGGCTTTCTCACCACAAGGAGCTGAGGGCCATTCAGACCAATTCCCATGTCCCTTTGATGGCCGATGGCTTTTCCCCACTTCCAGAGGATCCAGCTTTTTGTGACACTTGGTTCCAGTTCTGACTGCCTGTCTTTGAGGACACGCCTCCCTTCCCCTACTCAGCAGGTGAAACCCACTCGTCTGCATTTCTGGTGCAGCTTCCTCATGGGGGGGCTGGTGGGACGGGCTCCCCACGCTCAGCCCCTTCCTGGTCTGCGTTTCTGGTGCAGCCTCCTCCCAGATGGGCTGGAGGGACAGGCAGCCTCCTCCCGGGGGGCTGATGGGTGGGCTCCCCACGTTCAGCCCCTTCCTGGTCTGCGTTTCTGGTGCAGCCTCCTCCCGGGGGGCTGGTGGGTGGGCTCCCCACTTCCAGCCCCTTCCTTTTTCCTCTTTTCCAGAATTCCATTCTTTATTCTGATGCTTGTTATATATGGTGATTTCATGGTGATTTCTAATGGGAAGATATCTCATCCATCGTACTGCCAGAAATGGGAGTCTTTCATTCACCCTGTTCCCCCATTATTTTGAAATGATTACTTAATGAACAAAACCAATTTTTGTTTTCATGCACATGGCACTTGCCAACCAAGGTGAACTAGCTTTCTCTCTCTCCCACTTTCCCTGAACCGCTTGATAATTATTTTAAAAATAATTTTTAGATTGAATATGAACGTCATTTAGAAGAGTCAAATATATCTACAAGATCCATTTAGAAAATCAGCATTTTTGCTCTCTGTGCCCAACCACTTTCAACTCCCTTTAGCCGTTTTGTTCCTACTGCTGCTATTTAGCTCTTATTGCTAAATAACGTGCTTATCCTGCTCATTTTTGGCCTGTTTTAGAAGTTACATAAATAGAATTATATAGAATTTAGTGTTTGGTTTGTCATTTCTAATTTATCTTCTCCTCCTGAAATGCCACTGAAATAACTATTTTTCAGTCGCTAAGTCGTGTCTGACTGTGACCCCATGGACTGCAGCGTGCAAGGCTCCTCTGTCTTCCACCATCTCCTGAGTTTGCCCAGATTCATTCATGTCCACTGAGATGCTGATGCGATGCAACCATCTTATCCTCTGCCAACCCCTTGCCCTTTTGCCTTCAATCTTTCCCAGCATCAGAGTCTTTTCCAATGAGTCAGTTCCTTGCATCAGGTGCAGAAACATTGGAGCTTTAGCTTAAGTATCAGTACTTCCAATGAATATTCAAGGTTGATTTCTTTTAGGATTGATTGGTTTGATCTCCTTGCAGTCCAAGGGACTCTCAAGGGTCTTCTCCAACACCACAATTTGAAAGCATCAATTCTTCAGTGCTCAGCCTTCCTTATGGTTAGTTCAGCTCTCACATCTGTACATGACTACTGGAAAAACCATAGCTTTGACTACATGGAACTTTGTCAGCAAAGTGACGTCTCTGCTTTTTAATACGCTATCTAGAGATAAACTAGGAAGAACTATGGACAGAGGTTAGCAACATTGTACAGGAGGCAGTGACCAAAACTATCCCAAAGAAAAAGAAATGTAAGAAGGTAGAATGTTGTCTGAGGAGGCCTTACAAATCGTTGAGAAAAGAAGAGAAGCAAGCACAAAGGAGAAAGGGAAAGATACACCCAACTGAACGCAGAGTTCCAGAGGCCAGCGAGGGGAGATAGGTAAGGCTTCTTAATGAACAACACACACACACAGAGACAAATAGAGGAAAACAACAGAACGGGAAAGACGAGAGAGCTCCTCAAGAAAATTGGAGATACCAAGGGAGCATTTCATGCAAAGATGGGCTCAATAAAGGACAGAAACAGCAAGGACCTAACAGAAGCAGAAGATATTAAGAAGAGGTGGCCAGAATACACAGAAGAACTGTACAAAAAAGGTCTTAATAACCTGGATAACCACTATGGTGTGGTCACTCACCTAGAGCCAGACATCCTGGAGTGTGAGTCAAGGGGGCCTCAGGAAGCATCACTACAAACAAAGCTAGGGAGGTGATGGAGTTCCGGCGCTGAGCTATTTCAAATCCTAAAACATGATGCTGTGAAAGTGCTGCACTCAATATGCCAGCAAATTTGGAAAACTCGGCAATGGCCACAGAACTAGAAAAGATCAGTTTTCATTCCAATCCCAAAGAAAGGCAATGCCAAAGAATATTCAAACTACAGTACAATTGTGCTCATTTCATATGCTAGCAAGGTAATGCTCAAAATCCTTCAAGGTAGGCTTCAACAGTTTTTGAACTGAAAACTTCCAGATGTATAAGCTAGATTTAGAAAGGGCAGAGGAACCAGAGATCAAATTACCAGTATCCGAAAACATCTACTTCTGCTTTATTGACTACACTAAAGTCTTTGACTGTGTGGATCACAACAAACTGGAAAATTCTTAAAGAGATGGGAATACCAGATCACCTTACCTGCCTCCTGAGAAACCTGTATGCAGGTCAAGAAGCAACAATTAGAACCGGTCATAGAACAACAGACTGGTTCTCAATTAGGAAAGGAGTATGTCAAGGCTGTATATTGTCACCTTGCTTATTTAGTTTCTATGCAGAGTACATCACAGGAAATGCCAGGCTGGATAATCACAAGTTGGAATCAAGACTGCCAGGAGAAACATCAACAACCTCAGATACGCAGATGACACCACCCTTATGGCAGAAAGTGAAGAGGAGCTAAAGAGCTGCTTGATGCGGGTGGAAGAGGAGAGTGAAAAGCTGGCTTAAAACTCAGCATTCAAGAAACTAAGGTCATGGCATCCGGTCCCATCACTTAATAGCAAATAGATGGAGAAAACGTGGAAACAGTGACAGATTTTATTTTCTTGAGCTCCAAAACCACTGAGGATGGTGACTGCAGCCACAAAATTAAAAGACGCTTCCTCCTTTAAAGAAAAGCTATGACCAACCGAGGCAGCGTTTTAAAAAGCAGAGACGTCACTTTGTCAACAAAGGTCCGTCTAGTCAAGGCTATGGTTTTTCCACTGGTCATGTATGGATGTGAGAGCTGGACTATAAAGAAAGCTGAGCACCGAAGAATTGATGCTTTTGAACTGTGGTGTTAGAGAAGACTCTTGAGAGTCCCTTGGACTGCCAGAAGATCCAACCAGTCAGTCCTAAAGGAAATCAGTCCTGGATATTCATTAGAAGGACTGTTGCTAAAGCTGAAACTTCAGTACTTTGGCCACCTGATGTGAAGAGTCTATTCATTGGAAAAGACCCTGATGCTGGGAAAGACTGAGGGCAGGAGGAGAAGGGGACGACAGAGGATGAGATGGCTGGATGGCATCACCGACTCAGTGGACATGAGTTTGAGCAAGCTCCGGAAGATGGTGGAGGACAGGGAAGCCTGGCGCACTGCAGTCCATGGAGTGGACACAAGGATTCGGACACAAGTCAGCAACTGAACAGCAGCAGTCCTACGTGTGCTTCTGCCCTGTGTTCACAGTCTGTGCCTGTCAGGGTTTCCAGATCAGGTCCTGGTGTGGTTGCTGAGGCCCCTTCTCCCAGGGGCCCGAACTCTGTCTCCTTGGCACCTGAGACCATGGGAGAATTCTCTTTGATTTCCAGAGGCTTTCTGCTTGAGTTCGAAACTTCCGCCCTTCCTGCCTTTGGAGTTTGGCAAATGTCTTAAGGGGAGAACTGACCATTTGTTCTATCTAAGTCTCTGCTTCTTTCTCCTGGGATCTTGGCCTCTTAAGTGTTGTTTTTCTCGACCAAAAAGCTCTGCAGGTTCTCCATCCCTCAGCAACGGCTCTCTGCGTGGGAAGACTCTGGACTCACAGCCTCGTGCCTGTGACCGGAATGCAAAGCGCTGGGGGAGAATGTGCTGGGGAAGTCGTCCCCTGCCCCACAGCAGCCCCCTGCCTGGAATCTCCGCCCGCCAGTCTGCGTGGCTGCTGTAGCTCTTATATTCCTTCAAGCAGATTTAAAGACTGTGCGCAGCTCCTCCCATTGTGAACGCAGGGGCGGGCGGGCGGGGCGGGGGAGACGGGAGCTGGCGTCTTCCGCCAGCGTCCCCCACCTGGACGCACAAGCCCTCCTTTGTTTTTCCTGTTCGATGCCAGTGCTCGGTCTCCCCCCAGGGCCAGGAGCAGCGTCTGCTGTGTGTTCTTGTAAATGCTTTCCCAGACTAAGCTCTGGCTCTTCTTTCTTTAGCCGGTGGTCCAATACCAACCCTATCCCATCCTGCGACGCTGCTTTATGACTGCTGGACTTTGGGTGTGTCTGTGTGCGTGTGTCTGTGGCCCAGCTTCGTGTTCTGCGCTTGCCTCCGTCCTCGCGTCAGCGCTAGGCTTCGGGATCCGCTGCCCTTCAGAGTAAACGCGGAGCCAGCAGGTGTGCTACCCTCTTTCTTCTTTCTCGAAACTCTCTTCCAAACTCTTGGCCAAATTTCACTGAAAGTCCTGTTGGAATATTTTGCTTATTGGAATTGCACTGAATGAATATAGCTAAATCTGGGGAGAATTTTGCAATATCAAATTGAACATCTTTCATAAATATTTTCTTTGTTTCTAATTATCACCTGTTTTAGGACTTGGGATCGCGTATTCAAAGGACACAGCCTTTACGTTTAAGGCATAGGGCCTATTGCTGGAAGTGTATTAGAGTCCTCATCCTAGTTTGCATTCTCACTAGGAATTCACCACCTTGTTCTACTCTTCCCACTCCAGCCAGAATGTCCTAAGACTTTTCTCAGTTTCAAAAGTGCAAAGATTTTCCCGCATAAGGCAACATGCATTCTCAGAGAGGCGCGCCCTCCGGCCCACGCTGGATGGCCGTTCATGGACGTAAGAAGGTGAGAGACTTTAACAAACATCTGTGCGGTGTGGATGGAGGCGTGTGGGTGGCTGAAGGGGCTGCGGGGCGGGGCTGGCGTGAGTCCAGCCCCCGAATTCGGCCCCCACCGCCTGGGCTTTCACTCGCATCCTGAGCTTTTGGCCTCGGTCGTTGGCCAGCCTGGTGCTTTCTCATCTCCCTGTAGCCTTGGATGAGCTATGTCGCCTGAGAGGACAGACCTGCTCCTGTCCAGCCTGTTCTGGGGAGTCCTGGGCACCGAGGAGCTGGCCCTGGGAGTTTGCGGGATTGACCCCAGCCCTGCCCATGCCCTCTGCTGTCAGTAGAGAGAGGGGCACTCGGGTCTCTGCAGCCCCTCCTGCTCTTGGTCCTGGGTCTGTGCACAGAGACGCCCCCCCCCCATCCTGGAAGGGGGTCTTTTGGTCAGACTCTCCAGAGGGCGATGATTGCAGGGGAGGCTGAAGCAGATCTTTTCAGAAGGGGCGGTGTCATGGGCTCTCAGTGTGGGAGGGTCTCAAAGAGGCCCCAGGCCTCTGCTCTACTTGGATGCCTCTGGTGACAGGAGGCTCAGGCCTTAACGGGCGGGCATCAAGTTCATTTCAGACAGTAGTAGGGGAGCCCCGGCAACTGAACGACTGAACCACAGCGGCGAGGAGGAGCCCCCAGAACTCCTGGCCACCTGTTTCCTGGAGCTCTCGGCCGTTGCTGTGACCAGCAGCTCGCTGTCCTTAGCCTGCTGCCCCCCCTTCCCGGGAGCCCCTCCTCAGCCCCGAGTCCCCGCGGGGGAGCAGCAATGGCGGCCACCACTGGCCTGCAGCCCTGGGGAAGCCACTTTCCCTGGAGGTCTGGGACCCCAGGGTGAAATCACTTTGGGGTCAGCCTCCTCAAACCGGTCATGGAGCAGATGGGTAAACCGAGGCCCAGGAGCTGAGTCACACAGCTGAGATAAAGGCAGGGCCGACCCTGGCCGTGCCCTGCCCCCCTCCCTGGGGCGCTGGCCCCGAGCCCGGCCTCTCTGTGGGTCTCCAGGCCTCCGTTTCCTTCCTGGCCTTTCTCTTCAGTTTGTTCCTGAAATATCACCAAAGTCACACATTGCGGACGTGGCATAAAGCTCCGTGGGGGCTGGGTGGTCTCTGTGAGAAGCAGCCCTGCCGGTGCCCCCGGCCCCGGAGTCCCCGTGTCCTGGCTTGTCTGCTCCATTCACTCCCCCCGGGACAGTCAGCTTGTCCGCACCGTCAGCGGCCCCTCGGCCCTCGACGCCTCTCTCCCCTTCCTGCCGTGCCTCCTGTGTGTTGATTAGTGTAGTGTGTTGTTTACATAGCGGGACTGGTGAACAGTCTCTCCTACGGCTCGAGTGCACTCTGCTTGTGTTTGTCTGTAACATTTGTTTATCTGGCTGGGCCGGGCCTTGGGTGCTGTCTGTGGGCCTTTGTTCATCATGCGCATCTTTCGTTGGGGCCACGGAGCCTCGAGTTGTGGCGCTCGGGCTTAGTTGCCGTGTGGCATCTGAGATCTTAGTTCTCTGACCAGGCATCAAACCCTCATCCCCTGCACTGAAAAGCAGATTCTTTCCCTGTGTACCATCAGGGAAGTCCCTACATTTTCCTTCTTGTAGAAGATTTTATCAGAAATAACTGACAGCTGAGGCCTGGGTTCATCACTGATCTCTGATCAAACCCTCTGAAGGACGCTTCTCTGCATGTGAGAGCACCTCCGGCCTTGCAGCGTCGTCTTGCCCCTGGGTGGGTCCCCTCCACTGCCCTCTGATAGGGGTGTCCCCCTCCAGGCGGCCCCAGGGCCCTCCTGGGGCCCCTTCACCCCACCCACGTCTTCCTCACTTGTGGAGCACAGGTTCCCGCCTCTTCCAGAGTCTTCCTGGGTCTCCCTTCCACCCTCCCCCGGCTGCGGTTTGCCTGAGCCCAGAGCTCTGGGCTGAACAATCTGACAGTGTTTCTTCCTGCAGGGTCCATGAGAGGACGGTGCCATTCTGAGTCTCCCTCCTCTGTGGCCTGCCTTTCTCTCTGGTATCTTCCCTTTAGCCCGGAACTCTTGAAAGTTCACCATTTGCTGCAGTTTGTGACTTTTTCTAGCAGGTGGGATAAGGGAAACCTCTGAATTTGGAAACTTATGGCTGGCAGTGCTGGAAAATTTTCTGGAATTATTTCTCTAATAGTTTCTTTTCATCGATCCTCAACTTTTGTTTCACTTCTCGCATGGAGATTAGTTTCCAAGCTTTTCGTTTACTTGTAAAGGTTCTGTTTTCGTATTCTTAATTTCCAAGAACTCTTTCTTGCTCATTAAAAGTTCCTTTTAAAAATAGTGTCCTTCACTTGCTCATGGATGAGTAACTTTTCTTTCTGAGAATGTGAATTACAAAGTGTTTAAAATCTGTGGCTCAGAAGGTAAAGAATCTGCCTGCAGTGCAGGAGACCTGGGTTCCATCCCTGTGTTGGGACGATCCCCTGGAGGAGGAAATGGCAACCCACTTCAGTGTTCTTGCCTGGAGAACTCAACGGATGGAGGAGCCTGGTGGGCTGCAGTCCGCGGAGAGTTGGATGTGACTGAATCTCCCTATTGTGCTCCTTCTTTTTGTCTTAGTTTCTGTGTGTCTCACTTCCCTGGTGGCTCAGACAGTAAAGCATCTGCCTGCAATGCGGGAGACCCGGGTTTGATACCTGGGTCAGGAAGATCCCCTGAAGGGAATGGCAGCCCATTCCACAACTATTGCCTGGAAAATTCCATGGATGGAGGAGCCTGGTGGGCTACAGTCCATGGGGTTGCAAAGAAGGGTGTGATCCTGCTCAGTCTCCCCTGGTGGCCAGCATGCTAGGGGCCCCGCAGCAGGAGCAGGAGGCTGGGGTCCCCCTGCCGGCCATCTCACTGGGCTCTTCACACCCACCCTCAGCTGGTCCTCAGAGCCCCAGGCTGCACAGAGACTCAGTCTCCCCGAGGGTAGCCTCTGGCCTCCTGCCTGGTGGTGGTGGTGGGATTGAGGGGCACGTCCTGGATGTTCACTGGTAGGGGTGGGGGTCTCAGAGTCTTCATTACTCCGCTGGAGCTAACAGCTGCTGTCACAAAGTAGCACAGACTGAGGGCTTAGACAACAGAAGCGTATTGTCTCTGAGCCTGGAGGCTGGATGTCCTGGACCAAGGGGTCAGCAGGCTGGTTCCCTCTGAGGCTGTGGGAGAGAACATTGCCTATGGTCTCCTGCCTTCAAAAAATTTTTTTCTTGATTTATTTTTGGTTGTGCTGTGTCTTTGTTGCTGTGTGGGCTTTTCTCTAGTTGTGGCAAGCAGGGGCTACACTCCAGCTGCGTTGCGCGGGCCTCTCTCTGCGGGGCACGGGCTCTAGGGTGTGTGAGCTCAGTAGTGGTGGTGCATAGGCTGACTTGGTCTGCCGTGTGGGATCTTCCTGGACCAGTGATCAAACCGGTGTTTCCTGCACTGGCAGCTGCCGTCTCCTGCACCCCTGAGCCACCAGGGAAGCCCTGTCTCCTGCCTCTGGGTGGTTTTCGCCCAGTCCTCAGCTGGCCGGCCCCGTCTTTTCTTCACGTGGTGCTCCCTCACGTGCATTTCTCTGTTTAAGTCGCCTTGGACAGTCCCACTCAGTCAGTGACCTCCAGAGGCACCTGCAGTCTTTGCAGGTCCCAGAGTGAATTAGCTGCTTCTTGTCAGGCTGCCGCTTTCTCAGGCTCCTCTCATCCCGTTGACTGTCTTTCCTAAAACTCGAGGCCTTTCTCGCCCACAGCCGCCCCCTCCGTGTCTCCTCCTTGTGGACTGGTCATCCCGGTAGGTGTCACCGGGGCTGGACCAGAGGGGGTTCCATTGCCAGAAACGCCTGCTCCGCCTTTCTGGAAACTGTTTCTAACTCACGTTTCCCTCTTCCCCAAGGTGTCTCCCTTGCTCGCCGGGGCTCCCGCCGCTGCCAGGAGTGACCCACAGAGGCCGCAGAGATGGCCGGGGCCTCGGTGAAGGTGGCGGTGCGCGTCCGCCCCTTCAACTCCAGGGAGATGAGCCGCGAGTCCAAGTGCATCATCCAGATGTCAGGGAGCACCACCAGTGAGTACCGTGCGCGGCCCCGGGGCCCCCTCATCCACTCCATGCATGGTTTCTTGGGACTGCAGAAACAGAGGCCACAAATCGGGCGGCTTAAAACCACAGAAGTATGTTCTCTCGCAGTCGTGGGGGCCAGAGTTCAAACCCGAGGTGCTGACAGGCCGGGCCTCCGGGTGGCAGTGGCGGAGGAGCACTCTTCCTGCCTCTCGTGGCCTCCGGCCACGGCACGCCTGCACGCCCCTCCCCTGCTCCGTCGTCACGGGGCTTCTCCCCTGCGTGTCTGGGTCTTTGGGTGGCCTCGTACGGACACTGACCGCTGGACGGAGCGACCCGGATCCAGAGGGACCTCATTTCAACAGCTACGTTCATCTTCAGAGACCCTGTTTCTCCCACTCTGAGGTTCGGGGGAGACGTGAATTTGGGGAGGGTACTTTTCGGCCCAGGACACAAGGTTCTTGAATTCTCATCTTGTGTCTGCTCGTTTGTTTTATTTCTAATTGTAAGTCATCTCAAACCTTTCTGAGAAGTAGGAGGCATGGGGTCAACAGGAAGGCATAGTGAGGGAGAGGATGGCAGTGCTGAGAGGGTCAGCGTGGCCTCCGGGCCCCTCTAGCGCACACACCCGGCTGCCGGAGCCGCAGAGGACTCAGCCCTGCACCCCCGCGCTCTGGGGCCTCTCTGCTGATTTTGGGGCTTGTTGGCAGAAGAGTGGACAGAGAGCGTGCTCCCGGGGAGAGGGGACAGGGCGTGTGCTCCCGGGGAGAGGGGACAGGGCGCATGCTCCCAGGGAGAGGGGACAGGGCGCGTGCTCCCGGGGAGAGGGGACAGAGAGCGTGCTCCCGGGGAGAGTGGACGGGGCACATGCTTCCGGGGAGAGGGGACAGAGCATGTGCTTCTGGGGAGCACTCAGCTGCACCCAGACCGAGAAGCAGGGTGTTGCTGACACCTGGAGGCCCCCCGGCCCTGACCCAACCTCACCCACCCCAGAGCAGTCATCTTTGCTTCTCACACTGGGGACCAGCGGGCTCGTTTGGGGCCCCGGAAGTGGAACCAGTGTTTGGGTCACCTCCTGCTGATCAGGAGCCCAGCCCCACGCTTAGTGTCAGGCGGGAGGGAATTCGTGGTCCTCCCCCGGCTGTGTGGTTGGCGGGGCTCGGCGGGCAGCTTGCGCCCGGAGCTGTCACCCGCAGCTCTGTGGTGGAACCTGCAGCCAGTGGTCCTCAGGTTGCAGGAGGAGGATGGGGAGCCCTGGGGGTGGGAGGTGGGGTGGGAGACAACTTCTGTTGTCCACAGGGTTGGAGGGAGGGTCTGCCCCAGGGGAGGGGCACTCGGGGTGGATGCTGGCTGCCTCCCAGGGCTGAGAGGGCTGAGGATTTGGGCATGGCTGGGGGTATCTTGGGGCACCCCTAGGCTCTGTGGAAGGGGGTTCTGGGCTGGAGGTCTTTGCAGGAGCCCTGGGGCATGTTGTAGAGGCCCCAGTAGGAGCCTGGGAGGGGGCAGCATTGAGCACAGCACCCAGGTACGTCGGGGGCTCGTAGTGACTCTCATGAATGGTGTTGTCTCCACTGGGTCCCCAGAAGCAGACCTGAGGTGAGGGTTCAGGTGCTCTGGTCACACGGTGGAGTCACAGACGCTGCGAAGGGGCATTGCTGAGCAGGTGGCTGCCACAGGCGGTAGGAACAGGGCCCAGCTTGCTGGGACCTGTTAATACAGGACACACTTCTGGGTGTCCTGCCCAGGAAGCTGGGGTCTTGTCCAGCTACTGCCCCCATGCGGGTGGAGGGTCTGTCCAGGACCTGGCTCTCTTATATCTCCAGCCTGGCCCCCATGTGGGTGGGGGTCTGTCCAGTCTGGTCCCCTTGAGGCTGGAGAAGGTGCTACAGCAGGAACCCTATTTCTGTAAGGTCATAGTTCACATTCTAAGGTTCCGGTGGACATGAATTTGGGGAGGACGCTGTTCAACCCAGGCCACTGCCTGTGGCAGGGTGGACGCCTTCAAGGCCAGGCCCTCCAGCCTGCCAGGCCCCACAGGCCCTCACCCAGCCTGGCCCTCCAGCCTGCCAGGCCCCACAGGCCCTCACCTAGCCTGGCCCTCCAGCCTGCAGGGCCCCACAGTCCCTCACCCAGCCTGGCCCTCCTGCCTGCAGGGCCCACAGGCCCTCACCCAGCCTGGCCTTCCTGCCTGCCAGGCCCCACAGGCCCTCACCCAGCCTGGCCCTCCAGCCTGCCAGGCCCCAGAGGCCCTCACCCAGTCTGGCCTTCCTGCCTGCAGGGCCCACAGGCCCTCACCAAGCCGGGCCTTCCTGCCTGCCAGGCCCCACAGTCCCTCACCCAGCCTGGCCTTCCTGCCTGCAGGGCTGGACCCTGGCTAGCTGGGCCTGCTGTGTGTTTCAGGGAATGGACTGCTGTTCTGGAAGGTCTACCAGGACCCTCCTGACGGTCTTCTCTGCCCACACATTCCCTGCTAGTTGCACAAAGGCTCTTGTTGACCAGCAGCTCATGTGCATTCTCAACACCCAAGTCCTCAGAGAAGTTGGCCCACTTGCCATCACTATTCTAGAATGTTCTGGGCTCCAAAGAGAGTGAGACTGGGCCTGGGAGACCACAGACGGGAGCATGGCTGTGGCCAGGAGGTGGTGACCTGGCTGTGGGCTTGGGTATTGGAGGAATGGCTCGGACACGTGGTGTCAGAGGCAGGGCCCTGGTCAGCAGCCGTGGCGAGGAGCTGGGGGCCCACTGTCACTGGCCAGCTCCAGGCCAGGATGCCCTGGGCGCTCCCTGCCTTGAGCTGCCTCTCCCCGGGGCCCACCTGGGAGGGTCGAGACGGGCTGTCCGCTTGCAGGGCCACATGGCCTCCTTTTCTGCCTCGAGCCCCTCAGGGCCGAGGATGCTCCCGTAGCACAGGGGGGGAAAGGAGGCTGGGTGGGGTCAGGTCAACACCCGTCAGCACCTGGGAGGAGAAGGTGGGGGGTCCCTTCACACCCACGTTGGAGTGGACATCACTGAGCCCCAGCCTGCACCTGACTCCACTCCCAGCGTCAGGCCTGGGGAGCAGGACCGAGGCCCTCACTGCCCTGGGGGTGACGTTCCAGTGGGGACACAGACATGGAGCTAGACGGGCCAGGGACAAGGGCCATGGCTGGTGGAGCATTGTGGGGGCCTTGCTGGGCAGGACGACTCCTCCTGCTACCCGGAGGGCCCTCCTGACATGAGCCCGATGCTGAGAGAAAGTCCCCCAGACCCTTGACACTGATGTTCCTGTCTCCGTCTCAGCGAGGCCGCTTCCTAAATCTCACAGGTGGTGAGCAGTGGCCTGTCACTAAGCTAGCCCCTCACCTGCTGCGGCGCACACACACACACACGCACGCGCACACACACACCCCCTCTGTTTGCCCATTTCCGTGGTGTGAATCCTGTCCTTGCATCAGTTCCAAGCCCCCCAGGGTTTAACCACAGGCTCACGGAACTCAGCGTTGAGCACACGCTCCTAGAAGCAGCAGAGGCGGCTCCCGGCGTTTGGGGCCTTCAGACCCTGAGAAAGCAGCTCATCCTGGTTCAGCCCCTGCCCTGCTGTTCCTGCCCCCACGGCGCCTGTCTTTGTCCCCCTGTGTGCCCACGGCAGGGGCGGGGGCGCTGAGTCCCCCACTCGACAAGCCGAGGTCCCGGCCGCTCCTCGGACCCTCAGGAGGAGGAGACCCGAGGCTACATGGGAAGCCCCCCTCCCTCCACCAAATCGCCTCGGTGCTGGGGGGTGGGTGCTGCCACGTCCCCCTGGCCCAGGGAGGTCGCCCTGGTGAGGGCTCAGAGGCGTCGGTGGAGAGCAGGACTGGGCTGGACCCTGGGGAAGGCCATCCTGTCTGGAGCCCAGGACCGTCTGTGATGGGGACACCACAGGACCCTGGGGTCAGAGCATGGTGGGGTCACAGTCACACCACGGACCCTGTGCCAGTGGGAGGGGGGGCAGGTGACAGAAGGTCCAGAGCCAGAGCAACTCTGCCCGGTGGTCTCCCCAGCGGGCTCCCCACTCACTGACCCTGGCAGCGGGCTGTCCCCTGCCCACTCAAGGTTCCTTGAGCACATCTGTGCCCTGGGTGGACCGGGGGCTCCAGTGCAGGCAGACACCCCAGCGCTTGGACAGCGTCAGCACCAGAGGGGCAGGGGTTGTGGCCGGTGAAGGAGAGGGGGCTGGGCGGCGGGTGGGGAGACAGGGTGGGCTGAGCTGGGGCGCTGGTGGTGGCCGGGGCCTGTGTGTGCTCGGGGGGCGCTGTGATTGTCGTTTCCACGGCGCCGGCATTGTCTGTGCCGAGGTTCCGGCAGCCGCGTCCCCATGTCCAGCAGGAGTTGAAACCCGGGCAGCCAGGTCTCCTCTCAGCCTCGCTCCTGGAGGCGGCATGGATGACGTGACCCCCTTTTGGCTCCAAAGAAAGGGCTGTGATGGTCAGTCACCTGCTCCCTCCTGCCGGCCTCCCAGGGGTGCCGAGTCGTCACCTAGAACTCCTCAAACCTGGGGCCTGGGGCCTGGAGCTGGGTCAGCCCTGGGTACCAGGCTTCTGGTAACACCTGGGCCGTGAGCAAGACCTTCTGGAGCGCACCGCGAGGGGCCCGCCTGCCGAGCCGGTCAAGGCCAGGGTGGCCAGGGCTGGGACGCAGGTCCCAGTGTCCCAGGGCTCCAGAGCAGAGTGCCGCAGACGGGGCGGCTTAGACACAGGTCCCGAGGCTGTTGAGTCCCGGATCAAGGTGTCACCGGCTGGGACATCAAGGTGTTCCTTCTGAGGGGAAGGGGAATCTACTCCCCGCCTCTCTCACCTCTTTTTATTGTTGTTCAGTCGCTCAGTCGTGTCTGACTCTTTGCGACCCCATGGACTGCAGCACACCAGGCTTCCCCATCCTTCACCATCTCCCAGAGTTACTCAAACTCACATGCATTGAGTCAGTCATGCTATCCAACCGTCTCATCCTCTGTTGTCCCCTTCTCCTCCCGCCTTCAATCTTTCCCAGCATCAGGGTCTTTTCCAATGAGTCAGCTCTTCGCATTAGGTGGTCAAAGTGTTGGAGCTTCAGCATCAGTCCTTCCAAGGAGTATTCAGGGTTGATTTCCTTTAGGGTGGACTGGTTGGATCTCCTTGGAGTCCAGGGGACTCTCAGGAGTCTTCTCCAGCACCACAGTTCAAAACCATCAATTCTTTGGCGCTCAGCCTTCTTTATGGCTCTCGCCTCTAGTTCAGTTCAGTTCAGTCGCTCAGTCGTGACCGACTCTTTGGGACCCCCTGAACCGCAGCACGCCAGGCCTCCCTGTCCATCACCAACTCCCGGAGTCCACCCAAACCCATGTCCATCGAGTCGGTGATGCCATCCAGCCATCTCATCCTCTGTCATCCCCTTCCCCTCCTGCCCCCAATCCTTCCCAGCATCAGGGTCTTTTCCGATGAGTCAACTCTTCGCATCAGGTGGCCAAAGTATTGGAGTTTCAGCTTCAACATCAGTCCTTCCAATGAACACCCAGGGCTGATCTCCTTTAGGATGGACTGATTGGATCTCCTTGCAGTCCAAGGGACTCTAGTGGTTTCTGGAGATGCTGGTGTCTCCCAGCCTGGGGAAGCGCTGCCCTGGTCTCCACCTCCGTCTTCACACGGCCTCCCCCACGTGTGTCTGTCATGTTCCCCTTTTATAAGAACACCAGTCCTGTGGGATCAGGGCCCATCCAACTCCAGTGCGACCTCCTTCTTACCAGTTCCACCTGCCAGGACTGCTTCCAAATAAGGTCACATCCCGAGTCCTGGGGTCCGGACTCCATGTGTGAATTCTGAGGGGGCTCAGGACTCGGTGATGTGTGAATTCTGCTGCAGGGGTGCGGTCTGCTTTCTCAGTAAGAGTTACAGATCACCCAGGACACAGGCTGGTAGGGCAGGGTGTGGGGTCCTGGAGCTCAGGAAGGTGAGGGCCCCAGGCCCTGGCAGCTGAGGAAAGCCAGTCCGAGGGGTAGGCAGCATGGCCTGCATCTCCAAGTACGGGGAGGAGGGTGCCACGCTCCTCAGATGGGATGCCGTGGCGGGGAGTGGTCTGGAGCCCTCGCCCACTGGGACGGCCCGAGTTCCTGGTGGAGGTGAAGCCCCAGGGAGGCGTCTGTCCCTGGCCAGGTGGGCCCTCAGGGGTTCTCGGGGTCCTCTATCAACACAGGCATCGGGGGTTCAGACAGTGTCCCAGGGGGCAGGGGCCTCAGTCTCTGCTTCCCGGCCACGGCAGACACACTGCCAGCTGAGCCCAGGCCTCCGGGAGCCAAGGCCCGTCCAGGGCGTGGGAACCCTGGGGTGCTTCGGACTTGGGCTGGGGGCTCCCAGCACACATGGCAGGCCTGCCAGTGGTATTGCTTGTCCCTCGATTAACCAATATTTCATGAGAGCTGCCTCCTGCCAGCCCAGGTGTGGCTGGTGGAGGAGGGGGCTGGGGGGTGACCTGAGCAGAAGACAGCCCCACAGACCCCGAGAGCAGATGCGCAGGCCCTGAAGGAGCAGGGAAACGTGGTGTCCCTGCGGAGGGACAGCCAGCACTCCCTGGACACGGACGAGCACACGAGTGTGACGGGCCCAAAAGCAGCAGGAATGCAGCTGTGATTGATGATCTTCCGGGCCTCCTAGGGCACATGTGTGCAGAACAGACGTGAGAGACCAGGGCTGGGGAGGCGAACAGAGTGTGGACCCGAGGGGAGGGGATGGGCCGTGGGCTTGCACTCTGACCCAGTGTCTGCACAGAGGGACTGCTCTGCACTGCCTTGGTGACAGACACAGGATGGTCAGAGATGGCTTATCTGCCTCGTCCCCGCCCATTTCAGGGAGGGTGGGGGCTGGATTTTCTGGGGCTAGAGACCTTTGAAGACCCTGCCTCCCTGCCCTGGGGTTCCTGTCAGGTATGTCCAGGGTCAGTGTGTCCTTTCAGGGCAGCGCTAAACATTATGTTTGTCTCCCTCCCCGCAGCCATCGTTAACCCCAAACAGCCCAAGGAGACGCCCAAAAGCTTCAGCTTTGACTACTCCTACTGGTCACACACCTCGGTAAGCCCAGGGCTGGGGTTCCGGCGGGGTGGATGCCAGCTCCGCCCTGCTCACTGTGTGACCCTTGGCCAGTCCCTTGACCTCTCTGAGCCAGTGGGGGTGAGGGACCCACCTGCTCCCTGCAGGGCCGATGTGGGAGGTGTGGGCCTAGGTGGAGGCCCGTGGGGAGGGCCTGCTTTCCTCAGTTGCCTTGTGCGTGAAAGGTCACTCTGAGCTGCCACATGCACTGTCCCCTGCTGCAACAGGGACCACGGGGCTGTCAGGCCAACAGGGGCAGTTTCCCAGGGTCTGAGATGTACGTCCACTTGCCCACCGGCCTTTGCTCTTCCCCAGACATCCCAAGCTCAGTGTCCGAAGCTGAGCCTGCCCACCTGACAGCAGCCTGCCCACGCCCTCCACTCTACTTCCCCTGGGAGCCTGGGAGACCTCTGGGCTTTTTACCCCCCCACCTCCTCCATCCGGTCCACACCCAGTCCTGCCATCCCCTAGCCCCCTCCATCCCAGAAGGCATCCAGTCCCTCCACCCCTGGGCCAAGGCCCCCTTGGATCACATCGGAGAGCCTGGTCCCAGGGCTCCCCATTTCACCTTCCAGCCCCTCCTCGCCCACAGTCAGGGTACCCCCGGTCCTGCCTAAAGTGACTGCTGTCTTCAGGACAGTGTCCAGGGGCAATAGCCCAGCCCATGGGCCCCTACCCTGCCGCCTCTCCAGCCCCACCTTGTCACTCCATGATGCCACACCAAGGTTGGTTTCAGGCACCACGTCATGTACTCCCACCTCCCATCCTTTGCACATGCTGTTCCTCTGCTGAAATGCTGAAAGGCCCTAGCCTGACGGCTCCTCCAACCGCTCCCTCTGGAAGCCACCCCCACCCCCACCGCGAAATTATTTCTCCTCTCCAGGTGTCCTGTGAGGGGGTGGGTGGGCAGGCGTCCTCCCCACCGCACTGGCCCTGGCCCCCGGAGGCCCCTGGTGCGATGCGGGCGCTCAGTGAACCTGGCGGGTGGAGGGCTCGGCACCCCAGCCTCCTGCAGCTGCTTCCCTCCTCGTCCTGCAGCCGGAAGACATCAACTACGCCTCGCAGAAGCAGGTGTACCGCGACATCGGCGAGGAGATGCTGCAGCACGCCTTCGAAGGCTACAACGTTTGCATCTTCGCCTACGGACAGACTGGGGCTGGCAAGTCCTACACCATGATGGGCAAGCAGGAGAAGGACCAGCAGGGCATCATCCCGCAGGCACGCGACGGGTGGGGCAGGGCCTGGGGCGGGGCTGGGAAGGGCAGAACAGGTCCCCCGGAGAGCAGGGACCAGGAGGGAAGGTAAACCAGGAGGAAGGTAGGGCCTAAGCAGGAGGCAGCATGGGGCAGATTGGCTGTGAAGAGGCTGGAGACCCAGATCCGTGGATGGGGAGCTGCGGGAGGGGCCCAGCCCTGGTCAGCACCCGCCATGGTCACACCCATGACAGGAAGGCTGGGATGGCTGCTGGTGGGGGCAGCCTTTCCCGGGGAGAGCTGTGAGGGCTGATAGTCCAGGCAGAGAGAGCTGCTCAGGACAGGGGGTGCCCGCTAGGCAGTCAAATCTGAGCTGGTCAGTACTGGACTTGGTCAGGGAGGGGAGAACTTCAGGTGGTCTACAGCATGGTAGGTCCTCCACCTCACACAGGTGAGGATGGCGGGAGGAGCAGGAGAGGATCAGACGTCAGCCGGGGGACCCCTGAGTTATCAGAAGACAGTGGCTCCGTGGCTGCAGGCCTTCTCAGTGCCTTTAAGGTGGCCTGTGAGGGTGTGGGAGGGGCTTGGGGGGGCAGCGTCCTCGCTGGGGTGCAGGGGCTCAGCACCTCGAGGAGCAGGGCTCTGGAGACAGCCTGGCCTCACGTCTGCCCGTGTCCTGTCCCGGCAGCTCTGCGAGGACCTCTTTTCCCGCATCAACGACACCACCAACGACAACATGTCCTACTCCGTGGAGGTAGGGCTCCCCACCACCTGTCCCTTGGAGTGTGGCTTTTCAGACCTAAAGCCACTCCCCCCACTGGTCTGTGCCCTTTTCTTGTCATTCTCGCATGTATGTTGCAAATATGCCCGCCGCACGCTGGACACTGGAAGGGGCAGTGTTATCTCCATGGTGTTTATTGAGCAGCTACTTGGAGCTGCATGGCTTGGGCTGGGCTGTGGCCAAGGTGGCCCCAGTGTGACCTCCCTGGGCCAGACCCCAGCATGGCCGTGGGTGGGCAGGGCCAGGCAGGTGGGAATGGGCTGATACCTCTACTTACACAGTCCAGCAGGGGCCCTGGTCCCAGCGGGTGACTTGAGCACATGGTGTACCGTTTCCCCCACCTCGGGGGTCCCTGATGTCAGCTCTGTCCTGCAGGTCAGCTACATGGAGATTTACTGTGAGCGTGTCCGTGACCTCCTGAACCCCAAGAACAAGGGCAACCTGCGTGTGCGGGAGCACCCACTGCTGGGCCCCTACGTGGAGGACCTGTCCAAGCTGGCGGTCACCTCCTACAATGACATCCAAGACCTCATGGACTCAGGGAACAAGGCCCGGTGTGTACGGGTCACGCACCCACCCTCCCTGCCCACCCCATCACAAGCGCAGCCTCGAGTCTCTCTGAGGGAGACAGGGCCTTGGGTCGCCTCTTGGTGTCCTCATGGGGCTTGTCCGGAGCCCCCATTGGGCCTAAGATCATTAGGGCACATGCCAGCCTGCGAGGGACCTCCAGCTCACCCATTGCAGGGGACACTGTCGCCTCCATGGGGTCTGCTCCTCCTAGAGGGTCTGGCTGTGGCTGCCTCAATGGGACCAGGCTGTGAAGCCCAGCTCTGCCTGCTCGGGGCGTGTGGAGAGGGTCAGCCGCAAGGCACTGCCAGCCACAAGCTATTGGTCTCCATGGCTGCAATGCCCTGGACCTCCCAGCCCAGGAGGGTCTGCCCTGGTTGTCATGGCAACAGCCGCCTGTCTGCTACCCAGGGGCTCCTGGGAGGGTGAGGAAGCCTGGGTCAGCAGCCAACACCGGCACTCGGTCGTGGGCCTGCGGGGGCCTCTCTGTGCAGGGAGCTGTCAGGCAGTAGCTCAGCCTGGGGGCTTCCCCGGGGGCTCTGCATGTCGGTGGCATTGGATCCAACACTGGCCTCTGGTCAGGCAGCCTCAGGCCTTCTCCTGGAGCAACTGGCATGGGATGTGACAGTGGACCCCTCTTTCCCTTCCTGGGGGGCCTTTCTACGTCACTGCCCACAGACCACAGCCCCAGGCATTGAGTGAGCAATAGCTGGGCTCTGCTGAACCCTGGAAGCTGAGAGACCCCCCCCAGTCAAGGCGCCCCGAGTGCCAGGCTTGAGCTGGGGGCTGCAGGAGCCACCATGGACGAGGTGGGCAGATGGCGTGAGCCCCGCCCAAGCTCTGATGAGATGGCCCCGGCAGATGTCTCATGTCCTTGCCAAGCAGGCTGGCACCCCCAGCGGCCCTCACACCCAACTGTGGGCGCCAGGTGACCGTGTGTGGCTTCTGTTCCCCAGGACAGTGGCGGCCACGAACATGAACGAGACCAGCAGCCGCTCCCACGCCGTCTTCAACATCATCTTCACGCAAAAGCGCCATGACGCGGAGACCAACATCACCACGGAGAAGGTGAGCCGGCTGTGAGGCGGGGGCGGGGCGGTGCGGCCGGTCAGGCGGATGTTAACCTCAGGCTGGAGGCCAAGCTGGGTATCAGCCGCAAGGTGCAGGCGGCTCCTTCACGGGGCACTGACCATCCACCACCCAGCTTGGGCCTTGATGAGAGGCTGGCCAGGCCTGAGAGGCCACCTCATCTCGGCCTTTGGTGCCACCTGGGTGTGGACGGGACTCAGCTGAGAGGCCGTAACCTTAGATCAGCCTCCTGCCAGGCAGTTATGGTGGAGACCATGGGGCCTGGGAAGAGTGTCCCCTGGGCTGCACAGCAGGACAGCCCCCACTGCCTGGGGATGCCTCGGGGCCCTCACAGGGCGGAGGTGAAGGCCTCGGGTTGAGTGAGTGCCCGTCACAGGCTGACCGTGGGCCACGGTGCAGGCTGGGGGCACCCCCCCCAACTGTGGGTGCCGGCATCTGTGAGCACAGAGGAGAGGTTGTGCTGAGCACTCCGCCATGCCCCCCTCACCCCAGATGCCTCTCCCACACGCCCTGGCCTTGTGAGTGAACCAGGACAGGGGCCTCGTCTCCTGGGCCTTTATCCAGACACACTGACCAAGGGTGCTGGATGGGGCAGCAGGGCGGGTGCCCGCCTTGGCCCTGACCCTAAGCGTCCTGTTTTCTCTGACTGCCCCCACCCCCTGCCATCCAGGCCCTGTTCCCTGGACACCTTGGCTGCCTCCTCTGGACAGGGTTCTCTCAGGCAGCTCCCTGGGGTCTGCAGAGGGGCCCCTCGGTCCCTCATGATGCCAGGGTCACCTCGGCCTGGCACCATCTTCCCGGGAGCCTGGGCAGGCAGGAGGGCAGAACTTGGCCTGAGCCAGCCTGGCGGCAGGCTGCCTGCCGCTCCTGCCCCTCAGACTCTGGGCACTGGGCGAGTCCTGCCTGCAGCCTCCATGGCTCCAAAGGGCGTGGCCCCTCCCAGGAGCATGTGGCAGCCTGTCCAGGCTGGGCGAGTGCAGGGGTCCCTACCCATCACTGGGGCAGCTCTGAGGGCAGCTGAACAGTGGGGGAGGGGCTCCTGGAACTGGGTTCGAATCCCACCATAGTGAACCTGGCCTGCGGAGTGGGTGACAGTGACGGTGACGTGCGGGGGAAGAACAGCCGGCACGCAGGGAGTAGCAGGGTGCTGGGTGCAGGGGGTGGGGTGCAGCCTCCCAGGGAGGTGGCCTCGCACGGCAGAGCAGGAAGAGCTGACGGTGAGGAACACTGGCTCGGGAGGCTGGGCACTGCAGGCCGCACCCAGGGGAGATGGGCCCCATTGGGCATCGCAGCTCCCGCATGTGACACCTGTGTCCTCACAGGTGAGCAAAGTCAGCCTGGTGGACCTGGCTGGGAGTGAGCGGGCCGACTCCACAGGGGCCAAGGGCACGCGCCTGAAGGTAGGGCCAGCCCCACGAGGGTCTGCACCTACCACTACCGACTGGCCAGCGGGGCCTGACGTCCGAGTGGTCTGAGGGAGGGGGAGACCGCAGCTCAGGGGACAACAGACCGACATCCAGTGTGGGTGGCCACAAAGGGTGGCAGGACGGGGAGTTGATTTCCTGAGCCCCCTTTGGTCCTGCCATCGTGGGGTGTGGAGGGTGGGAGGGTTCAAAGTCCCCCAGGCTGGGTGGCTGGGCGCTGGGCCTCCATCAGGGCAGCTCAGCTCAGGCCACCTGACACCCGGCTGCATCATCCCTGTGCAGGAGGGAGCCAACATCAACAAGTCCCTGACCACCCTGGGCAAGGTCATCTCTGCGCTGGCCGAGATGGTGAGCGGGCCCTGGGTGCTGTGACCCGGTGGACGGGGTGGGGTAGGGGGACGCAGGAGCGGCCGCTTGTGCAGGCCCTGTCCGTGCTGTGGGGCTGGGCTCACGGAAAAGCCACAGAGTGTGGGGGACGGAGTCCCCAGCTGGAGGCGGAGCGGGACCCTGTCATTCCCCGGAGCCTGTGAGACCGGGACAGTCTATCTCTCTCACGGGCCCTGAGGGTGGCCTTGGGCTGTGGGTGCTGCGACCCTGGGTGCCCCCCAGGCTGCCCATCAGGAGGAGCTGAGACCCTCGAGTGAGGGCTCGGCCTGGTGGAGGATGTGGGGGGTGTGAACTCAGATTCCCCTCCTTCCTGCTCTGAGGGCTGAGGGCAGAGCAAGGGCCGGCGGCCATGACGGGCAGTAGTGGGGTGCGGGTGGGTGTAGGCAGAGCTGGGGCCTTCGCCCCAGGCCCAGAGCTCTGTCCTCAGACTCTGTCTTTGCTTTTGCAGGATTCTGGGCCCAACAAGGTAAGCAGTGCTTCCCCTCTTCTGGGGGAAGGTCTCAGCCCTTGGCGGGGAAGGGGCAGGCCATGGGAGCCCAGGACACAGCAGCCCTGCTCGGAGCTGGGCCGGGGTCCGTGAGCAGAGAGTGGGGCGGATGAGAGATGGCAGGAGACTAGGAGATCGTCGTGAACTACTAGGGACAAGCCCAGGGATGAGCCTCATAAAGGGCAGGACTGGGCTATGAGGGTGACCTGAGTGGGAGCCTCTTGGCATGGCCGAGGGGCGTCACCGGAGAGGCGGCCCCAGGGCTGGGGCCTGGGGGTCGTGGAGGAGCCGGGCGGGCAGGCAGTGCTACCGTGCAGTGGAAAAGCCCTGAGTCCTGAGGCGTGAGGTGGGAAGAGCTTGGTTATGGTGAGGGGAAGTGAGAGGACACGGGCGTTAGGACTGTGAGAAGGCAGGAGAGGACCACAGGAGGATCTGAGAGGAACTAGCCCAGCTGTGTGGGTGCCATGTGGATGTGTGAGAGGAGCTGTGAGAGGAAATGCGTGCCTTAGCAGGGGGTCCTGAAGTGGGTTGTGAGGAGCTCTGTGAGGAGGTGAGAGCGAGCAGGAAACCGGGACGCTGTGTGTACACCTGTGAGGAGCCGTGAGCGGCTCTGGGGCAGGTGTCAGGGCCTGCGGAGAAGTGTGAGGAGAAGCAAGTGTGGCTGTTGAAGAGCTGTGGGTGAGTGCGGATCGTGTCGGGGAGGAGACTGAGGGACTCTGGGAATCGTAAGGAGCTGTGTGAAGACCGAGAAACTGTGCGTGGAGGGTGTGGGAATTGTGTGCAGAGCTGGAAGTCTGACACGGTGTCTGTGGAACCGTGTGAGGAAACATGTGAAGCTGCGGCTCAGCGGGAACTGTTGGGGAGGGTATCTGAGAACCGTGGAGAACCCGTGAGAGGAACCAGGTGAGGACCCGCTGTGTGAGGAGATGCGTGAGGAGGGGTGAGGAGATGCATGAGAATGGTGAGGAGATGCGTGAGGAGGGTGAGGAGATGCGTGAGGAGGGTAAGGAGATGCGTGAGGAGGGGTGAGGAGATGCGTGAGGAGGGTGAGGAGATGCGTGAGGAGGGGTGAGGAGATGCGTGAGGAGGGGTGAGGCTATGTGAGACAGTGAGAGAGCCTTGGGGAGCTCAGACCGCTAGGAACAGGCTGGGACGGTGCTGGGAGCAGCACCTCTGTGGCTCCTGAGGGGCCTGGACAGACAAGGGGGAGGCTGAGGAATGTGCTGGCAGCTCCCCGATTCAAGTCTGAGCAGGGGAGCCCAGGGTCTGGGGGGAGAGGCCGTGACGGCAGGCCCAGCCCCGAGCCCCGGGCAGCCAGCCCCCGTGCCCTGTGCGTGCCCCCCGACCCCACCTCAGGTGGGCTCGGGGCTGACCTTGGACGTCTATCTCCCACAGAACAAGAAGAAGAAGAAGACAGACTTCATTCCCTACAGAGACTCGGTGCTGACCTGGCTCCTCCGGGAAAACCTAGGTGAGGACTCACCCGGCCTGGGATCTGACACCCCCCGGGTGCCACCTTCGCCCCCGCTCTGTCTTGGAGGGCGCCCATCCTTTCTCAGCTGAGCAGCGGGCCCGGGGGCTCCTCCCAGGGGACCAAGGTGGTGTCAGCGGTGGGTTTACGCCACTAGGCTGGGGGCAGGTGGCCCTTGGGGCCACAGACCTGCAGCCCCCGTGTCGGTGCCCCCGGCTCGGGGCGGTGGCGCCCTGACCACCACAGGGACTTACCTCCCCCCGTCTGGTGACCCCTGGGAGCCCTGCTGGCTGTCCGGAGCTGCCTTGCTTCCCTGGCCTCTGCTCCAGCTGAGCTCTGAGCCAGTGAGATGGAGATGGAGCCTGAAACACCCCAACACCCATGTGTTCCACCCAAAATGGCCTTGGGGTCCTCCCCACCTACACTTACAGCAGGGTGCGGCAGTCTGGGGGACTGATGTCCAGAAGAGTAAACTGGGTCCCAGGTGGCTGTGGACAGCTGGGGCTCTGGGGCCTTCCTCGGCTGCGTGGCTACCAAGGGGCGTGACCTTGACCCCCAGAAGCAGCCTGGCTAGTCTCTGGCGTGGGCCACAGTGGGTGCAGCGCCAGGCCTCCCGGTGCAGAAGAGGGGAGTGGGATACGGGGGGAAAGTGCCCCCCAGTGGGGGAACACGAGAGTCACAGGAGTGTGTGCCCCTTCACCTGGCCTCTCCCCCGGGGCCACATCCAGGTCCCGCCCCAAGGTGGGCGTTACACCCCTAGTCCTTCACACTATCAGCCTGCAGTCCCTGGGGGGGCCGCACCCCGAGAATGCAGCCCCGGGACACAGGTCCCTGAGGTCGGTGTGTCCAGAGCTCCAGCAAGGGCAGGACAGACAGCAGTCCTGGGGCTGTCCCGGCCCTGGCCCGACAGGACCCACTGCCCACAGGAGAACGGAGTCAGATGGCTGGTTTCCTCACTCCCTGCGTGTCCTGACGCCGCATCTGGGAGACCTGGGCCGGGAATCGGATAGGAAACACACTCCAGATGACAGGGACCAAAGTGAAATCTGTAACAGACAGAAATGGTCCTTATCCACTAGTAAACGCCGTCAAACCCCACAACGTGCCTCTTTATCATAGGGATGGGGGTGGCTGCTTGTTGTAATGTGACCCCAAACGTGAGAAAAACATTTTTTTGTGTAGAAGACAAGCAAGCAAGGTGCCTGGCTCTGAGAAGGAGGCCGGCCCCTGCCGTCTGCTCCCTCCCAGTGGCCTGAGGAGGGGGCATGGGGATGGTGGGGGATGGGACGGGTGGGCGGGGCTGACCCTCGGCGGGGACCACCGGGTCTCTTCCCACAGGTGGGAACTCCAGGACTGCGATGGTGGCGGCACTGAGCCCCGCGGACATCAACTACGACGAGACGCTGAGCACCCTGAGGTGTGTCCCGAAGGGGCTGCGCTGGGCGGGAGCGGACCCTCCAGTGCCTCCGCGGGGGGCTGGCTCTGCTGGGCCCCTCGAGGCTCCCAGGACTTCACGGGCCTCTTTCTGTGTCCCACCATTTGTGGCCTCGAGTGACCCCAGGCCCCCGAAATGAGGCCGGGAGAGCAGTGCTCTGGGCTGAGTGGTTCACCCCGACCTGCGGGCCATGGAGCCACCGGGGGTCTTTAATGAGCCCCTAGGGACAGGCGTGTCTGCAGGTCCCGCTGGCCGGGGTACTGCTCAGTGGCCTGGCTGGATGCTCTCACCTCCTGGCCAGGAACACGTAGGGCTGGGGTGCAGGTTAGACTGCTCCGTGCACCCCAGGGCCACAGGGCCAAGTGGGAAGGGCTCCCCATGGGGAGAAGATCTCCCCCATTCCTTCCCCTCCTGGGGCCTTGGTTTCCCCAAGTGCCGAGCCCCTGTAGGTCAGTGCCCCTGCAGGGTGCAGGCAGGGCTTCTGGTACCCTTGGCCATCAGGTGCACAGCCTCCAGCCTCCCTTGCCCCCACCAGGTACGCCGACCGGGCCAAGCAGATCCGCTGTAACGCCGTCATCAATGAGGACCCCAACAACAAGCTGATCCGAGAGCTGAAGGACGAGGTGACGCGGCTGCGGGACCTGCTCTATGCCCAGGGTCTGGGCGACATCACTGACAGTGAGTGTCTGTGCCCGCCTGTCCCCGCCGGGCAGTGGGGCTGCGGGCCCCGGCTCCTTCCTGGGACCACCACCCACTGACGGCGGCCCTTCTGGCTCAAGGCCCAGGCTCTGCTGCGGGTTCTAGGGCTGAGTGGCCTCTGGATGGTGGGCCAGGGTCCTGGAGGGGCCTGCGGGGCCGCGTGTTTGGGTTTGTGGCTGGCCTGAGCAGGCCAGCAATGGCTTTCCCGAAAGCCGCGTGGGCAGGAGGTGCCGGGCCATCCCCGCGCCCGCCGAGGACCACCGCCTTGCCTGAGGCCTGGCCTGGGACACGCCCTCTGGAGACAAACCTGCTCTTCTGTTTCTGTCTCTCCCACGCCTGCCCCGTAGCCAGCACTGTGCCTGGAGGACCCAGATGTGTGTATCCCCTGCTCTCTGTGCTCCCCGCTTCCGCCAGCCTGTGGGTGTAGGGCAGCACGGGGCAGGTGCACCCCCTCCACGGCCTTCCCCCCCTTGGGCCTGGAGGACCAGCGTCCTCTCGCTCACGCGCCCTGCGGCCATGCTCCTGGCTCACCCCCGTGTGTGCTGGGCGATTGAGGCAACGGGGAGGCCTGGGGCAGCCAAGGCCTCTTGAGGCCAAGCGTGGCCAAGGTCAGGCTCTGACCCCCGTGTTCCTAGAGGCCTGGGAAACGCTGACCATCAGCAGAGGCCAGGGCAGCTCGGTGGCTGGCTCCGTTCCGGCCTCCCGGCTTTGGCCTCCCTTGACCTCGCCCAGCCCAAGCCCCCTCCCTTGGAAATGCCAGGAGTCTGACTGCTGCCAGGCCCCTCTGGGCTGCATCTCCCACTGGCCCTGGGCAGGGGCAGGAGCTGGGTGCCCCCTCCCCACCCAGGAGCCGCAGGCCACCCTTGGCTTCCCGGGCACCCCGTGCTGCCTTACGTTCGCCGCTGCTCTGCTGTATGTCTGCTTCTGCCGGGAGGGGCCCGGGCACCTCCCGCCCCAGGGGGTGTCACAGCCCTGCTTCCCAGCCATGGGGGTCTCAGAGCAGCGTGTGGGGTGGAGGAGCAGAGGCCCCCTCGGAGGTCCCACAGCTCACTCTCTGCCAGGGCGCTCAGTGGGGTGGACAGTGCAGCTCGGCCCCCACAGCTCAGGGTCGCGGTGGGCACGTTGGGTGGTGGAGAGGGTGAGGATGAGCGTCAGGGTCTGGGTTCAGGGGGCCGCCAGGTGGGGACAGCAGAGGGCAGGGCGGCGGGTGAGCCCGGGCTTGGTGAGCAGGAAGGGGAGCACAGGCCCCAGGTGGGGGTGGGGGTGGGTGCAGCCCTGCTGGGGCGGGGGCAGCCTTGCATGCGCGCACCCGGGCGCCCGGCTCCTGGTCCTCGTGTGCTGCCTTCCTCTCACCCGTCTCATGCTTTTTCCCAACTTGGTCTTTCTTTTCTCTCCTCCTGTCTGTCTGCCCCTCTTCCTCCCATAGACGTGTCCGACCTTGAGAACAATAACCGTAACCGTGGCGGGGTGGGGCTGAACCCAGCCCCTGACAATCTCTCCACAGTGACCAACGCCCTGGTGGGCCTGAGCCCCTCGTCCTCGCTCTCGGCCCTGTCTAGCCGTGCCGCCTCCGTGTCCAGCCTGCACGAGCGCATCTTGTTTGCCCCGGGCAGCGAGGAGGCCATCGAAAGGCTGAAGGTGAGGCAGGGCCGGGCTCGGGCTGTGGGCACAGGGCCAAGACCCCTCCTCTCAGACCGTCGCAGGCAGAGGGTCAGAGGCGGCTTGAGCGCGGCCAGGGGATGCGGCTGCATCCTGGCCCCGGGCCTGCTGGTGCCCGCCCAGGGACCCAGTGCTCCCTGCCCAGGATCACGGGGCCCATCTGCTGACTGGGGCGGGCAGGCGTCCCACGGCCTCTGCGCCCCCTCCCGGGTCTCCGTGCTCACACCCGCCCCAGCGTGGCGGCTCACCCCCCGGCTGGCCACAGGCGAGCTGCTTGTAGGGTTTTGATTACTGGCTTCCTTCAGCAGATGGGCACTCTGTGCCAGCTGTGAGCAGTGGACAGTGAGCCCGGACTGTGGAGCCTGAGGGGACTGAGGGGACAAAGGCACAGGGGCCCGACCTGGGCTGACGAGGGGGCGTGTGGTCACCTAGGGCGTGGGGCCTCCTTACACTGTGGGGACCCAGCGGAATGTGGGTTCCACCTGGGGTGTGCGATTCCACCAAGGGCATGGGGGTCCCACCGGGGCCGGGGGGCCGGGCCGGGAGCGGGAGACGGGGCGGGAGTGGGAAGCGTCGTCCATCTCAGTGCGGTCGGGGACACCTGAGCCCCAGAAGCAGCGTCTGGGCATCTCGGCGCGCTCGTTCCTCTTCCAGGTGGAGTCGGCCCTGCCCTCTGTCCTCTGTCCGCAGGGTAGACGTGCCTCCTTTGCACACGTGACCCTCGTCCCTTCACCCTGATCTTTCAGACTTCGTGCTGCCTAGATGGACCGGAATTGGGGTGTCGGGCCCCGCAGACCTGGCTACTCATCTCCCCTTTGCCTGGCACCCAAGCCTCTGTCCACTGCCTGCCCCCCGCCCTGACCTCACTCGTTTCTGTCTCCCTCCACAGGAGACAGAAAAGATCATTGCTGAGCTCAACGAGACCTGGGAGGAGAAACTGCGGCGCACGGAGGCCATCCGGATGGAGAGGTGGGGGAGGGGGCTGGGAATGGCCCCCTGATGGAGAGGAGGGGGCTGGGGGCCAGACCGCCTGATGGAGAGGAGGGGGGGTGGGGTCTGGGGGCCAGGCCATCTGATGGAGAGGAGGGGGCTGGGGACCAGAGTGTCTGATGGCGAGGAGGGGGCTGGGGGCTGGGATTGGCCCGTCTGATGGAGAGGAGGGGCTGGGGACCAGACTGTCTGATGGAGAGGAGGGGGCTGGGGGCCAGACCGTCTGATGGAGAGGAGCGGGGTGGGGGCTGGGGGCCAGACCATCTGATGGAGAGGAGGGGGCTGGGGACCAGACTGTCTGATGGAGAGGAGGGGGCTGGGGACCAGACTGTCTGATGGAGAGGAGGGGGCTGGGGACCAGACCGTCTGATGGAGAGGCGGGGGGTGGGGGCTGGGGGCCAGGCCATCTGATGGAGAGGAGGGGGCTGGGGACCAGACCATGTGATGGAGAGGTGGGAAGTGGGGGCTGAGACTGGCCCCCCTGATGGAGAGGTGGGTGGAGGGGGCTGGGATTCTATGCCCGCGCTGAGGTCTTGCACCCAGGGGTGGCCATGTCCAGTTCAGGACATACCTGTCCCCTCTCATCCAGTGACCCCACCCCTGTCACCAATGGCCCCACTGACCTGATCCCCCATCAGGGGACCAGCCCCTCCAAGGGGCACCTGAACTCATAGACCAGATGAAACCCTGTGGGTGCTGACCCCCTCACTCTGTCCCCAGGGAAGCGCTGCTGGCCGAGATGGGCGTGGCCATGAGGGAGGACGGTGGCACGCTGGGGGTGTTCTCTCCCAAAAAGGTAGGAGCCGATCCGTTCCCTGGGCCGCCCCAGCGTGGACAGGGACGGAGGGCCTGCAGCCCTCGGCAGCTGTCAGCTCCTGGGAGCGGGGAAGCGGGCTCTGGGACCTGGCCGCGTTTACCTGCAGCCTTTCCTTCCCTGTGTGGCCCCTCGCCCCACCCCCCGCTCACCGTGAGATGTCTCTGTGGCCAAAGGACATCAGAAGGTCACTTAGCTGCCTGAGGAGTGGGCTGGACCCCTTAGGTTGGGTGAGCGGGTTCCTGAAACAGGGGGAGCCAGCACCACCCCCAGGAGCCTGTAGGGCAGGGCTGGGGGACACGAGCCAGGAGCCAGCTGTCCTCTTGGAGATTAGCTAAAGTAAGTCTGGCCGTCCCAGCAGGGACTCCTCTTCTGCACCTAGCCCGGCTTGCCTGTGGCCTAGGACCTCACATGGAACCGAGCCCCAGCCCCTGTTCCATAGCTCAGGTGGGGCAGAGCACGAGCACTCGGGAAAGTCTCTGTGATTCTAGGACCTAGATCCACCCTGCCAAAGACTGCCAGACCCTTAGAGCCCTTAGGAGCCGCGCTTCAAGCGCGGAAGTCTTCCTGGAGGCAGTGGCAGTCCCCACCGGCCCCAGCACAGGATTCCTCAGGCCCTGGCCTGCCACTTTGCTAGCGACGGAGTGCCTGGCAGACTTTTTATCCCACAAAAGGGCTTCTGTGTCTGCCTGTCTTGGAGCTGGCGGCACGTGAAGCCAGTGCTGTGCCGTTGGGGCCCCAAGGGAAGAGAACGGGGTGCCCGTGTGAGGGCTCATCCCTCAGGGTGGCCGCTCCCTGGGGACAGGGCTGGGCCCCTCAGGCTGCGTCTGCGCCCCGCCCGCTAGCTGGGGAGCAGCATGTGCAGAGGCCCAGAGGCAGGAGGGATGGTGCCTGGGGAGCAGTGGCGCCCTGGGGGTGCTTCACATCTGTCCAGATGGGCCTTTCATTTTGTTTGGGATTCATTGCCCGTGGCGGGGGTGCCCTGTCCATGAGAGAGATGCCCTGTTCATGAGAGGGGCGTCCTGACCCTGGGGGGATGCCCTGTTCATGAGAGGGGAGTCCTGTCCCTGGGGGGTGGTGGTCTGTCCCTGGAGGGGGTGCCCTGTCTATGAGAGGGGTGCCCTGTCCCTGGGGGGCACCCTGTTCATGAGAGGGGCGCCCTGTCCCTGGAGGGAGGCGCCCTGTCCCTGGGGGGGTGCCCTGTCCCTGGGGGGGGGCCGCCTTGTCCCTGGGAGGGAGGGAGCCCTGTCCTTGAGGGGCTGCCCCATCCATGGGGGGCTTCCCTGGGAAGTGTGCAGAGCTGGGGTGCACCTGCCCTCAGGGCACCACTTGCGCAGTCTTTTGGCTTCGTTGGTGGCAGAGGGATTTGCTGGTGGCCCAGACCTGGATACTGCCCAGGAGGGGGCTGGCCCTGGAGACCCCCACAGATGTCTCCTCTGGAGACGCACAGGACACCCTCCTGGGAACAGGGTGGCTGGAGATGGCCTGTCCTGTGTCTGATGATCAGGTCTCCCCGACCTTGCGCTGAGTACTGGGGGCCCCAGGGCTCTATAGTGAGGGTGTGGATAGCTGGCGCCAAGGAGCAAGATGGGAAGCAGGAAGCTGTCCAGCCTTGCCTTGCTGTGGAGTCCTTGCCGAGACAGGCTGGAGGTTGGGAAGCGTTGGGGCCCAGAGACCCTGAGGGAGAGCAGAGGAGGAGGGGGAGGTGGGGCGGAGCCTGCTGCGGCTGCTCTGGGAACGGGTGGGGGGGGGAGGGGGGGGGACAGTGCTTAGGCAGGGCCGCGGGGGAGGCGCTCACCTTGGCCGTGACTCGCACTCTGGTAGACCCCTGGTCAGGACAGGTGGGGGGCGTCCGAGCCGGCTGGCTCACAGCCTCTCTTCTCCTCGGCCTCCAGGGCCCAAGCCTCCCTGCCGGGCTCCTGGGGCCCCCTGGGGCCTCAGCCCCAGAGTTGGGATGGGGACCTGCAGTCCTGTTTTATGGGAGGACTGGGCCTGGGCCCCACAGAGCCCGGGCCCGCCCTGCACGTCCAAGCCCGCGTGCCCTCAAGTGCTCAGAGCTGGACTCCCAGCCCCTCCAGAGATCCAGCGCCCCTGAGTGCTGCCCCCAAGAATCTGGGGTCCCCATCAGAGTCTCCTCCTCCTGTCCTCGGCCAGGCTGGGGGACACTGTCCCCCGCGAGGCTGGGCCTAGAGCTGGTGGTGGTCTGGTCCCTGGGAGAGAGAGGGCAGTGGACGGCCAGGGCCAGGCTCCTGCCCTCCCTAAGAGAGGTGACCCCCTGTATCCCCAGACGCCACATCTGGTCAACCTGAACGAGGACCCGCTCATGTCCGAGTGCCTGCTCTACTACATTAAGGATGGGATCACCAGGTGGGGGCCGGCGGGGCGCGGGGGTGGGGGGGCCGCGGAGCCCGGCCATCCGCTGGTGGCGATGCCATGGGCCCCTCTGGGCAGTGCGGCTCCCGTGGCCGGGCCGTGTCGGGGGCGTCCCTTGCACCCCTACTCGTGTGCTCTCCAGCCGTCCCCTGTAAGGACTGGGCATCCAGGAGGCTGCAGGGGGCAGGGGGGCCGGCGGGTGGCGTCGCGGGTGCGCTGGGCTGTGGTACTGACGGCCTGCTGCATGCAGGGTGGGCCGGGAGGACGCGGAGAAGCGGCAGGACATTGTTCTGAGCGGACACTTCATCAAGGAGGAGCACTGTGTCTTCCGGAGTGACTCCCGTGGCGGAAATGAAGGTACCGCCCTGCCCCGCTCCCACTGGGTGCTGCTGGGCATCTGCCCCGGGGGCCCTGCTGGGTCAGTGCCCCCCCCCCAGCTTCCTAGCCAGTCCTGGGAACCACCCCGATTCTAAAGGTGCTTAAACAGTTGGGCTGGGGACCCGGGGCTCCCTCTCAGATGGGGGGCCGGTTGGGGGGTTCACGGGCATGAGAGCACTGGGCCCAGATCAAGGGGACCACCGTTCTCAGGCCGCACCTTCCCGTGGGCTGGGAGTGGCCATCTGTCCATCGCCCCAGCCGGCCTGCCCTTGGGTCTCCGTCACCACTGCCAGTTTTGAGCACGATCCTTCCTTTTTGGGGAGGCACCTGCTGTCACAGTGGCCACGGCCCCCAAGCTCGGTGCATGCTCCCTGGTGGGCGTCCAGCCAGCCTCGGGGCTGCAGACTAGTGACCTCTCCGTGATCGGGCCACCTCGGGGTGGTGGCCGTAAGCTGTGTTGAGGACATTGGTTCTCCCAGAATTCTGTCTCCAAAGCTCTCCCTGCCCTCGGGGGGTGGACACAAAGCCAGGAGGGGCTCTGGGACTCCAGGACCGTCCCTCCTGGAGACCCCGCAGGGTGGGGTGGGCGCCCGGCACGGCATCCCTGGCTCTGACTCAAGGCAGAAGAGCCTCCCTGCTGGGTGTCACCTCCCTCGCCTGGGAGGGGCTGAGATGCCCCTCCAGCTTCTTTGAGGCCCAATCGAGGTGCTACAGGGAGGAGGCGCCTGGTGGGGCCACACCTGGGTGCCAGGTGGCAGGTGGGCCGAGCCTCCCACCCCCCACCCTGAGAGCTTGCTGGACTTAGGGAAACAGCCAGGGTGACAGCCCCTCACGGTCCTCCTGTCTGCCCCTTGCCTGTCCTGTAGCTGTGGTGACCCTAGAACCCTGTGAAGGGGCGGACACCTATGTCAACGGCAAGAAAGTCACGGAGCCCAGCGTCCTGCGGTCAGGTATAGTGGGGGCGGGAGTCGCCCCACTCCCCATGCCTGTGCACCCCTGCTCCCAGGCTGTGCGGCTGCAGGCACCTGGCCAGCTCGCAGGCGCCCTGGCAGCACCGTAGGGTCGGAGGCGGTGGGGCAAAGGCTGTTCTCGGCAGCACTGAGGCAGAACTCCACGAGGGGCCCTGTCCCAGAGCCCTGGCAGGATGGAGGGCAGCCAGCGGGGCGTGGGCTGCACGACCCCCGCACCCCGGCCTCCTGACTGGGACTTGTGCCCTGGTGGTATAAAACATGCAGGAGGAAGATGTATGTACATAGACACACACGTGTATGTACTGCTATATCTGTCTGTCCATCTACTGAGAGACTTATTCTATGAAATTGGCTCGGGAGGTGGTGGGGGCTGGACAGACAGGTCTGAAATCCGCAGGTGGAACTTTCTCCTCAGGGACGTCTCTGTTTAGCTCTTAAGGCCTTTTTCCAAGGTGGGTGGTCTCCTTTCCTGAGGTCACGTGATTGGAGGTGCCACCCCAGCTACAGATGTCCCCACCCCAGCAGTGCCTACATCAGTGCCTGAGCACACCGCTGGGCTCTGTACCCCAGCCGAGCTGACACGTGGACAGACCGTCATGTCACTGTGTCTGGGTAACTTTGCTGAGAACGAGGGCGCTCTCCCTGGCTCCGCTCCCCGGCTGAGCTGACACATAAAGACAGACCGTCGTGTCACTGTGTCTGATGACTCTGCTGAGAGCGAGGGGACTCTCCCTCTGCCCCAGCTGGGGATGCAGAGGGGACACCCCCAGCCTGACGTCCAGACCTCTCTCACTGCTCCAAACGGCCCTCTCTGCCTTTGTGGTCCTGGGATGCTTTGAGGGGGGACGCACCACACATCCTGGACTCGGGCCTTGTGGGGCCGCCCATGGCTGGCGTTCTTGCTTGGGTGAGCCAGGCAAGGGCAGGTCCAGAGAGCAGTTTCTGTCTCCCTTGTTGCTTCAGGATCGGTGCCTGCAGGCTCAGGACAGGGCCTGGGCTGGGAGGGGAGCGGAACTCGGGGGCTGGAGGACCCGCCTGCAGGCTGGGGGCCTCTTGTGGGGAGTGGGAGTGACCCGGGTTTGCAGGCCCCAGAGTAGAGCTGTGATTCCTGGAAAAAGTCAGAAGGAAACTAGGCAGTTCATAGAGACCCCTGCCTCCAGGCAGGACAATTCTGGGACAGCCAGCACTGCCCTGGGGGCACTAGTGTGCTGGGGAGGGTCCTGCCGACGGGTGGACCCTGGCTCTGGAAACATGCCGGCCCCTGCTCTGCTGCCATCCAGGGCACAGCCGGGAAGGGAAGTGCCAGCAGAGGGGCCACACCCAGCCCTCAGATGGGGGGGTGCCAGGCCCAGGGCACAGGGCAGGAGGCCAGGCTGGCCTGGGGGTGGCACTTGCGGGGTTGTGGAGAGGAGGGATGGTGGAGACAGCCCACGACTGTTCGCCAACATCACTGCTGCTGGGATGGGCGGGGCCCAGGGGAGGATCTGGTTAGCATGAGGAGGCGCGTTCAGGTCCTGGTGGGGGAGGAGGCCATCCCGCTGGGGGCAGGTGAGGGGGACGCTGGGCAGAGGAGGCAGTGGGCTGGCTCCAGACAGCTGGGGGCCCCCTGGGGAGGGTGACGCTGGGACCCCAGGTGGATTCCTCCCCTTTCCCCTCCCCTCCCCCGAGGCCCCCCAGACCAAAGGTTCTCCAGCTCTAGCCTTGGCCCTGTCCCCCAGGAAACCGCATCATCATGGGCAAGAGCCATGTGTTCCGGTTCAACCACCCCGAGCAGGCACGGCAGGAGCGCGAGCGCACACCCTGCGCGGAGACACCGGCCGAGCCCGTGGACTGGGCCTTCGCCCAGCGCGAGCTGCTGGAGAAGCAGGGCATCGACATGAAGCAGGAGATGGAGCAGAGGTGGGCAGGCTGCCCCTTCCGGCCCCCATGCCGGCGCCTGCCTGCCAGCACTCACCGGCCGCTCTTGCAGGCTCCAGGAGCTGGAGGACCAGTACCGCCGGGAGCGCGAAGAGGCCACCTACCTGCTGGAGCAGCAGCGGCTGGTGAGGCGCCCTCCACCCCGGGTCCTTGCTCCCCACCAGCCCTTCGCTCAGCTGCAGGAGCTGGAGCTGGTGGGGCCGCGTCCGGCGGGGAGGGCCGCAGGGGGCTGGTCTCCGCGTGGAGCCACAGGCGCCGCTTCTTTGCCCAGGACTACGAGAGCAAGCTGGAGGCCCTGCAGAAGCAGATGGACTCCAGGTACTACCCCGAGGTGAACGAGGAGGAGGAGGAGCCAGAGGATGAAGGTGAGGGGTCGAGTCCAGCGCCGGGGTGGGCCGGGCCAGCCTGGGGTTGGGGAGGGGTCTCCCTGCGGAGATGGACCTGGACTTGCAGGGGACTCCCTGCAGGTCGGCTGGTCTGCACCTTTGCCCCGGGAGCCCCGGTCTGCAGGCAGGATTTGGGACGCTGTGCTGCAGCAGGAAGGCACCTGTGCACACACACACACACGCGTGTGCACACACGCACAGTTCTGGGGCAGGCAGCCTGGAGCATGAGGAGGACGGTTCAGGGTCCCGTGCGGGCACCTTGCGTCCACCTGGCCGGTCCTGCCCGACGGCAGCTAGTGCTCCTCCCGGGCCAAGGTCTCTGCTCCATCTTGGAGCGTTTCCTTGGGCGGCCCACCAATGACCGCAGCTGCCAGGGCCGAGGACCAACCGCAGGCAGGGTTCACATCCAGCTCGGCCTCCGGTCAGCTGGTTGGCCCCTTACGCGGATGAGACCGGACCGCCCTTGTCTGGACTCGTCTACCTAGGGGGGTGGGGGGGGGGAGGTGCCAGGCCGCAGCCCGTTCTCCTGACCCCGCCCCACTGCTGGGGCTCCAGGCTGACCCTCAGGCCCTCACGCTCACTCTGGGGGCACGCGGCCGTCGTGGGGCCCGAGGGCCGCTCCCTGAGGCAGGTCGCCCTGCCCGACCCCTTCCGAGCACCCCAGACAGTTGGTCCGACCCTGGGGACCTGAGACCCCACCCCCCATCGACCGGACCTGCCTCTCCGCACAGTCCAGTGGACCGAGCGGGAGTGCGAGCTGGCGCTGTGGGCCTTCCGGAAGTGGAAGTGGTACCAGTTCACGTCGCTGCGGGACCTGCTGTGGGGCAACGCCATCTTCCTCAAGGAGGCCAATGCCATCAGCGTGGAGCTCAAGAAGAAGGTGGGCCGTCCCCACCCCGTGCCGCTGCTGCAACACCATACCCCCGCCACGCCACGCCCCCGCAACACCACGCCCACACCACGCCTCACCATGCCCATGCAGCCATGCTGATGCCACGTCCCCGCCACGCCACGCCCCGCTATGCCACGCCCCCGCAACACCACGCCCATACCACGCCCCACCATGCCCATGCAGCCACGCTGATGCCACGTCCCCACTATGCCACGCCCCCGCCACGCCACGCCCCGCTACGCCACGCCCCTGCAACACCACGCCCATACCACGCCCCACCATGCCCATGCAGCCATGCTGATGCCACGTCCCCGCCACGCCACGCCCCACTATGCCACGCAACACCACGCCCATGCCATGCCCCCGCCACGCCCCATGCAGCCACACTGGTGCCACGCCCCACAACACTACGCCCGTGCCACGCCCCATGCAGCCACGCTGGTGCCACGCCCCTGCAACGCCACGCCCATGCGGCCACGCTGATGCCACGCCATGCTACGCCACGCCCACACACCCCTGCCATGCACGCCACACATGCCACGCCCCCACCACGCCCATGCACGCCACGCTCATGCCACGCCCTCACCACGCCACGCCCCCAGCACCACGCCAGGCCCCTGCTACGCCACGCCCCCACCATGCTGTCTGCACCTCGAGGGTACCCTTCAAGCCCAGTAGGACTCCCAGCTGAGCGGCTCTACCTCCCTTCCAGCGGGGCGGGACGCCCCTGACCTGTACCCCTAGGTGGGCGGGTGGCTGAAGGGAGGCCAGCACTGACCAAGGGGAGCGCGTAGGCAGGCCGGAGCGGGGCGGTGGGGTGGCTGGCGGGGTAGTGGAGCTTCCTCTCCAGCCGTGGGAAGGAGGCTATTCCAGGGCCGGGCTCCACCTCCGAGGGGCTGACGGGCGTCATCTTCACCGCGCACAGGTCCAGTTCCAGTTTGTCCTCCTCACGGACACACTCTACTCCCCGCTGCCACCTGACCTGCTGCCCCCGGAGGCCGCCAAAGACCGAGAGACTCGCCCCTTCCCGCGCACCATCGTGGCTGTGGAAGTCCAAGACCAGAAGAACGGGGCCACCCACTACTGGACGCTGGAGAAACTCAGGTGCGTGGAAACGGGGTGAGCGCGGGATGTCCTGCAGCTAGTGTTCCTGTTTCCGTTTCTTTTTAAATCAGAAGTAAGTGCATAGGATTCAGGCTTGTTAAAGAATCTGTGTTCTACTCTGTCAAAGCTGGGCTGAAGTTGGAGGAAGGGGCAGGTGAAGTGCTGGGGGGAGGAAGGCAGGGGCTCCTCTGCCTTGGGCGGAGCCTGGGGGTGGCGGAGGGCAGGGCGGGGCCCCGGAGGACAGCCAGTCTGCTCTCCCCTCTGCCTCCAGGGCCCCACGTGCCCACTCTGCCGCGTGCACCTGACTCTTCCTGGGTGAAGGTGACTGGGCAGAGTTTTGCCACGGGAGAAAAGTTTACTGCTGCTCAGCTTCCTCTAGAAGGAGGGACAACGCACACAGGGGAGGCGCAGGGCCATTAGGGACGAAGGGGGGTCTCATTACGGCCTCTTGGAGGTGTTTGTGGGCACAGCTGGACAAGGTGAACAGTGAGGACCGGCCGGTTAGAACAGCGCTGGAGGCTTGGGGCAGGGGCTGCCTCGTGGCCTGGTCCTGCACCTGGAGATCAGGGCAGGGGAACTGGCTGGTTGAGTGGGCATGGGCCGGGTAAGGGGGTCTTCACTGTCAGGGAATCAGGGAAGGGTCTCCCCAGGCAGCGAGGCCCCAGAGACGTCAGAACACTGTGAGACACAGAAAACAAAGACCACAGACGCACTCACACGTGCAGCCACGCACATCCACACACGTGATCCTGCTCACCCTCAAACACAGGCCCACCAGCACGTGCACACCAACCATGTGTGTTCACAGGCACACCTGCCCCTTCCCTGTCCTCTGGGCGCGGCCCCTCCTGGGAGATGAATGTCCCCCCAGGGCTTTCCTATGGCACCTGGGCCCCCGAGTGAAATATCCCTTGGGGGTGTTTCTCCCACAGCCTGCTGGTTTTCCAGGGTGATAACTTGGGAAATGCCTTGTTTCTCGTGTCCTGTCACAACTTGCCCTTCGCCCACCAGCTCCCAGGGCTCCGTGCCCAAGTCTGGGTCCCCCCAACTCTGGCTGGTCCCAGCCCTGTCCTCCGCTGACACCCTGTAGCTGTCACTGGGGTTAAGAGGAGTGTGTGGTGAACATGTGTTGAACCGCAAGCCCCTTGCTCATGGTCAGCCGATTCTGAGGACCACGGAGGGTCTGTCCAGCAAACCCGCTTGAGCTGAGGGCAACTCTGAGCATGACGCTCCGCCTGGGCCCATGCTGACCTCTGCCCTGCAGGCAGCGGCTAGACCTGATGCGGGAGATGTATGACCGGGCAGCAGAGGTGCCCTCCAGCGTCATCGAGGACTGTGACAATGTGGTGACTGGAGGAGACCCCTTCTACGACCGCTTCCCCTGGTTCCGGCTGGTGGGCAGGTGGGTGTCTGCCTCCGGACCAGGCTGAGAGTTTGGGAGAAGACTGGTGGGTGACTGGGAGACTGGTGGGTGGCAAGGGCCTGGGCCCTGGCCCTGACACGAGGCGGGTGCTGGCCCTTCTCCATCCCGAATTCCCCTCCCTGGTGCTCCCTGGTCTGACTTACCCCTGTCATCCTCTCCACACACCAGCGGGTCCTGATGGGGAGGGGGGTCTCTGCATTGCCACCCACCCCCGCTTCGGGGCCATAGCCCTCAGGCGACACCTGTCCACGGGTGAGAATGTGAGGCTTGGTCAGGCCTTCTGGGCCGCTGGTGGCGTGAGGTCTCCCAGAGCCCAGAGTCCATGCCTGCTGTTCCCTGCCTCCTGGGCTGGGTGCTGCACCCAGCCCCTGCCCCCCATGGGGCGTGATTTCTGAGGCTTCAATACGACCACGACCTTGGCCACACCCGGCCAGGACCACACCTGCCTGGACTTTCCGGAACCTTCCGGGGCTGCACACTGTCCCCACAGGCGGGCGTGTGTGTCCACGCCTGGGGACGGCGCGCCCCCTGGGCAACCTTGTCTTTGGAGGCGGTGCCCTCGGTGGCCCGCCCCACCCCGCCGCCCCCGAGGAGCTGGTGTTAACTTCTCTCTGTCTTGTCGCACTAACCCCAGTTCAGTCGTCTCTGGCTGCAACAGCTACCCTCTTCTCAACACATGCATGAGCGAGCGCATGGCTGCTCTCACCCCCTCCCCCACCTTCTCGAGCCCCGACTCCGACGCCACCGAGCCTGCCGAGGAGCAGAGCGGGGGGGAGGAGGAGGAGGAGGAGGAGGAGGAGGACCTGGAGGACGACGTCTTTCCGGAGCACGTGCTGTGCGACGGCCGGGACCCGTTTTACGACCGGCCCCCCCTGTTCAGTTTAGTAGGAAGGTTGGTGAGGTTGAGGACGGCATGCTGGGAAGGAACCAGCTCTTTTGCACAGGAGCACTGCTGTGGGCACGGTGGAGCACCGGCAGGGCGCCGCCCCGGCGCGGGGGGGCAGGCAGGAGCTGGCCTCCCCTGGGGAGCCTGTGAGGCAGCAAGAGCACCCTTGGCCGTCCTGGGGAGGCCCAGCCGGGGAGGGGGTCCCAGTGACGGAGGAGGCAGGATGCCCCGGGCATGGACTCCATGCAGGGGGGCCTGTCTCCACAGAGAGGCCTCTGGAACCCCAAGGAGAGCCCCCACTCCCATGCAGGGGCCTCAGGAAAAGTGGGGGCAGGCGTCCTGGCGCCCCCTCGCCCACCAGTGGAGGCCGCTGTCCCTCCCTCTGCTGCTCTCCAAAGAGACTGAGGGTCCGGGTCTGCTCCCAGTGCTGCCCCTGCCCCGCATCGTGGGAAGAGGAGCAGAACCTGGAGGAGGCTGTCGGGGAGCGGGGGGTGGGGAAGGAAGGGCAGGGCCTGGCAGTGGGAGGGCCTCCCTCTGAAGCCCTGGGCAGACTGGCCTAGCCTGGCCTCACTCTGAGCCAGTCTCCGTCTAAGGTCGAGAGCACCCCATCCCTCCTGACCTTCAGGCCACCAGTACTGGAGACAGCGCCCTTGACCTTGTGCCCTCCAGGGTGGTGCCCTTTGTGGAGAGGAGGCAGTGATGAAGGGTTCTAGACAGGAGAGAGACCAGGTCCAGGAGGGGGCGCGGGGCTCGCCCTGCAGGCAGATGGGGCAAGTACAGTCCGGCTGTGTTTTTATCACCATGGAACAGAAGCAGGAAGGAGAGATCTAGCAACGTAGCTGTAGCAGTAGAAACCTCGGCCCCCAGAGACTGAATTTACACATTCTGTGTGTCTGCAAAGGTGGAAGATAGTTTTAACGGCAACCCTTGTAGGAGTCTGGGATTGCTTCCTGGGCTAGGCTGAGGGAAGGTTTTGGAAGTCTTGACCTTGGACCACCAGTGCTAGAAGCGGTGCCAAGGCTGGCCCCGAGATAACAGGGTTTGTTCTGGGAGCCCTTGGGTGCAGCTGCTGGAGTGGAAGCCCCTCTGGTTCCTCTGGGAAGGAAGCAGGCTCTCTCGAGGGGATCATGGATTTATTCTGACTTGGTCTCCCTGAGTAGGGGCTGCTAGACCCCTGGCTCTCTCCTGAGATGCCTCAGCCCAGCTTCCTGACCCACCGACCCAAGTGAAGCTGTGACCCCCGGGGCTGGTCCCACGCAGGCCTCTCAGAAAGCCCGGCCATGCGGGCCAGGGCTGCTGGGTGTCAGGCAGGTGTGGGGTCATTGGGAGAAACGGGGGTGGGCTCTTGCAGTCTCAGCCAGAAAGAGCTGGGTCCTTCCGACATTCCCCCTGTGATCTGGGATGTTATGAAACAACCAAAACCAAAGCCGCGCGAGAGGCCAGCTCCCCACGCGGCCGTCTGCGAGGGGCTTCATTTGGAAACATCCTGATTTTTCTGGTTTGGCAAGAATTGGCTTTTCCCGCGCAGCAGCTGTGCAGGCCCAGCCCTGAGGAGGACCCGTGTGTGGTTCCCTTTATCCTTCTGGTAGCCGCTGGCTCTCTCTCCAAAGCTTAAGCAAAATTGGGGCGCCCACTCTTGCCTCCCTCCGGAAAGGCTTCCGTGGCCCCAGCATGCGTCTGCACCTCACCAATCTCGTGGTTAGCGCTGCCTCCTCCGCTCCCCCACGCTCCGCCCCGGCCCCCGCCTCTGCCGCCCCCTCTGTCTCCGGCGGGTCTCAGCCTGCTTCAAGGTGCCCTCGCTTCCGAGAATGGGGTCCCGGCAGGGGCCTCCCCCGAGTCCAGGGTCAGCCTGCGTGCCGCTGCACTGGGGGGTGGGGTGGGCCAGCCCAGGGGGTGGAGGTGGGCCTGTGGGCTCAGTCTCCCCCATGATCCTCCCCGCCTGGACCTTTGCCCTCAGAAGGTGGGTGGGCAGGGGAGCTGCAGAGAGAGGAGGGCGAGGGGCTGACTGTCTGGGATGGATGGTCCCGGGGGAGGAGGACAGGTGCCCCCCCAAGTGTAGGATCCAGGACTCCGGGTGGAAAAGCACTGACCCGCCGTGTCCGCCCTGTGCCAGCGAGGCCGAGCTGCCAGCCCCCAGCCGGTGTGCTCTGCGGCCCGAGCCGCTCAGCCCGAGTCGTCACCAGCACGGCGCCAGGCTGCTGTGTGCGGGTGGGCACACCATGGCCTGGTGGGGTCCTCCTGGCAGGGCTGGGCTGCTGCAGCCTCCAGGGTGGTGGGCACTGCTGTCCGGTGGGCCCAGCCTCTACCCCTCGGGCCCTTTCTCTCCTGCCCCTGTCAGTTGGGGGGTTGCCTGGGGTCTTCCCACCCCTGGCCCCTTGCCCTCTAGGCTGGTGCTGCCACCAGGGGCAGCGGCTGCCAGGCCCAGGGGTCCCTTCGGGGTGAAGGTGGCGTCATCATCCCGGGGCTAGGGGCAGCGAGGAGAAGAGAGGGTCCCACCAGGTCCCCTTGCCCTCTGGAAGCCCTCGCCCAGGGCTGCGTCTGATCCGTGTGCGAACCCGCCTGGTGCCCCAGGGACCAGCCCTCCCACAGCTGGCAGTGAGGCTCAGCGAGGGCGAGCGTGTCCGTGGACTCCAGGCGTCTTTCACTGTAAAACCCCAACCTCCAACCAAGGGGGCCCTCGAAGCCCCCAGCCCTGCCGTTTACGATACCCTAAGCATCTGGGTTTTCTTTCCTTTCCAACGTGAGGAAATCCGGTGAGATCAGGAAAGACTTGATTTACCTAATGAACCTTAAGTAAGCCGGTGGGCCATGGGGCGCGGGGTCCACAGCCGGGAGCTGTCCCGGAGCCAGCCTGGGGTCCCGCCCCAGCCGAGCGTCTGCCCCCAGACTTGCTGTCCTCGGGCCTCCGTCTCCACCTGCGAGACGGGGCGCGGAAGCCGTAGCTCGCCAGCCCCAGCACCCCAGCTTAGACCTCCGGTGCTGTGTTTGAGCCCCTAGAAGGACGGTGCCCTCAGTCCAGCTGAGGCATGCTGTTGGGGAGGGAGCCCCAGTGTCCGTGTTGAGGTGTGAGTAGAGGAGACCCCGGCCCCCTGCCGCGCGGTGCTGGGGGCTCCAATGCTGGCCCCAATGGGCCCGGGGGGGCTGTCACGCACGGTTTGTCCCCTGGAGCTTTCGGTGCCAGCGGGGTGGTTTGAGCCTTAGGACTCATGGGATACGGCCCCCTTCGATGGGTGGGCCCTGTGGCAGGAGGCGCCCCTGGGAGACCACAGCGGGTGTGTGCAGCCACGGGGCCCTGGGGGATTGGGGATGCCTGCCTGCTGCGGGCCTGCTGGGACCGGGTCGGCCGGCCCCATGCACTGTCTCAGACTCCCTAGGGCTGACCTCCTTCCCCTCCCTCACTGCCCCTGGGGTGGTCCCAGGTCCCCAGAAGGGTCTGCAAGAGGCCATCAGGGAGCCGGGAGCCAGTGCCTGGGGACTGCCCCCTGAGCCTTCCAGGAAGCGGCCCCGAGCCTGGCAGGCCCTCCTGGCTGGTGGCCCTTGGACAGCCTGACACTGCTTTGGGAAGGCATTGTGCCCTCACTAGTCTACAACCCGAGGTGGCGTGCCCTCCCAGTGGGACCTCCTGTAGGTCCCTGCAGGGTGCAGGGGGGTAGGCAGGCCTCCTGCCCCGCCCAGCACCTGGGGCTCCCGGAAGTCTCCAGAGCCTCCTTTCTGCAGCTGGCCATGCCCAGGGGCGGGCAGGGCTGGAGGGCAGTGCTGACTGGGCCCTGCAGCTGGGGGCTGCCCCACCCAGCCCCCTCAGCCCTCTGGGGCAGGGCAGGGCGGGGCGGCTGGGCCTTGGGGGAGCAGAGCCGGGTCTGTGCCTGTCCCCATAGCCCGAGTCCTGCCCCTGGGCTTCCCCTTCTGGACCCCGTGACCTGGCTCATTTCACGGTCGCCCCCCTACCCCAGTTTCCATCAGAGAAGCTGGGCCAGGAGCCCAGGTGCCAGGGAGGGGGGCCCCACCGTCCCATCCGAGGTGAGTGCTGGGCGATGCCCTCTGCGACTTGGGCAAGGCCTTCCGTTCTCTGGGCTCCAGCGACTCTTGCTGGCTTCTGCTTGCCTGTGTGGTGGCCTGGGGCAGTGGGCCTTCGCGCCCGCGCACCCCCAGTCCGGCAGAGGTGCCCCCCATCCAGACAGCGCACTGAAGGGAAGGACTGTGGGGCATCCTCAGAGAGGTGCTGTGCTGGGGAGGGGGCTTCCGTCTGCCCGGGGGGTGGGGGGCCGCGGTGGCAGGCCCTGGGAGGCCCCACCCTGGGGCGCCTGGGGCCCGGCTCAGCCTTCAGGGACCCGGAAAGCAAAACCAGTCAACAGAGGTTGGACATACTGGTAAATTCAGGCCAATGGGGAGAGCTGTGCAGAAAGCAGCCCGGAAGCTGAGACGTGGGTGGCCTTGCACAGAGGTGGGAGCAGACAGACGGGCCGTGAGGCCAGAACAGGGTAGGGCCCAAGGCAGGGGCTGGGGCGCCTGTTGGGTGCAGAGAGCTTGGAGGCCGCGGCGGGTGGGGTCTGCTCGGGTCTCAGGTCCCCTCTGGCAGCCGTGGAGGCCGTGGGGGAGGAGGGAGGCCAGGGCTGATGGGCCAGGTGATGGGTTTCAGAGAGACGTGAGGCAGAGCTGAGGGACCAGCTAGGATAGCACCCCGAGTTCTGACCTCCAGCAGGGGAAGGCCGGCGATGGCCAGGCCAGGAGCCCACTGGTGAGGGGACCGCAGGGCCTGGTGTCAGGGCCCTGGGGACGGCTCCGCCCCCCGCCTGCTGCCACCGGGCTTCCAGAGCGGGGACCCCCAGCCTGGATGAGGGGCGGGGCGATGGACGACGCACCTCTCCTCCTGTCCCCCAGTGCCCCCACCCCACCCGACCAGTGCCCAGACTCCCACCTCCACTGCCCTCACCTCTGTCCCCACCTGGGCCCCCACACCCCCTCTGCACTTCCTCCCCAGCACCTCCCACCATCCAGCGTCCAAATCCTGCCCCTCCCCCAGGACCACACCCAGAACTCCCCCCACCTGCGGAGCTCACGGTTGCCAGGTCTGTGCCTTTGAGCTGGAGTGGAAGGCAGAGTAGGGCTGGAAGCCAGGGTGCTTCCTCAAGGAGGGGTCCCCCAAGGGGGACACACCCCAAGGAGGGCATCCCTCAAAGAGGAGTGCCTCTCAAGGAGGGTATCCCCCAAGGAGGGCATCTCTCAAAGGGGGGTCCCCCCCAAGGAGGACACACCTCAAGGAGGGCACATCCCCAAGGAGGGTGTTCCCCCCAAGGAGGGGGGTGTCCCCCCAAGGAGGGCGCCCTGAACGGAAGGGAGTTGTGCTCATGCCAGCCTGCCCACCCGCGGGGCAGCACAGGCTCCTTCCTCCGCTGCCCGTGAGATCCCACAGGTCGGCCGGCTCAGGGAGGGGGCACCACGGGGTGACGTGGCCTCTAGCCCGCCTGTCTTGGCACTAGCTGGGCGCACAGCTAAGCTGCCAGGAGAGGGGTATTCTGGGCCCTGGGGCTGCTGCAGCATCTGGGCATCCTCGGGGCTCCGTTCAGCCTTCCCCCTGGGCCCTGGCTGACGTCATGGAGCCCTCACCCCTTGTGCTCCTGCAGAGGCTCACAGGGAGCCATGAGCTGTTTTTCACCATCTGAGGCCCTCTGTGGGGTCTGCGAGTGTCAGAGGCCCCCGGGAAATGGGCAGGGGAGACGGGGGGCATCAGCACCAGTATGAGGGTCGTAGGTCAGCGAGGCGGTCCCCGGTCGTCCTCCTTGAAGCAGGCTGAACCCTCCTCCTCGCTGTCCTCTGCTCAGACCGTCCCCTCACCTCCACGTCCTCCCGCCCCTCTACCCTGTCCGCTCCTGCCCCCTCCCCACCCTGTGCAGCCCCTGCCTGCCCCCCCGGGCCCCTGGCTGCCCCCGCCTGGCTGCCCGCTCCCCTTGGCTTCGCAGTGTTGTGTTGTGGGCCTGCCCTGCTGCCTCTGCCGCCGCCTGGCGCGGTGCCCGGCGGGGGCCCTGACTGCGGCCTCCCCCGCCAGGGCCTTCGTGTATCTCAGCAACCTGCTCTACCCCGTCCCGCTGGTGCACCGCGTGGCCATCGTCAGCGAGAAGGGCGAGGTGAAGGGCTTCCTGCGCGTGGCCGTGCAGGCCATCTCAGGTGCGTGCGGGAGGCCTGGGCGGGCTCTGTCCCTCCTCTGATGGGGTCCCGGGCGGGGGGGAGGCCTCCGCGGGCCTCGTGTGGTGGTCTGCGTGCGGCTGGCCTCCCCCACAGGCCCGGCCTCCTCCATCTCTCCCTGCGAGAGAAGCCCGGCTGCCCAGCGCTCGGCTTGGGCCCCCGGGGCTCCTCCTGGTTGGCTGGGGCCTCCAGGACCGCGCAAGCCGAGCCCGGGGCTGTCTGAGGCCCCTCTGGCTCGGGCCCCCCACCAGGCGGCCTGCAGACGCAGCCTGGTGCAGAAGTGCCCCCCATGCGCCCACCGCTGTCTCAGCCCCAGGAGGGGAGTGCAGACTCCAGCCCTCGGTCCCCCAGCCTTCCCGACTCCCCAGCAGGGCCCCCTTCGGAGCGCATGGCCGCTCGGGTGCTGACCTGTGCCCCCAGAGGCCATAAGCCCCTCCCCACCACGGGCCAGCTGGTCCAGCCCCCAATGAGAGGCATACGCCCCTCACTGCCCAGTCTCCTCCCAGCTGCCCCTCCAGGTGGGGGCAGCCACTCCAAGGAGGGCATCGGGTTTGCTGGGTTTGCCCCTCTGAAAGTGGGTCCTCTGTGAAGCTTCTTAGAAAGGAGTGTGGAGAGAGGCTTGGAAGACGCGTGGGGGACTGCTGGGCCAGAGGGTCCTCCTACTGCGATGGCCAGCGTTCCCTTCCACGCCTCCAGCCCCTGGCGCCGCCTCGGGCCTCCTCCCCTCCCCAAGGCTTGGCCCGGGCACGCTGGCTGCCCGTGTGCGGCTGCAGAGGGCCCAGCTAGGACAGGGAGGCGCGGAGCGTGAGCAGCGCTGGGGGCCCGTGTGTGTGCACTCTGGGTGTCTGGACCCCTGTGCAGGTTCTCGCTTCCCCATGATCCCAAGCGCTCTTTCCAGCTCCTCCAGCTGTGTGACCATGGTGCTCAGGCCCCTGGGGACGCGGCTGAGAAGGGGGAGCCCGGGGGTGGCTGGCTTTAAGGACGAGCCAGGTGATGGCGATGCTGGGGTATCCAGCGCCACCCTCCTCCCTCGAGGGGGACCCTGGCCCTCTGGGCACTTTGTCCTCCCCGGGCTCTTCCTGGCCCCTCCTGACCCCTCAGCCCCTGTAGAGCGGGTCCCACCTGGCCGGCTGCTTTATAAACAGACAGGTTGGTGCTGTCTGTGCTTGGGCCACACCCAGCGTTCCCCATGTGGTGGCTGAAGTGGAGGAGATGGGCACCCCTGCCCCTGCCCCCCACCGTTGCAGGAGCCCTCCTGTGCACTTGCCCTGGGCTGCCCTGGGCAGTGGTGGGTTAGAGCCCTGGGCCCTTGGGCAGCCAGGGTGGACACCCTGGTGGTGTTTGCACTCCCACAGGGCCCCAGAACAGAGGGTCGGAGCCCCCTGGCGTCTGTGAAGTCTCCTGTAGCGGCATCTAGCCAGAGTGGCTGGAGTTGGGGGCTAGGGGGCCTGGAGGGGCCAGAACTGGGGGCCTTCAGGCGGCAGGAGAAGGGTTTGAGTTTTGTCCCAGACAGTAGGGAACCCTGCACACCGGGAAGAAGGGGGTGTGAGAGCGTGTGGGGTGTTGAGTGTCCAGCTGTGTGACAGGAGAGGGGGAAGGTGGGGTCTGGAGGAGCCTGGGTTCTGCTGCAGTGGCTGAGTCTGGGGGCAGGACTTGGCGCAGGGAACAGAGGTACCAAGTTTGGCTCTGACAAGGTGGAGTTCATGGCCCCATCAGTGTGGCCGTGCCAACAACGTGGCTGCCGCTGGGCCCTGGGGCAGCGGAGGCGGGCGGTCAGGGTGCCCGGGACACGCTCTGGTTGTTCAGGACTGCTCGGCCGTGTCTGGGATGCCCCCAGGTCCCCCCGCCAGCGGCTTGGCCAGGATGTCTTCTCCCACCTGGGGACAAGCTGGGCTTGACCCTCTGCTCGATCCTGTTTCAGCCGACGAGGAGGCCCCTGACTACGGCTCCGGTGTCCGCCAGTCGGGAACAGCCAAAATCTCCTTTGACGACCAGCATTTCGAGAAGGTAGTGGTGCGGCCACAGACGCCACCAGAGGGGCCACAAGCCCTGCGGGGCCTCAGGGGGTAGGACGGCGTCTTCCTCGCAGCCGCCCTTCTTGCCCTCGGGCGAGAGGCCCGAGCGGGGAGCTCTCAGCCCGGCGGCTGCCCCCTGTTCTCTCAGGCCCTGCCTGAACCTCGGTGCTCTGAGGCCTTGAGCCCAGGGCCCCCCAGCCCCTCTCAGAGGGGTCGTCAGTGCTGGGCCTCACAGGAGGGGCACGGGGCGTCAGGCAGAGCAGGGAGGGCCCGGGGTGGGGGCAGTGGGGGCTACGTGGGCACCTGGTGGGGGGCCTGGCCTGGCCAGGGCCTGAAAGCGGCTGGGAGAGTCTCCCCGCGTCCTGCCCAGGGCGGGCGGGGGCGGGGCTGAGGGAGGGGCGGGGCTGAGGGAGGGGGCGGGGCTGAGGCAGGGGTCCTGGCTGGGATGAGGGCAGAGCTGCAGCCCAGAGACGTTTCCCACCTTCCTTTCCCGCTCCATAGACTAACATAGGCGCTGAGAGCCTGGGGAACCGAGGCCTAGGGAGGGGTCCACCCACGGCAGGGGCGGGCCTGGTGGTCGCTCAGGGTCCCTGGCAGCGCTCTGTCTGACCCTGCCCCTGCCTGCACAGTTCCAGGCCGAGTCCTGCCCCGGGGCGGGGATGTCTCGCTCAGGGACCTCCCAGGAGGAGCTGCGGATTGTGGAAGGCCAGGGCCAGGCCGCAGACTCGGGGCCCTCGGCCGACGAGGTCAACAACAACACCTGCTCAGGTGGGTCCCCGCGGCCCGCCTCTTGGCCGGCATGAATGATGCAGGCCAGTCCCCGAGCCCGGGCTCAGCGCCTCGGGTCTCTCCACGCCCCTCTGCCCTTGGCTCCCAGCAGCGGTGACCCCGGAGGGCCTCCTGGATAGCCCTGAGAAAGCCGCCCTGGACGGGCCCCTGGATGCCGCCCTGGACCACCTCGGCCTGGGCAGCACCTTCACCTTCCGTGTGACCGTCCTGCAGGCGTCCAGCATCTCCGCTGAATATGCCGACATCTTCTGCCAGTTCAAGTGAGCCTCGTGCCCAGGCTGTGTGGGTGGGCCTTGGCAAGGCGCGGTGGGGGGGGGGGGTTGCACCTGGTGGCCCCCTGGGGGCTGAGGTGCCTATGCCCAGGGCCCCCACTCACCAAGCGTCTCCTCCCGGTTCGCAGCTTCATCCATCGCCATGACGAGGCCTTCTCTACGGAGCCCCTGAAGAACACGGGGAGGGGGCCCCCGCTCGGCTTCTACCACGTCCAAAATGTACGTCCTCAGGGCCCCTGTCCCCCCGCCGTGACCCGCCCCTCCCAGGGCTCCGGCTCTGCGGGCTTCTCTGAAACCCCAGAGCTGCTTTCACTCGGTCACAGCTCCTCCCCCTCCTGAGCAGCAGCCCCGGGCTGGGCGTGAGGACACAGGGCCTCGGGCACCAGGTGGGGGCCTTGTGGGGCTTAAGACTGGGGTGGGGGCAGCCCAGAGCCCCTGAGGGCCCTGCGGCAAGCCTCGGCCGGGTGTGGATGTGAAGGGTCTGGGGGCCCAGCGAGGCCGCCCTGGCTTGGTCCTGGGGATGAGGCAGAGCAGGGCCCACAGAGGGCCACAGGGTGCTCAGGCAGAAGCCGGAGAGGCCAGGGAACCCCCAGCCTGGAAGAACTGGCAGACGGGGGGACACAGTTCAACCCACAACTCGAGCCAGGCTGTCAGGAGAGCAGGGGACTGTCTGCTGTGAGGCGGGCAAATGTCCCTGACCCAAGCCGCTGGGTCACCAGGCCTCGGGGGCCCAGCCGGCCGGTGTGAGTTGGACCTGAGCTGTGAGTGTGCCCTGAGCAGTCACCCCAGCCTGGCTCAGAAGGGCCCTGTGCACTGTGGCCCGTCCTGCCCCTCAGGGACCAGGGGCTCCAGTGGTTTCTAAGCCGGGGAGGCGGGGCCAGGTCTGCCAGGGCGCTGCATAGGCTCCTTCCCTGGTGGCCCAGCAGGGCCCCTCAGCCCAGGGGCTCCAACCAGGGACTGCCCACCTCTCAGCCCCAGAGGCTTAAGCCTGAGAGCCCGGTGGGCTCCGCGCTCCCTCTGAGGCCATGACGAGAACCAGTTGCCACCTCTCTCCCTGGCTCGTAGCCGGCCACCTTCCCTAGTATCCTCACGTCGTGTCCCGTGCGGGCCTGTGCCCATGTCCCCTTCCTACGAGAACACTGGGCCTGTGGGGTCCCCAGTGACCCCATTCTAGCTCGATCGCCTCTGTGGAGACCCCTCTCTGACACACATGCTGGGGGTCAGGCTTCAACACGTGGGAGGCGGGTGGTGGAGGGTGGGTGGGAGGAGGGGGGACACAGTTCAACCACAGCGCCAGGCGAGTGAACAAGAGCCCGAGAGGGGTCAGACCGGGTCGCAGAGGCCTGTCCTTCGGCTCTGTGTTCTGGAAGAGCAGCTGAGCCCAGTGGCCCTCAGCCCGTCTGTCCTGGGGGGAGAGCCCTCGGGCCGGCCCCCAGTGGCCGGTCCACAGGGTATGTGGACAGGCCAGGCGAGGTCAGCCCCGGGCTCTCCGGGCTGGGCCTGGGGTGCCGGGGGCTTCAGGAAGGCCGAGCTCTGCCCTCCCTGACTCCCCGTCCTACCCCCCGACCAGATCGCAGTGGAGGTGACCAGGTCCTTCATCGAGTACATCAAGAGCCAGCCCCTGGTGTTCGAGGTCTTCGGGCATTACCAGCAGCACCCGTTCCCGCCCCTCTGCAAGGATGTGCTCAGGTCAGCGGGCCGGGCCAGATCGGGCTAGGGCAGGGCGTCGGGGCCCCTTGCCCCCCGGCTGGCAGGCTTGACCTGCGCCCTGGATGGGCCTGGTGTGCTGGCTGTGGAGCCGTGTGCAGCCAGACACAGGGTGGTCAGAGACGGCCCCGTGGGGCAGAGGAGGGGTCTTAGAGGGTCACTGTCAGAACCTCGGCTTGGCCTGGGCCTGGCCGTGTCCCGGGCCCAGGGAAGCCACGAGGGACTGGCGGGGGTGACCCCCTCCCCTGCTCCCAAGTCCTCTGCGCCCCCCAGGCGGAACGGGGGCGACTGGCCTTGCTCTCTCCCCTGCCTGGGGCTCTCAGTGTGGGTCCCCTCTGAGCCCCCCCGCGTGTAGGGAGAACAGCCCACAGGCATCGGGGGCAGTGGGGCCCCTTGTTGCTGCCTCCGGGCACCCTCTGCGCTGACATGTGGGACCCAGGGTGAGTGTCGGCAGAGCAGATGGCGAGGGGCTGGTTCCAGGGCTCGCCTGTCCTGGGGACGGGAGGAGCCTGCCTGGATCCCCGGGGCCTCGTGGGGGGTCTCCAGTTCTAGTGTGCCCCCTCCACGGCTGGCAGAGGCCTGAGGTCAAGCCTTTCTCAGGCCCCATGGCAGGGCCACAGCTCCCACTCAGGCTCCGCAGGCACAAGCCTCCGGTCCCTCACGGTCACTTTCTCAATCTCTGTCCCCACAGCCCCCTGAGGCCCTCACGCCGCCACTTCCCACGGGTTATGCCGCTGTCCAAGCCAGGTAGGTGGGGCTCTCCTGGGTGCAGGGGTGCCCGTGTTGGTAGGCTGCCCTCGGCCGAGTGTGGTCCTGCGGGGGCGTCCCTGCCCCCTAGCCTCCTGGCACCACCCTGCCCCCCGCTGGCCCTCCCGGGGCCCCACGGATTCGGGGCTCCATACCAGAGTGGGGGCCACAGAGGGACATCCAGGAGGCTGCCTGTGGCTGGGGATGAGGGCCGGGGGCTCCAAGGGGGCTGGGCCCTATGAACTGAACCTTTGGGATGGACACAGTCTGAGAGGAAAGGCAGGCCCGGAAGCTGCTTCCCCGGGGGGAGGCTGGAGGTGAGCGAGCGTGGGAGGTCCCCCGAGGAAGGGCCCTGGGAGGTCAGCCCACACCTGGCACCCAGAGCGGAGGGGCTGTGGGCTGAGGTGGCTGGGCACTCGGGGCATGGAGCCTGTGTGTTGGGAGCGGCCACGCGTGTAGGGCGGTGGGGCCCAGGGCCGGGGCCTCTCTGTGCCGGAAGCAGGTGCTTGGCGTGGCCATGGGGTCCCGGTTAGGTCGTGGGGCCTCAAAGCAGGCGTGGCTCCAGCCACTGCCTGCACCCAGGTGCGTGGGGCTGCCGGCTCCTCCCACCTGGCATGAAGGAGCCTGCAGTCACGCCTGCCCCCCGGGGTGGCGGCCGAGGCCCGTCTATGCCCCGGGGTGGAGCCCGCTGGTTGTTCTTTGGAGGGAGGTGTCCTCGCCACTGCTGGGGGTCTGCTCCCTGCCTCCTCCCTGCGTGCCCTCAGCCGCGAGCGGTCAGTTTGCACCTGCGCGCTCCTCCCTGTTCCCCCAGTGCCGGCCACCAAGCTCAGCACGCTGACGCGGCCCTGCCCCGGGCCCTGCCACTGCAAGTATGACCTGCTGGTCTACTTCGAGATCTGCGAGCTGGAGGCCAACGGCGAGTGAGTCCCGAGCCTGTGCTGCCCGCGTGAGGCTGGGCGGGGTCCGCGGGCCGGGCAGGCCAGGAGGGACCTGGGGCAGCGGGTGGTGTTCCCCTGCCCTCTGCCCCGCCCCAGGGGGGGCGGCCCTCTGTGCTGCGGGTGTGGGGCCGGCCGGGCACACCCTCACCGTGCTGCTCTCTCCCAGCTACATCCCAGCAGTGGTGGACCACCGCGGCGGGATGCCGTGCATGGGGACCTTCCTGCTTCACCAGGTGCGGAGACCTCGCCGCCCCGCCCGCCCCGTACCTCCCACCTACCCCACCCGGCCTTGGGCTGTCTGACCGTGTGGTCTCCCCTCACGCCTGGCAGGGCATCCAGAGACGGATCACAGTGACCCTGCTGCATGAGAGTGGCAGCCACATCCGCTGGAAGGAAGTGCGGGAGCTGGTGGTGGGTGAGTGAAGGCTGGGTTGGTGGGAGCAACACAGGCCGCCCGCTCAGCCCCAGACCCGGCTCTGCCCCTGTTGCTGTGTGGTTTTGGCTGAGTCACTTAACCTCTCTGTGCCTCAGCCCCTCACCTGAAAAGGAGCGCTGGGACTCAGGTGATGATTCCAGGCTTCTATTTAATCACCACACTAGCTTGCGAGGGCTGTCGTAATGAAGTCCCACACACTGGATGCCTTGAAACCCCCGAACTTGGTCCTGTTGCAGTTGTGGATAAGTCCTGTGATGAGGGTGTCAGCGGCTCAGCCATGCTTCCTTGAAGCCCCAGGGGAGGTCCTTCCTCCCCTCCTCCAGCTTCTGGTGGTTTGTGGGGAGCCCTTAGCTTGTGGACAGGTCACCCCAATCCTCTGTCTTTATGGGGCCTAGATACTTAGATGAGGGCCCACCTGGTCCAGCGTGACAGCGTCTTACCTCCTCACATCTGCCAAGAGCCTATTTGCACACGAGGTCTCGTTCTGAGGCTCTGTGGGTCAGGACCATGGCACATCGTTTTGAGGGGACCCAGTTCAGCTCACAGAGAGTGCCAGGGGCTTACATGCTTTCCGTCTGTGACTTCCTGCTCTGAACTCTTCGTCTTGGAAATGTTCCCTTTGCTGACTCTTTTCAAAGAATCTGTCTTCCCATTTTCCGTTCAAAGACCGGGACCGCCATTCCTTCCAGGACAGACCGCTATCCCTCCCAGGACAGACTGCCATCCGTCCTCAGCTTGAAGCCGCCTCCCCACCCCACGGCCCTGGAGCTGAGGGACTTCCGAGGCCTCGCCCCAGGTGTTGCTGTGGCCATGGGCATCAGCTCAAGGGCAGTGTCCTTGGGGCTGGGGAGTGGCTCTGAGGGTGTAGGAGCAAGGATGTGATGGGGGCCCGTCGTCCTGCGTCACCAGGTCAGGATCGTAGACCGGGAAGTTTTGGGGGCCCCAGGACAAATGTTTCATTTTAGCTGTTCTGTGTCTTATTTCCACACAAATCAGAAGAACAGCAGAACAGGCGCACACACCCCTGTTCCAGGTGTGGTCTGGGGGAGAGGCCCAGCGATTGCTTTCTGACTTAACAAAGAAAACTCAGGACTACTTGTTTATTCCTCGAGGAGGCAGAGTGATCAAATCAACCATCTTTGTAAGAGTGAGAAGATCCCTGGAGGAGGGCACGGCGACCGACTCCAGGATGCTTGCTGGGAGAATCCCATGGACAGAGGAGCCCGGTGGGCTGCAGCCCATGGGGTCGCAAAGAGTCGGACACGACCGTCTGACTAAGCACATGCACTCAGGGGCAAGAAATGGGTAACGGAGGCCCCAGGCAGGAGTCCTGACTCTCGGCGGTTCTGGTGCCTTTTACAGTCACCCCCCTGCCCCCAGCACGAGTGCAGGCGTCTTAGAAGGTTTGCTGGAAATAGCCCTTGCAGGGAGGCATTTTTGACTCAGATAGTGTTTCTCTTCTGTGAGGAGCCCTGTGGCGCGGCCTCGTGGCCAGAAGCTCCGCCTGGCAGAGGCGAGAGCAGGGACCAGGCGTTCCAGCTGCAGACCCTGCGTGGGCCTCACTGCCCCTCTTGGTGTTGCCTTTGGCTGGGTGCCCCTGTGGCCCCTGTGGCGCGGCCTCGTGGCCAGAAGCTCCGCCTGGCAGAGGCGAGAGCAGGGACCAGGCGCCCGCCTGCCCTCCTGGGAAGTGATGTGCGGCCCCCCTCCCCGCAGGTCGCATCCGAAACACCCCGGAAACGGACGAGTCCCTGATCGACCCTAACATCTTGTCCCTCAGCATCCTCTCGTCCGGATACATCTGCCCAGCTCAGGACGACCGGTGAGTCCCTGCGGGGTCGGCGCTCTCTGGAGGAGGGCCAGGGTCGGGGCCCAGGCTGTGTTCTCAGCCCCTCACCTGGCCTGCCTGGCCACGCATGGCCCTGAGCGCTCCAGACCCTTCTTCCCAGCCCTCTAGGCAGTGGTGCAGGGAGGGGCCCATGGCCATGTGGCCCCCTGGTGCAGCTCTTGCTCAGTCACCTGACGGAGGGAACACACGGGCGTTGCCGGTGGAGGAGCTGGGTCCTATCCTCAGGACTTTTGCAGGCAGGAGGCAGCACAGGGCAGTGGGTGGATGAACGGGCTGGATTTTCCAGCCACACTGCCGCGGGCAAGTGTCCCCTTTGGCAGGTGTCTTCCCTGCGGCCCAGGGTTCTGGAGGAGCTCAGGGTCGAGCCAGCCAGTGGTCTGGCATCCCGGGGTGGGGGCGTGCCCAGTGGCATGGCTTGGCACACGCTCCTCCTTACTGGGTTTGCCGGGCTCAGGGAAGTGTGGGGGAGAGGCCTCTGGGGGCCAGGCTGGGGCGGACAGCTCCCTGCCAGAGCCACTCTCCTGTGGGGACGTGGGTAGGCTTGGCTCTGTCTGAGACTCTGCTTCCTGGGGGAGTGGGGACGTGGGGAGGGGGCTCCCAAGTCCTGAAGCCTCGACCTGCCCCAAGAGGCAGAAGCTGAGAGCTGACCCTGAGCTCCAGCCGGGGGCGTCTCCACGGGCTCCTGTGCCGTGTTTGCGGGAAGTGTCTTGAGGGCAGGGTGCGCTGGAGCAGGCGGGCCCCTCCTTGCCAGGGGAGCTGGATCCATAAGCGAGGGTCTTGGTCCGCTCAGAGCTGGGAGCTGGGCTTCCTCGCAGACTCCCCTGAGAGTGGGCAGCAACCCACAGGGGCAGGCATGGCTCTGGAACCTTCCGGAGAAAAGGCCGCCTGCACTCGTGTCCAAAGGAGGGAGGGTTGGATGAGGATGCTGGGGGTGTTCTCTCAAGGGTGGGGGCACCATGACAGGCAGGCTGGGCTTACGGGGAAGGGGGTGCAGCACATGCTGGTGGGCCGGACGCCGTGGGGACACTCCCTGGGGATGCGGAAGAGGGCCTGGCGCCCTCTCATGGGCTGCCTGCGGGGACACAGGCTGCTGTACCAGGGCCTCTGAGATCGGGACCCTGGGGGTGGGACCGAGGGGCCTATGCCACCAGGGAGGGCTCTGCCAAGTGAGTGTCCCTGGGGACCTGGAGGCTGACCTCAGTGTTCCCCAACCCCTGACCCTCGCTTTGTCCCGCCAGCTCCTCCATTCTTGGGCTAGAAGGGGCGTGGACCGGGCAGAGGAGGAGGGTGCGGGTGCCTCTGGGACTGTGCTTCTGGGCTCCCGTTCTCTGGCTGGCACAGTGGCTGCGGGACACATGGCCGGCCCCATCCTGGGCTCCGTCCTGGGGAGCTTAGGGGGCTGGGCCTCGGGTCAGCGGGGCATTGGCTGAAAGGTTCGCCCTGCTCCTGGAAGTCAGGGCATCTGTCGCTGGTGGGCCCGGCCTGTGCCCTGGGGACTGGGGACAGGAGGCCAGCTCGAGTGCGGGAGGTCAGGGCCCCCGGGGCTCCAGGAAGCCCCCGGACCAGAGTCCCTGCCCACAGCTGCTTTGGCCCCTGCTTGGCTCCCCCTCTTCCTTGCTGTCTGGCCCCAGCATGGCCCTGACCCGAGCCCCGCCCCTGGGAGAGTCTCGGGGACCCCCTCAGCGGGCAGCCCCGGGCTGGAGGCATTCGGAGGCTTGGCTGGCCAGCCAGCAGGCCTCCCCAAGGGCCTCCTGTTCCCTGGACCCCGGCTGACGCCCTCAGAGCTCCATGGGTGGCAGGGCAGGCCCTCTGCCTGCCGGGAGACCTGGGGCCAGGCTGGGACCCCACGCCTCGGCTGCCCACCCGCTTCGCCACGGCCCCCGACCCCCCGACCCCCGCTCAGGGTCCCCACGCTGTGCGGCCTCCCGGCTCCGGTGGGCACCGCCCGCCACGGACGCTCCTCCGCGCTGCCCCCCGGCGCCGCCCCCACTAACCTGTGATTGTTTGTGTTTTGCAGGCAGTTTCTTGATTCGGACATGCCTAGGTACCATCCGTGCCCCTGGTTTCTTTCAGCCTGCCCCCACTCCACGGCCCCGAGATCTCATTCCAGCTTTCGGCCCCTCCACACCCGCTCACCTCCCCGTCTGTCTCTGCTGTCTTCTCCTCCCGTTTTATCTCCTTTTTCCTCTCCCCGTCCCACCGCTTCCTCCCCATCACCCTCCCGTGGCTGAGCCCCCCAACCCCCGCCCTCCACTCTTGATCTTGGCTGCTTCGGTAGTTTCTGCCCTCGTGGACACTGGCTGGCCTCCCGCTCACCCCCCAGCCTGGCCCATGCCCCCCTCAGCAGGAGCAGGCGTCCGCATGCAGGCTGGCCGGCCCCCTCCCTGCACACTGAGAGAGCAAAGGGGGTGCGTGGTGGGCGCAGGACGGGGGGTGGACAGGCGTGGCCCGGCCGGCTCCGGGTGCGGGCCCCTTGCCCGGCCAGGCTCCTGGCGAGGCCACCACAAGCCCTTCTGGAAGCGGGTGGGTGGTGAGGGACAAAGGGCCCGGGCTCCAGACTCGCCCGGGTGGTCCCAGGACCAGCCCCCGAGTCATGGGCTCCTGGGCCAGGCACAGAGATCCCTCTCCACCTGAGCTCTGGCCTTGGTGACCGGGTGCAGGGTCCCGGAGGCCCCAGGGTGGACGGCCTCGCAGTCCCTGTTACGGACCCTGCCCTTGATGTCGCGGTCCGCTCTGGGCCACTGTGGACTATGCTCGGTGCCTGGGGTCTCTGTTCTGGAAGAGGAAGGGGACAGCGGAAAGCCTCCAGTGAGGACGCCTGGTCCTTGAAGGGGCGCGGGGCGTGGGGCGGTGTGTGCCCCTTCTCAGGGTGGGGCCCAGGGCAGAGGGTGGGGCCCTTGTCAGGTCTGGTGCCATGTGTTGGGACGGATGGTCACTCTGCATGTGCTCCAGGCAGTTCTAGCTGAGGCCCCAAGGGGTGGCCAGAAGGCTGTGGTTCCTGTCAGTGTGTCCCCAGGGCATGTGCATCCAAGGCAGGATCAGGCCCCCCCTGGGGACAGGCGGCTGGGTGTGGTGGGGACTCTGTCAAGGAAGACCACTGGTGAGGCTGCACTAGAGGAGGGTCACATCCCTGCGGGGTCCAGAGAGCAGGGACCTGCCCTTCTTGGGCAGCCTGGAGGGCTTCCTGGAGGTGGTAGCCTGCCAGCTGGTCCTGGAAGCAAACTGGGCCCACCGTGGCGGCTGCGGCCTGCAGTCCACCTGTTCTCAGAGAGCTCTGGGGTTCATCCCCGGAGGGGGCCTGACTTTGGGGCTGTTTCCCTGATGAGTCCATCAGTACGATCACCAGGGGTGTGGGCGTTTTGTTCCAGTTTGTGTGTCCACAACCAGCCCGGTGTGATAGAGGCGTGCCCAGGCTGGTCCAGGACACCCCCTGCAGATACATTACAAAATAGAAAGTTCCCCGTGGCTAGGAGGAGACAGCCCCGGGAAAGCTGCGAGGGTGGGGAGGCGGGCTTCTACTCAGCAGGGCCTCACCCCAGCCCCCAGGTGCAGAACTGGGCTCGTGGGCCCCCAGTGGACTTGGCCTGCAAGAGGAGGCCCACAGTGCTGGGAAGGGCGAGGGGTCAGAGCCCCGAGCCTTGGGCTAGGGTCTGCTTCACGCAGCAGGAAACTGCTGTGGTGGGAGGTTCTGGGGACGAGCAGAGGGTCCCGTCCCGGTGCCTGGAGTGGGGCCTGGGGGCTGCACCGGCTGGCCGGGCTGGCTGTGTGAATGTGCACGCGTGGCAGGGTCTTCTGGAGCCTGCGGTCCGTGCCCTCAGGATGGGGACTCTGTGAGGGCTGCCTCAGCATGGGAGACTGAATGAGATGAGTGGGACAAGCTCTCAGGAGGGGCCTTGCACGTGGAGCTTTATTAACGTGTGAAGGGCGGTGATTTCCACTGCTACCTTGTTGTTGTTCAGTCACTCAGTCATGTCTGACTCTTTGCGACCCCATGGACGGTAGCACGCCAGGCCTCCCTGTCCATCACCAACTCCCGGAGCTTGCGCAAACTCTTGTCCATGGAGTCAGTGATGCCATCCAACCATCTCATCCTCTGTCATCCCCTTCTCCTGCCCTCAATCTTTCCCAGCATCAGGGTCTTTTCCAATGAGTTGGCTCTTCCCATCAGGTGGCCGAAGTATTGGAACTTCAGCTTCAGCACCAATCCTTCCAATGAATATTCAGGACTGATTTCCTTTAGGATGGACTGGTTTGATCTCCTTGCAGTCTAGAGTCTTGGCATTTACTTTGAAATACTCCTAAAGCACAAACCTCATCAGCAAAGAGCCTAGTTTTTAAAAAGCTAACCACACCCATTTCCAGAGGAGCCCTGCTGAGAGGCGGGGTCTCAGTCTCACTGTGGTCAGCGAGGAGGAGAGCTGCTGACCTAGCCTGAGCCACGAAGAGCGGGTCAGACCTTCCGCCTTCCACCCCGTCTGTGCATCTTACCCGGGCTCACTCTCCTGCCCCGGGCTCCTGGTGCCCGGGGCAGAAAGGGGCCACGAGACCCTCTAAAGTAAGGCGGTGTTGAGGCTGGGGAGGACGTTGGTCCACAGTGACCCTCACCCCTCCCACCAGGCACAGGATCGGATTTCTCCAGATAGGTGGCTCAGGTGCCCCAAGGGCTTCCCCAGTGTCCCGGGACGGGCCCGGGTTGGAGACTTGCCAAGTCTCCTCTCTGTCCTGTTTGCTGCACTACTGACAGGACACGACCCCACTCACTCATTCATTCATCCGTGATCAGGACACGACCCCACTCACTCATTCATTCATCCGTCATACGGGACGCGACCCCACTCACTCATTCATTCATCCATCACACGGGACACAACCCCACTCACTCATTCATTCATCCATGATCAGGACACGACTCCACTCACTCATTCATTCATCCGTCACACGGGACACGACCCCACTCACTCATTCATTCATCCATGATCAGGACACGACCCCACTCACTCACTCATTCATCTGTGATCAGGACACGACCCCCACTCACTCATTCATCCATCACACAGGACATGACCCCACTCCCTCATTCATTCATCCATGATCAGGACACGACCCCCACTTACTCACTCATTCATTCATTACATGGGACATGACCCCACTCATTCATTCATGCATCCATCACATGTGAGCCACATTCTGTAATTGTTCGAAAGGGGGATTTTAGACTAAACAGGAGGAATCTGTCTCCAGGAAGCTCAGATCCTGGCGAGGAGCTCATCCATTCCCTCACCTGTTGATCCTCCCTTCAGTCCCTCTGGTCAGAGTGCTCACTCTACGTGGCAGAAGACACTGCTCAGCTGTGCACATGTCACATGCAGACACAGAGCTGAGTCTCTGAGGTTCAAGGCTGTTCCCCTGCTCTTAGCTGTGTGGCTGCTCCCTGGGATCGTAGTCCCCCTGGACAGGAGGGCTGCCTTGGCTGCAATTCAGGGGGCTCAGATCACCTTCCCTGAGTTCCTAGGCCACTTCTAAACGTGACACTTTTTCAAGAAACGTACTTCACAGAGCCTAAGGTGTTTCTGGTTGACACCTCGAGGGAGGGGCTTCATTTGCAGATTCACAGCAGACCCTTTCGCACCAGGCTGCCCACCGTGCCTGCTGTGGGCGCCCGTGGCTGTGACCCTTGTTAGAAGTTGCCTGAATGAACCCTGTCAGGCCGTCACAGCAGGGGAAGTGCGCACACGGAGTGCCCAGGGGCTTGTGCTGAGAGCCCTGAGCACATCAGCCAGGCAGCCCCTGGGCCTCTGAGCACCCCAGGGCCTCCTGCAGCCCCAAGAGGACGCAGTTCAGTTCAGTCACTCAGTCATGTCCGACTCTGCGACGCCATGGGCTGCAGCACGCCAGGCTTCCCTGTCCATCACCATCTTCTGCAGCTTACTCAAACTCATGTCCATTGAGTCGGTGATGCCATCCAACCATCTCATCCTCTGTGGTCCCCTTCTCCTCCCACCTTCAATCTTTCCCAGTATCGGGGTCTTTTCCAATGAGTCAGCTCTTCGCATCAGGTGGCCAAACTATTGGAGATTCAGCTTCAGCATCAGTCCTTCCACTTAATATTCAGGACTGATCTCCTTTAGGATGGACTGGTTGGATCTCCTTGCAGTCCAAGGGACTCTCAAGAGTCTTCTCCAACACCACAGTTCAAAAGCATCAATTCTTCAGCACTCAGCTTTCTTTATAGTCCAACTCTCACATCCATACATGACCACTGGAAAAACCATAGCCTTGACTAGACGGACCTTTGTTGGCAAAGTAATGTCTCTGCTTTTTAATATACTATCTAGGTTGGTCATAACCTTCCTTCCAAGGAGTAAGCGTCTTTTAATTTCATGGCTGCAATCACCATCAGCAGTGATTTTGGAGCCCAAAAAAATAAAGTCTGACACTGTTTCCACTGTTTCCCCATCTATTTGCCATGAAGTGATGGGACCAGATGCCATGAACTTAGTTTTCTGAACGTGGAGCTTTAAGCCAACTTTTTCACTCTCCCCTTTCACTTTCATCAAGAGGCTCTTTAGTTCTTCACTTTCTGCCATAAGGTTGTTGTCATCTGCATATCTGAGGTTATTGATATTTCTCCTGGCAATCTTGATTCCAGCTTGTGTTTCTATCAGCCCAGTGTTTCTCATGATGAATTCTGCATGGCCCTACCTTATGGCATGTGGGATCTTAGTTCCCTGACCAGGGTCAAGCCCGTGTCCCCTTCAGTGGAAACTCAGAGTCTTAACCACTGGACCGCCAGGGAAGTCCCAGCAAAACTTCTGAGTTTCCAGTGTTTCCCATGTGGGTCCTTGCTTGTTTGAGCCTCACACGGTCTGTCCCGGAATTGAACCTGGGGTGGTCCTGTCTCCAGGCCCCTGCTGCCCAACTCCTTAGGCCACCAGGCAGGGCCCCTCATCCAGGCAGGAACTCCTCCCCGCCTGGAGGGCTCACTTGGAGTCAGGAAGTCAGTCGAGCCTCCTGGACGTGGACAGAGGAGTGTGAGGGCTGCAGGAGTGTGCTGATGGGGAGTTTGCGCGCGGCCCTGCCGGAACCCTCGGGGGCTCTGCTTTGGGTGCAGCCTGGGAGCCTGCCCCTTTTTAAGCAGGATCCAGAGTGCGGCACATGGCTGGCAGGGCAGACTAGGCCCTGCGGCCTCGCCGGGGGAGCAGCTGGGCTGGCCCTTCTGTGGCCCGTTTCCCCAGGATGGCCTGGGTGCAGAGGGTCCGCGGGATGATGGGCCGAGCTGACCGTGAAGCGCCGATTCTCTGCCCTCGGGGCGGCCCCGCCCGGCATCTCTGCCTCCGTGGGTGTGAGGGCCCCGGAATCTGCATTCCTGACCAGTTCTCCGTGAAGCGGACACCGCGGCTCCGGGGACCCCATGTCTGGGCCACCCGTCCCCCTTAAAGTGGCACCGGGGTCTGGCTGAGTGTCGCTCAGACAGAGGGAGCAGCGCTCCGGGGGTGGGAGGAGCCAGTTCCCGGGTGACCTGATGCCTGCTCGGGTGTGGGGTCCGGGGGGCCCCCGCCTCCCAGTCGCCGCCTGGGTACACCGTGGCTCCCTCTGAGCCCGCTGGGTCTGAGTTTCCTGCCGTGTCTCAAGGGGGCACGAGTCAGCGCCTCCCACACCCTGTCCAGCAAGCTCAGGGGCCCCCGCGTGACCGCCTGGGTCCCGCACGGGCAGGTGGCCGCTCTCGCGCCCTGCTGGGTGGGCTGGGCCCTCGCACCCCAGCTCTTGCGAGGGAGGGAAGCCAGCGGTGTCCTTCCGCGAAATTTGAGGCAGGCCGACAGGGGGCAGCACTGAGCCCGGCGCCGGGCCGGCGGGGGCGTCTGGGGTGAGGACTAGCCATGACCCACGCCGGCCAGGCGCTGTCCTCCCCTCCACAGCGGCTCACCTAACCGGCAGGACAGTGACCGCCACCACCCGTCCAGCAGGCAGGGCGTGGCGTGTCTGCTGGCAGCCCAAGGTCGCGTGCTGTGGAGTGGCATCTTGCTCCGAGCTGGGCTGCAGTGGGCCTCTGGGGGCCCCCGGGCCAGAGGGCATCCCTCTGGGTCTCGGTGGCAGTCCAGGCATGCCCAGCTGGTCCTGCTGGGGATGGACCCAAGGACACGAGGAAGGGGGTGTCTGCAGTACCCCCGCTGGGGGCTCAGAGTGGGACCCCTACCCCCAGGGGCTCAGAGTGGGCCCCTGCCCCCAGGGGCTCAGAGTGGGCCCCCCAGCCCCTGGGGGTTCAGAGCGGGCCCCCGCCTCCGTGGGCTCAGAGTAGGCTCCTGACCCCTGGGGGCTCAGAGCAGGCCCCCGCCCCCGTGGGCTCAGAGTAGGCTCCTGACCCCTGAGGGCTCAGAGTGGGCCCCCTACCCCCGGGGGCTCAGAGTGGGCCCCCGCCCCCATGGGCTCAGAGCGGCCCCCCCCACCCTCGTGTGCTCAGAGCGGCCCCCACCCCTGGTTGTGTCTGGGCCCGGGGACAGCGGTCGACAGCCCTGTGTCAGCGTGTGCCCGGCCGGGTGACGGTGCGCGTTCTGACCTGTGGTCTCTTCTGTGTGTGTACGTGTGTCCTGGCTGCCTCCGCCTTTAGCGTTGCGTTTGGAAGTGACACTAGGTACAGCTCCCTTTTCTCTTCCGCACCCGCTGGTCCGTCCACTCCGGTTTGCAGTCCCCTCTCCCCTCTGATGTCCGCCCCGCTCCCCGCCCCCCTCCGGTCCCCCCGCTGTCCTCACGTCCTTCCCATGGGTCTGTGTCGGGCGCTGGCCCTGCCCTGTCCCGCTGCTTCTCCCGTGCCCCTGGACAGCGCCATGGAGAAGGGGCGGCCTGGCCGCCCTGCTGTCCACACCCCTGGGCGGGCTGGCCGTGCGGGGGCGTGCGCGGCCCCAGCTTGCGCTGTCGTGTTCTCTGCCGTGTCTTCGTGGGGATGCTTGGTGGAAACCGGTGAAGCTGGGGCTGCCAGGGCTCGCAGAGCGGCCATGCTAGGGCTTGAGGCACATTCCCAGCTCATAAGTGACGGTCCTCGCTTCTTCGGCCGGGACTGAGGCAGGGGTAAGGACGATTGAGAACAGAAACTGTCTGGTGACAGGAAAGCTGGCCAGGAGTGGAGGCCGCCACTCGTCTGGCCCCGAGGCTGCCCCGAGCCGCCGCGGCATGGGTTGCTGGCCGCTCGCGCGCGCTCTGGTCTTTGCTGTCTGACTCAGAGACTGGGGACGGAAAGGAGCACACGCCGCTCTGTGCTCTGCGGGGCCGGCCCTGGCGGCAGGGGCTGTGTTGTCTTCGGGAGCCCGCCCCGGTTTCCACCCCCAGCATCATCCCCGAGGGCGGTCATTGGGGAGGAGAGGCCGCGGAGAGCTCTGACAGACCCGCAGGCTCCCTTCAGGTCCAGAGAGAGGCCGGGCGCCTCCTTACTCAGGCTCAGGGGGCCCCTCTCCCCTCCACCGTCCCATTCCCGCCTCGGCTCCAGAGCCCTGGACTGAAACCTCCCATCCCCCTGGGTGGCGCTGAGAGCGCTCCAGGGCTCCCCCTGGTGGGGTGTCCAGCGCCCCCAACCAAGCCCGGTCCTGAGTAAGGAGGGGTCTGTCCTCCCTGGACCCTAGCCCCAGTGGATCACCCTGCAGGTGGCCCACATGTCCGTCTGTCTCTGTGTGTCTGTCTGCATGTCCCCGACCCTGCCAAAAGCACACCACACTCTGTCATCTTTGTATCTTGTCTCTGCTTCGTTCTAGAACCTTTTACCAGTTTGAGGCTGCGTGGGACAGCTCCATGCACAACTCCCTCCTGCTGAACCGGGTCACCCCTTACCGAGAGAAGATCTACATGACCCTCTCTGCTTATATCGAGGCAAGAAACCTGTGCCCATGGCCTCCCCCCAAATCACCCGTACCCCCAGCCTGAGTTGCCGGCCAAGGGACAATAAGAGTGCTTATTAGTCCCCCACAACCCCGGTCAACCCTGTTGTCTTCTCAGAGGGCTTCTTGAGTCCTTGAGTTAAATCTGTGTACTTTGAATGGGAATGCTCAGAATTAGTCAATTCCTCTATCTTTAGTGTGTGGGTTTGTCCTTGAGGTTGCAAGATGGCTGCAGCACCACCAGACATTGCATCTATGTTCCAGACGGCACAAGAACAGAAGCCTCCTTTTCCCCATCCCAAGGGTCTCTGGCTGTGACTCCCTTGGAAGCAGAGGAGGAGGCTGGGGGTGTTGGCATTTCTCGCTGGTGCAGCAGCCAGCGGGGTGGTAGAGACAGAAGTACCCACCCTCCCTACCCCCAGAGTCTAATTACTGTGGCTGTAACATGGGGACCAGTGTGACCGCCCCATGGGATGAGGTTTGCTCAGGCTTAGAACACACTGGCAGGGTTTCGCCCAAGCAAGACCCTAGAACACGTCCGCTTTGTCAGTTGTCACCCTGGAGCTTCAGGAAAACAAAAGAACCTGCTGTCTGAGACGGCAGCTTGCTGGTCGTGCGGTGATCTCCTCGGCCTTTAGGGCTGACCCGTGGGTGCACAGACAGGGTCCGGCCAGATCCTCACAAACATTTTGGGGAGTATGTCATCCCAGTTTCATGGTGAGGAGGCTGAGGCCCGTGTCTGGGATGTCAGGGTGTCCTGCAGGGACACCCGGCCCCCTGACCCCGGCAGCTCCAGCGGGAGTTGGTTCAAGGCGGGGGCAGAGACTCTCACCTGGGCTGGGGCTGCCCCGGGGATGGGGGAGAGGGGAGGGTCTGAAGCTGCGGGCGGTGCAGCTCTTGGGGACAGGGACGGGGCGGGGGGGTGGAGAGGCTGGGTCGGCCGGACGAGCCTGCGCTGAGCCCCGGGGAGGACAGGGCTGGGGGTCTGGGTGGCCCGGGCGAGCCTGCACTGAGCGTGCCCTCTGCAGATGGAGAACTGCACGCAGCCGGCCGTCATCACCAAGGACTTCTGCATGGTCTTCTACTCGCGCGACGCCAAGCTGCCCGCCTCGCGCTCCATCCGCAACCTGTTCGGCAGTGGGAGCCTGCGGGCCTCGGAGAGGTGAGCCGCCAGCAGTGCCCTGGGCCAGCGCCGCTCAGAGTGCTCCGGGCAGGCTGGCCCTGCCCCTGGCCTGGCCAGACCTCGGCTCTCCTGTTGGTCTCACTTGGACCACTGGGGGAGGCCTCTGCGCACTTGTGGGGACCCGAATGTTGTGTTGAGGGTGGGAGAGAGCTGGGGTCTGCCTGCCAGGTGCAGCAGGAAGGCCTGTGTGTCCACTCTGGGGCTCCCATGGGTGGTCCCGGGTGACCTTCCTCCCCAGCGGCCGCGGGGCCCTGTCACTGGGCGGGGTGAACACTGGGCCCCGGGGGAGGTGGGGACAGAGGGGCCCTGGACGGCAGGCCCAGTGTCCTCTTCTGCGTTCTTGGGGGAGGGGAGGAAGGCAGTGGAGGGACCCCGCCGCAGGAGTGGGGACACCCACGGTGCCAGGTCCCTGCTGGTCACTTTCACTGAAAGTGTTGTGGGTGGCCGCACCGGGGGGCACAGCCGGGAGGAAGAGCGTGGGGGTCCCGGATGGCCATGACCCTGTGACCCTGTCATCCTGGAGGTTGCCTTGGGACTGCGGGCCCCTCTCCATGAGTGGGTTAGTGGGGTGCCTTAGGCAGAGTCAGAGGCCCCAAGAAAATGGGGGCCCAGTGGGGATCTGGGACGGGGACCCTGACCCCCCAGCCCCCACTGCTTGCCGTGCGGGCCGTGGGGCTCGTGCCCAAACTGCGTGTGATGGGGAACGGGCGTCCGGCCATTGCCACTCGGGTAACAACGCCCCCCTCCACAGCAACCGCGTGACGGGTGTGTACGAGCTGAGCCTGTGCCACGTGGCTGATGCGGGCAGCCCAGGTAGGCGTCTAGCCTGCGCCCTCTGGCCCGGGGGGGGGGGGGGGCACCGACGGAGGGCAGGGAGAGGGGTCTGCGGGGGACACTAAGGTGACGTCGGCTATGCTGCCGTGCGGAGAACCCCTCACCCGGAGACCCTGGGGGGGCTGGAGGACGGTGGGGGCGGGCGCAGCCCCCGCAGGGATATGCCATGTCCGCGGCCTGTGCAGGCATGCAGCGGCGGCGCCGGCGGGGGTGCTGGACACGTCGGTGGCCTACGTCCGCGGCGAGGAGAACCTGGCCGGCTGGAGGCCGCGCAGCGACAGCCTCATCCTGGACCACCAGTGGGAGCTGGAGAAGCTGAGTCTCCTGCAAGAGGTAAGGGCCGGGCCCCCGCCCCCCAGCCCCCGCCCCCCCCAGACCCCGCCCCCCATGCCCTGGGACCCCGGCCCCGGACCCCTGCCCCCCGCCTGACCCCCCCCGCCCGACGCGCTCGCGAGCCCGCCCACCTGTCTCAGGGCTCAGGGCCTCACGACGGCCCCCAGCTTCTGGCGGAACGTTCATCCTTGGTCTGGGCCGCAGACTGGGGGGCGTGTAGCGGAGACGAGAAACACACTGGGAAGAGAACTGGGGGGCGGCGAGGCCCTTCTGTGGCTCTGGTCAGGACAGCCCGTGTCCAGCGGCGGGCAGTGACCGCTGGCCGGGGCAGCGGGTGGAAAGAGGGCGTCGGGGGTCTGCGTCCGTCCACACTCTGGGCCCTTCCTGAGGCTGCGCCCGCGGAGTTTGTCCATCCGCTCGCGCGCTGGGGGCGCTGGCAGGTCTGCGGGCTCCACGTCGCCCACCCACGGCCGCAGGAGCGGGCGGGCTCTCCTGGGCCTGCCCAGGGCCAGGGACTCGGCGCGTGGCCACAGCCTCCCCCGCCCGGCGGGGCGCGGAGGTGAGGCCGCGCTCGCGCTCCTCGCAGGTGGAGAAGACCCGGCACTACCTGCTGCTGCGGGAAAAGCTGGAGACGGCCCAGCGGCCCGGCCCCGAGGCGCTGTCCCCCGCCTCCAGCGAGGACTCCGAGGCCCACGGCTCGTCCAGCGCCTCCTCCCCACTCACAGCTGAGGCCCGGCCGGCATCCCTGGAGGCGCCCAGCGAGAGGCAGCGGGAGCTGGCTGTCAAGGTGGGCAACCGGCCGGCAGGCAGCCACCCTCCCGGCCCTTCCCGGTGCCGGCAACCACTGGGACCTGGGAGAACGAGGGTCCTGGAGTCACCTTGACCCCATCCCCACCCCGCCCCACAGTGGAACTCGGAGACCCGTTACAGCCTGCTCCCCCAAGCGGTGACCTGTCCCCCCCCTTGAATACATTCACTGACAGGGATCTCACCACCTCCACCAGAGCCAGCCCTTTCTGCCGCTGGGTGGGCCACAGGGAAGGCCTCCTGCACTTCGTGTGCCTCCACCTCCTCCTTTGCCCAGGCCCCGGCCTGCCGCAGGAGGACTCCTCAGATGGCCCCATCCTCTGGGAGAGGTGGGGTGCTGCCCACCTCCTCCTGGGTTCCCCAGCCCCTCGGCCAGTCGCCCGTGCCCATGTCCGAGCCAGGCCCCGGGGGTTCCTGACCGGGTGTTTGCTCTCCCCGTAGTGCTTACGGCTCCTCACCCACTCCTTCAACAGAGAGTACACCCACAGCCACGTCTGCATCAGCGCCAGCGAGAGCAAGGTGGGCAGGGGGCGGGGGCACCCACGGGGCCGTTGGTGCCAAGAGAGGGAACTCAGGTTTTCTTAGGGACACCCCTCTCCCAGCCCAGAGGGGTGCCTCCGAGCTCAGGGCTGGAGGACGGGGCTGCGCAGGGCAGGAGCGAGGTGCCCTCCTCTGCCCACTGTCCCCAGTACCAGCCCTGTCCGACCTGGCCTCACCCTGCTGCCCGTCCTGGGTGAGTCCAGCCCCTCCTTGGCTTCCATTCTCACCTGGGGGCCCATGCGGGGCCGGCAGCCTTGGGCCTGTCCCCCCCAGCTCCTGTGGTGCCCACCACGGAGCCTCCGGAGGGGGTCCTGCCCGCGCCCTCACTCGGCCCTGCGGGTGGCCTGCCCTGTGCCCTCTGCCCTCTCACTGGCCTCTCCCTCTGCCCAGAGCTCCTCTCGCCATGGCCGCGGGGCTACACGTGCTGATGTTGGGGCTCAGAGGCTATGCCTTCCTCGGTCCTCGCCCAGGGGTCCTCTGGTTCCCCTGAAGCCCTGGGTGGGGTGGGCAGAGAGGGTCCGGCCTGCAGTTGGGGTGAGGGGGGTCCCCCCACGGGGACCCCGCACTGGCCCAGAGAACGCCGTCTTCTCCGCAGCTCTCCGAGATGTCGGTCACACGCTGCTGCGGGACCCGTCCATGTCCCCGCTGGGGGCCGCCACGCTCACCCCCTCCTCCACCTGCCCCTCCCTGGTTGAGGGTCGGTACGGGGCCGCAGACCTGAGGTAGGTACACACTGGGCCTGGCACAGCCTGCGCCTGCACGAGCGGACGGCGGGGGGCGCCGGCGTCTGGGCCAGCCACGCAGCAGGGCAGGGCTCATGCTGCCCGCCCCTGGCTACTTTCTGCTAAAGTGTGAATTTAAGACGCACTCTTCCGTAAGGCTGGGAACAGGTCAAAACACAGAATGAAAGCCCTTTCCAGTGGCAGATGGAATAGTGGGAGAAGCCGTAACAAAGCAGACTCGGGGCCCTTTGGGTCCACTGACTTCCGCTGATGTGGGGGCCCCCTGCCAACCCCACTCGTGTCTGACCCCAGACCTTATAGCTCCTTGGGGTCTCCTTCCTCTGACTGAGAAAGGCGTGAAGCCCTCTGGGCCCCATCCTGAGACAGGCCTCTTCGGCCAGCACGTCGGTCCCTCCACGCAGATGGTCCCTGAGGAAGCCGAGTCAGCCTCGGCTGACTTTAGAGACACAAGGAGCTGCTTTCCCGGGGTGGGGGTAGGGGGCCAGGGGCCTCTGGAGAAGGAGCCAGCAGCAGGCGGACCCAGGGGGTGACGCTGGCCCCGGGGAGCCTGCCGAGGTTCTCGGGCCCTCCAGGTGCCTCCTGGCACTGCAGCTGCTTCACTCTGCTCCGCCAGGACCCCACAGCCCTGCTCCCGGCCAGCCAGCCCAGAGCCTGAGCCCCTGCCCGAGGTGGACGCCAAGAAGCCCCCCTCCCCTGCCCAGGCAGCGGAAGCCAACAAGGAGCCCCAGCGCCTGCTGGTGCCCGACATCCAGGAAATCCGCGTCAGGTGTGTGGGGGCCCTGCCCAGCCGGCTCCTGAGGACCCCAGCTCTGCCTCTGCAGGGATGGGCAGCCTCCCCGACCTGGGCAGTGCTGGGGGCAGGAGAGGACCCCCTGATGTGGGGTAGGGGCAGCTTTCTGCTGTAGTCAGGAGACCAAGCCCCACCCCAGACTTAGGGCAAGGGTGGAAATCGAGCAGACATGAAGGACAGGAGGGTGGCCCAGAGCCTGGGCAGGGGCGGGGGCCCAGAGGGAGGCTGTGGATGGGGCGGGGCCCAGAGGGAGGCTGTGGACGGGGTGGGGCCCGGAGGGAGGCTGCCGGAGGTAGTTTTGACGCATCCCTGCCCTGCAGCCCCATCGTCTCCAAGAAGGGCTATCTGCACTTCCTGGAGCCGCACACGGCCGGCTGGGCCAAGCGCTTCGTGGTGGTGCGGCGCCCCTACGCCTACATGTACAACAGCGACAAGGACGCCGTGGAGCGGTTCGTGCTCAACCTGTCCACCGCCCAGGTGGAGTACAGCGAGGACCAGCAGGCCATGCTGAAGGTGCGCCGCGGCGCGGGCCGCGGGCTGGCAGGGAGGGCGGGAGCGGGGCCCAGTCCTCCGCGGGCCACGTACCCCCACCGCCCGGCCAAAGCAGTGTGACTGGACGTCGCGAGGGGGGGTGTCGGGCTCAGCCTCTCGCGATCCAGGGTCACTCTACCCACCCGTGGGGCTCACCGTCCTGGTGACGACCAGCAGTGAGGGGTGGGGAGAGCATTGATCCCAAGGCCGTCCCGTTTGATGTCTAACGACACAGTCCCTCCTCCAGAGACACCCACAGAGGGTGTCGGGAGCCCTGCAGGCCCAGCAGGGCACGGGGCCCAGAAGTGCAGCCTCCTGCCCCCCGGCTTTGCCCCGGCCATCTCCGAGCAGGCAGTGGCCTGGGCCTGTGTGTGAGGAGCTCTCAGTCCTCCCGGCTGGGGGCCCGGGTTCCCCGAGGTGGGGGGTGTGAGCTCAGCCTGACCCGCATGCCCACCCCGCTGAGGGCTCGCGCTTGAGAGAAGAGGCAGGATTAACGGGCACGGAGGACACAGCTGAGCCGGGGACCCGAGGAGGGGACCTTGGGGACGCGGGACAGTGACAGGGCCGCCTGGGGCGTGGACACGGGACGAGCAGGTGCAGGGTGTCCTGCCTTCAGGGGTGTCGGGACAGGCGGTCAGGACGGCCCTGACCCTCCCGCGATTCTCCTCCTCTGCCCCTTCTCCGACCCCCGAGGAGCGCGGCCGCCCCGGGCTGAGCGGGGAGGCCTGGCGCCCCTCACGGTGGCCCCCTCTGCAGACCCCCAACACATTCGCGGTGTGCACGGAGCACCGGGGCATCTTGCTGCAGGCCAGCAGCGACAAGGACATGCACGACTGGCTGTACGCCTTCAACCCCCTGCTGGCCGGGACTATACGGTACGGCCGACTGCGGAGGGCTGGGACGGGTCCTTGCGGCCCACCCTGCCTGTAGGTTCCCGAGGCTTCCAGAGCCCACAGTTGGCCGGTGGGAGGGGGCCTCTATGTTGGGACCGCCAGGCCCCGGGTGGATGAGCCTCGCCCCCAGTGGGTGACACTTTAAAGGAGGCTGTGGGGGCAGGGGGCTGCTCCCACCGAGTCCCAGGGGCAGGAGGCAGAGGGTACGTCTCCTGGGCGGTCAGGGAAGGAGGGGTGTGCCCGCGATGCCCCTCATGCCAGCCTCAGGGCGCCCACGGCCCCCTGACCGCCGCTCCTCTCGGCCCTCAGGTCCAAGCTGTCCAGAAGGAGGTCTGCACAGATGCGGGTCTGAGCCCAGCCCTCCGCAGGCCCGGCCCCGCATCCTCCTCACCGTCTGTCACCGCCGCCCGGCCCCGCCCGCCTCCTTGGGCGCCGGGGACCTGCCACACGACCTGTCCCAGCAGAGGCCGTGTGTGTGTCCTTTCTTTCTGCAGGAGGCGCCCTGGGCGGGAGGAGCTGGGGGGCGCCGGAAAGGCGGGTGGCAGGAGTCACGGGGCGTCGCCACCGTTCTAATATTTTTTTAAGCATAGACAGACTTATAATTAATATACACTAGTTAGTGACGTTGAGACAGTTCCCTCAGACATTAACGATAAGACTGTGTTCTATTTATAAGTATTTATTTCTAATGCCTTCACGTAGACCTGTAGAATTCAGACGGACCCGCCCGCTTGTTCCCACACACACCTCCCCAGCCTCTCGGGGACAGATGGGTCAGGGCGGCCCCCTGGGAGCCACAGGGACGCACTGCCCCGGCCGGAGCTGAGGCCTCTCCGCACGCAGGGCCGGCCTGGTCCCGGGGCCTGCGTGTGCGTGTGTGTGTGCGTGTGTGTCAGGGTGTGATGCCTGAAGGCCGAGCAGCACAGTTGTGTTCCTTCCAGCAGGAGGAGGACGCGTGTCTCACCTGCACGGCAGCCCTCTGAGCCGTGACCGTCGGAGGACGCTGGCAGCACGTCCCTGGGAGTGGGTGGGTGGGGGCAGCAGGCGCCCGGTCTTGGGTGAGAGGGTCAGGGTGGTGCCCAGTGTCCAGGCCGGCCGGGGGTGGGACTGGGTCTACAAGTGGTCCAGGCAGTGAGGGGCTGTGGGCAGCGTGACCAGGGGCAAGAGGCGGGGTGAGCCCCGAGTCGCCGTGGGGAGGAAGCCATAGACCCCTCTTTTACCAGGAGAGGAGTGATCGGAGGTCGCGGTGGGGAGACTCCAGGCGGTCGATGCGGGTGGCCAGTGCCAGCGCTGGGTCACCCATCTCCCAGGGGCCTTTTCCTGTGTCCGAGGGTGTCGCCAGGTCTGGTTCCAGCTTCTCGTGACGATACCCGTCTTGTCCCCTCTTCAGACTCTGTGCCCGAGGGTTGCCCGGGACCGCATAGGGTTGGCCCGGGCTAAGGGTCTGGTCAGGGAACCCACCGGCCTGGGGTCTTCGGAGCTGTTCCTCCTCCCAGAGACATGGCCGGCCCCTCTTCAGCTCAGGGGAGAGCAGCCACAGCAGAAGGCCCGTCCGCTCCGTGGCGCCCGGAGCAGGTGGCAGAGGTTGAGGGTCTAGACTAGGACCGAACGCCGTCCAGAAAGCAGAGGCCCGAGCCCCCTCCGCCCAGGGTCCTGGCAGGTGGAGCACAGAGAGCAGAGAGCAGGATCACGGCCGCTCCGGAACCAGCACGGAGTGCGGCCTCGCGGGCAGGGGAGGACGCGTGGGTGAGCTCTGGGGTCAGTCCCGAGTGTCCTGCGGGGACGCTGGGGCGCAGGGCCCGGGCCTCGGCTCCTCAGGTCAGCCAGCCTGAGGCCGTGGCCTCGCCAGGGTCCAAGGCCCTGTCCCCGGGGCAGGGTGCCTGGTGCCAGCCAGCCCACAGAGCCCCTGCCACGCGGGGCAGGCCTGAGGGACACGCCCACGTCTGGGCCCCCACGGCCATGGGGGCCCCCACGGCCGCTGCGTCCCGGCCTCCTGCCGTCCCGGCAGGGACTTGGCGCTCAGGGCGTCCCCTGCCCGTCACCACCTCCTGCTCTCGGCCTGGGCCCAAGAACTCCATCTGCGCGTCGGGAAAGCCGCTCTCCTGGGCCGGGTGCCATGGGAGCCAGGGAGAGGTGGTCCAGGACCCCCTCCCGTCTGTGACACAGGGGGCCGGTCTGGAGACCCTGGGGGTCTTCGCAGTGGGCGCGGATGGGAAGGTCAGGTGTGGGGTTGTGCAGTGTCCCCAAGGGGAGGGAAGCATGCCGGAAGCCACCTTTCTTGGACGGGCTCTGTTTCGGCGCTTGAGGCTGCTCGGGCTGCAGCTGCCATAGGTTTGAGGGGCGGCCCTGCATCCCCTCCAGGGAGGGCGGGCACGCCTTCCATGGTGGCCCTGGGCGGAGCCCCGGGAGGGAGAGTCTGGGCTCCGGTGACTGGACTGGGGACCAGGGGCGGATGTTGAGAGACACGTAAGTTTCGAGGCCTCTGTGCTCTGAGCGACTGTTCGTCAGATGCCAGCGTTTCCTTCTCTGACAATGCACGCACGCACACACGCACACACACACGCACACAGCAGGGTGACTGCACTGATCTCCCGTCAGTCCTGGTCCCCCTCAGCACCTCTGGGCCGGATGAGGCAAGACCCCCGAGGAGGGTCCCTGAACGTCACCAATGTTATGGCCCACACAGGGCTGCCACGCCGGTCCCCGTCAGCTCTCCCCAGCGCGGGGACCCCAGAGGCACCCTCCTTCATCCCCTGGGAAAGACACGAGGCTGTGGCTTCTCCCCAGACCCGGGCTTCCTGCGGCTGGCCCTCCCCCGAGTCCCCCGTGGCTTGTACATACGTGCTTGTGTGACCCCTGCACCGTGACTGCCATCCTGATGTAACGACTAGTTCCCTGGTGTCCTAAACCCGAGTGTCAGGCTCTCAGCTCCTGTCCTGTGTGTGTGCACTTAAGCTCTGTCCAGTTAAGAAATAAAATGGCTCTTTATGCAACACCAGACCCGTGGGTCCCCGCTTGGCTTTATTCGTGCGTTGGTCTGTTTGCTGGGGCCTTAAGGAGCCGCAGGGCCAGCTGTCCAGCACTGTCTGGAGGCAGCACGCGCCTCCCAGTGGCCAGGCAGAGAGGGGAGAGCGCCTTGAGGGTGGGGGTGCGAGATGGTGTCTGTCACGGGGGCCTCCACCTGCTCCCCTCAGCACTGGCCGCACCTGTCTCAGCAGCTCCAGGTGCCCTTGGGGACGCCAGCCCTGCACCACCAGCCTCATGCCCAGGCAACTTCACGTCCCTTCACGTGGTCAGGGTTACCTCATGCTAAAACCAGACAAAGACATTCCGCAAAACCGTAGACCAATGTCCTTCAACATAGAAACAAATACCCTCAGTGACATTTCACTAAGGGCATGGCATGCCACTCGAGTATTCTTGCCTGGAGAGTCCCATGGACAGAGGAGCCCGGTGGGCTACAGCCCATGGGGTCACAGAGAGTCAGACATGACTGAAGCGACATAGCGTGCAACGCACACTACATCTCACCAAGTTGAATGTAGAGGTACACAGAACGGCTAATATCTCATGACCTAGTTGGGTTTATCCTGGGAATGCAAGCTTGATTCAAGAGCTGATCACTGTAATTCACTATATTAAGCTAACAAAGGAGAAATCACATTATCATCTTTATAGACGCAGAAAAAGCATTTGATGAAAATCCAATATCCGTTGCTAATTAAAACTTGAAATAGAAGATAACTTCCTTAACGTGGTAAAGTGTGTCCACACTAAGTCTATAGCTGACATCGTGTGTGTGTGTGTGTGTGTGTGTGTGTGTGTGTGTGTGTGCGCGCGCGCGTGTGTGCGCATGCGCACTGAGTCACTCAGTCATGTCTGACTCTCTGGGACCTCATGGACTGTAGCCCGCCAGGCTCCCTGTCCGTGGGATTCTCCAGGCAAGAATACTCGAGTGGGTTGCCATCACCTAACCAAAAAACGAAGACTTAACGCTTAAGACTGGGCACAAGACAAGGATGCCCTCTCTCATCACCCCTATTCAACAAGGTAGCAGAGCTCCTAACCAGGGCAGTAAGGCAACATGAAGAAAGAAAAGGGGCACAGGTCAGAAAGCTACAGAATTATAAGCAAATTTTATTTTTATATACTAGCAATAAACTGTTGAAACTTTGAATTTAAAAGATAGCACCGTTTATACTGGTGGCTTCCCTGGTGGCTCGGGTGGTAAAGAATCTACCTGCAATGCAGACTCCTGGGTTGAGAAGATCCCCTGAAGAAGGAAATGGCTACACTCTCCAGTCTTCTTGCCTGGAGAATCCCATGGACAGAGGAGCCTGGCGGGCTGCAGTTCATGGGGCCACGAAGAGTCGGACACGACTGAGGGACTAAGCACACATTTATAACAGCAGCAAAAATGTGAACTACACGTGTATAATCCTAACAGAATATATATGCAAAATCAATATGCAGAAACTGTGAAACACTGATGAGATAAATCAAAGGCCTAGGTGAAATGAAGAGTTATATTCATAATTAGAAGATTCAATGTTTATTAAGATGTCATCTCTCCCCAAATTGACTTTTAAATTCAACATGATCTCAGTCAAAATTCCTGTAGATTTCAACCACCTGATTCTAAAAGTTATGTGAAAAGTAAAGGCACTAGAATAGCGATACAAATTTGGCACAGAAAAGTAGAGTTAGAAAAGTCACAGCATCCACTTTGACCTGCGAAGCTGCAGGGATCAGGACAGCGTGGTGTTTCCTGAAATCGGGGTTCCATTGCTTTACGACGCTGCGTTAGTTTCTGGTGTACAACAGAGTGAATCAGCCCTGTGCACACACACCCCCCCTCTTGGGCCTCCCCCACCCCATCCTTCTAGGGGCGTCGCTGAGCCCTGAGCTGCGCGCCCTGGCTACACCGCAGCTCCCTGCTAGCGGTCTGTTGTACACCCGGTGGTGTGTGTAGGTCAGTCCTGATGTCCCGGTTCATCCCACACTCCACTCCCCCCGCCACGTCAATAAAGACACGTTCTCTATGTCTGCATCTCTGTTCCTGACCCGCCAAAATGTCAGCTGTGCCATTTTTCTAGATTCCAGGACGGTGTGGTGTTGATGAAGGAACAGACGCAGAGATCAGTGCAACACATGGAAGAATCCAGAAGTGGACACACACAAACGTAACCAGCTGACGCTTTTTACAAAGATGCAGAAGCAATCAGTGGAGAAAGGAGAGACTTTTCAACAAGTGATGTTGGAACAGATGGACTCTGATACGTCTTTTAAAATGAATATAAACTTAACACCTTATACAAAAAGTAACTCAAAATGTTATGTAAAATCTAAATCTATAAAATTTCCAGAAGAAAATAATATTACAAGGAAACCTTCAGGATACAAAGCTAGGCATGGTGGTGTTGGACATGACACCAAAAGCTCTATTCACAAAGAAAGAAATGCAAGGTTGAACCTTATGACAGTGAAGAAGGTTTGCTCTGTGAAGGAGAATGAAAAGACCAGCTACAGATGTGGAGAAGATATTCACAAATCATGCCTCTGGCCCAAGACGTGTCTCCAGAAGACATGCAGAATCCTCCAAAGTCTCTGATAGGAAAAAAAAAAAAAAACTTAAAAATGCTGAACAATATCACTACTCACATATTTAAAGGGCTGGAATCACAAACAAAACCCGACCATATCAAGAGCTGATGAGAAGCAGCAACTGCAGCGCTCCGCCACTGTCTGTGAAGCTGCAACAGCCGCGGCCACTCTGGACAGGGCTCTGGGACTTTCTTAGTTAAGTGGACACCTTCATATGACTCGCCAGTCCCACTGCTGGGTCTACCCTAGAGAAATGAAAAACCGTGCCTTAGAGAAATGGACACACAGATGTTTAAAGCAACTACTCATCGTTGCCCCAAGCGGGGCAATATAGGATCAGAATTAAAAGCTGATGGCCTGCCTGTGCACCAGCAACAAACAGCTGGAATTTGAAATGTTAAAATCACCATTTATAGTAGTGCCAAAAAAAAAAGAGAAATAAAGTTTCTAAAAAAAAAAAAGGTAAAAATTAAAATATGCTCAGGATCTGATGTAGGAAACAACACAATTCTGATGAATCAATGGTGTAAGCAGAGAGACATTCTGTGTTCACTGACCGAAAGACTCGCTGCTGTGAAGATGTGAGCTTTGCTGGCTGGCCCTATAGACTCAGTAAGGCTTCCCAAGTGGTGCTAGTGGTGGAGAACCTGCTTGCCAATGCAGGAGGTGCAGGTTCAATCCCAGGGTTGGGAAAATCCCCTGGAGGAGGGCATGGCAACCCACCGTAGTATGCTTGCCTCCCACAGACAGAAGAGCCTGGCAGGCTACAGCCCATAGGTTTGCAAAGAGCTGGACACCATTGAAGCGACTTAGGACTCACACAGACTCGATGCCTCCCCGATCACACTGTCGGGGTGCCAAACTGAATTCAAAATGTGTATGTCAAGGCCAAAGACCCCAAAGAGCCAACAGATTACTGAAGAAGAGCCAATTTGTAGGACTCACACCACCCAGCTTCAAGACTTACCATAAGCTTTCAAAACTCAGGCTAGGGACTTCCCTGTTGGTCTGGCAGCTAAGACTCACCCTCGCAATGTAGGGGTCCCGGGTTCGATCCGTGGTCAGGGAACTAGATCCCATATGCTGCAACTAAGATTGAAGATCCCGCGTGCCCCAGTTAAATAAATAAAAATAAATGCTTAAAAAATCAAGATAGTGATGCTGGTGATTGAGCAGACAAGTAGATCAAAGGTGCAGGAGAGCCCAGAAATAGACGCATGCAGAGTCAGCTGACTTTGACAAAGGAACACAGGTTGTTCAAGGGCAACGGGACAATACACCCAGCAAATGCGGCTGGAGCAAAGGGATGCCCAGAAGCAAAAAGCATTTTAAAGAATCTGGCCACAGATCTTACACTTCTCACAAGCATTCAGACGCTGAGTCAAAATGGATCTTGGACCTAAGTGCAAAACACTAAACCAAAACTTCTACAAGTACTTATCAGTGTTAAGAAATGACTAGGACCTGGACTTCCCGGGTGGCTCAGATGGTAAAGAAGTGAAGTGTTAGTCGCTCAGTCATGTCCAGCTTTTTGTGACCCCGTGGACTGGGTCTCGCCAGGCTCCTCTGTCCATGGGATTCTCCAGGTGAGAATGCTGGAGCGAGTAGCCATTTCCTTCTCCAGGAGATCTTCCCAACCCAGGGGTCGAACCTGGGTCTCCTGCATTAGGGGAAGACTCTACCATCTGAGCCAGAATCGGCCTGCAGTGCAGGAGTTCCAGGTTCAATCCCTGGGTCAGGAGGGTCTCCTGGAGGAGGGCATAGCAACCCACTCTAGTATTCTTGGCTGGAGAATTCCATGGACAGAGGAGCCTGGTGGGCTGCAGTCCTTGGGGTCGCAAAGAGTCGGACACAATAAGCAACTAAACACAGCATAACAGGACCTGGGAGGAAATGCTTGGAAAACAATTATAGGACAAAAGACTTGTCTTCAGAACATGCGAAGAGTTATTATAACTCAATAATAAAAAAGATACACAACTCAGTAAAACACAAAAATCATTTGAATGACCAATAAGTAGGCTCCTGACAATGTGGCTCACATCACCTGTCATCAGGGGAATGCGGCTCCCACCACAGACAGCAGACTCCAGGAGCAGAGCCTGTGCGGGCGTCCTCACAGCACCGCACTCGTGGACACCAAGGTCTGCTACCCTGCTCCTACTGTTGTTGTTGAGTCACTCAGTCGCGTCCGACCCCATGGACTACACCAGGCCAGGCCTCCCTGTCCATCACCAGCTCCCGAAGTTTACTCAAACTCATGTCCATCGAGTCGGTGATGCCGTCCAACCATCTCATCCTCTGTCGTCCCCTTCTCCTCCCACCTTCACTCTTTCCCAGCATCAGGGTCTTTCCAGTGGGTCAGTTCTTCACGGCCAAAGTATTGGAGCTTCAGCTTCAGAGCTTCCAATGAATATTCAGTATTGATTTCCTTTGGGATGGACTGGTTGGATCTCCTTGCAGTCCAAGGGACTCTCAAGAGTCTTCTCCAACACCACAGTTCAAAAGCATCAATTCTTCAGTGCTCAGTCTTCTTGATGCTCCGACTCTCACATCCATACATGACCACTGGAAAAACCACAGCTTTGACTGTATGGACCTTTGTCAGCAAAGTGATGTCTCTGCTTTTAATATGCTGTCTAGTTTTGTCATAGCTCTTCTTCCAAGGAGTAGGCATCTTTTAATTTCATGGCTGCAGTCACTGTCTGCAGTGATTTTGGAGCCCCTCAAAAAATCGGCCACTGTTTCCACCTTTTCTCCATCTACTTGCCATGACGTGATGGGACTGGATGCCGTGATCTTCGCTTTTTGAATGTTGAACTTTAAGCCAGCTTTTTCAGTCTTCTCTTTCACCCTCATCAAGAGGCTCTTAAGTTCTTCTCTTTCTTCCATTAGAGTGCTCCTGGGAACGTAAATGCTACAACCACCTTGTGGGAAGTCGCAACAGAATCGCACAGAATTAAGCATTGTCCTGCCCTTGATTTAGAAAGATTCTTTAGCTACTTACCATCCAAAACCAAAGCCGCTGTCCACACAGACTCACATGATCTTACTGGGAGCAGCTATGTTTGTGTCGTTGGGAAAATGGAAGGAAACCTCAACGTTTGCTCGTTATCAGAAAGGTGGGTTAACAGCCTGGGGATCAGCCGTGAAATGGAAATGCGTTACGCAGGAACAAAACTCTAACACTGGCAGGAAAACCAGGCCACCTCCCTGCCGGCCCAGTGAAGACGCTGGACTCAGCAGTGTGGACGCAGGACTCGGGTTTCACGGGAGGGTCCCCAGGCCTCTGCTGACGCACAGCAGGAAGCCGGATGCCTCTGTGTGCGGCGGGTCCACCGGAAGGGCCGGGGCTTCCCAAGAGCGCGCTCGCTCCCATCCAGGTAGAAGCGCGGCCGCCCGGTCTGTGCATGTCTCCCGGGTGGGAGCTCGCTCTCAAGATAGGTGTGTTTCACACCATGGAAGTTTTTTTCGTTTTGTAATAAATTTATTTATCTTAGTTGGGGGCTAATTACTTTACAATATTGTGGTGGTTTTGCCACACATTGACATGACTCAGCCATGGGTTTACATGTGCTCCCCCTCCCGAACCCCCCTCCCACCTCCCTGCCCATCCCGTCCCTCTGGGTCATCCCAGTGCCCCAGCCCTGAGCCTTTGTCCCATGCGTGGAACCTGGACTGGTGTTCTGTCTCACATGTGATGATACACATGTTTCAATGCTATTGTCCCAGAACGTCCCACCCTCCGCCAATGCAGTTTTATCTAAAAATATAAACTCTGGAAATGCGGCCACTTCAGGCTGATGACTCAGTGTGGGTCACCGTCAACCCCCAGGCGGGCCCTCTGGAGGTCACGTGTTCTGTGCATTCCGACCTGGGCAGACCCCGGCCGCCTGCAGACCAGGCCCCACGGGGGAGCCGCGGGTGCCCAACGGGTCAGGCGGAGGCCCAGTGGCTCCGCGGTGGACGGGAGGTCCCCGCAGGCACTCATGACCTGTGCGAGCCTGAGGGAAACCCGGGGTCCACGAAGACGGTCGATCATCTGCAACAGGAAGAGGAGCGTTTTACTGAACCCCAACTGAAGACTATCGTCCGGGAAAGAGCTTCCAGATCGCTCCGAGGGAGTGCTCCAGGGGAGTTCTTTAACTCTTCGGGACAGAGAAAATCAAACAAGTCAGGGACGCGTCCCTTCATACCCACCCGGCTCCTCTGTCCACGGGATTCTCCAGGCAAGGATAGTGGAGCGGGCTGCCGTGCCCTCCTCCAGATCTTCCCAACCCCGGGATTGAACTCGCATCTCTTGCTTCTCCTGCACTGGCAGTAGGTTCTTTACCACTGGTGCCTCCTGGGAAGACCTGCATCCCTTCAAGTTTTCAAAAAACAGACCAGCACGTACACAGCGGGTCCGTGTGGCCTCGGCACCTGAGAGGGAGTCCTATTGTTAAAGAAGCGCCAGGAAGGGAAGCGTTTAACCTTTATTTTTAACATGGACATTCTTTGTTTTCAGTTCAGTTCAGTCGCTCAGTCGTGTCCGACTCTTTGCGACCCCATGCACCACAGCACGCCAGGCCGCCCTGTCCATCACCAGCTCCCGGAGCTTACCCAGACTCACGTCCATCGAGTCGGCGATGCCGTCCGGCCGTCTCGTCCTCTGCTTTTATTCATGCATCTATTTTTGGTTGTGCTGAGCCTTCTTTGCTGCCCGGGCTGCTCTGACGGTGCTGGGGCTTCCCATCGCGCCATCTTCTCTTGCCTTCGACCACGGGCTCCCGAGCACGCAGGCTTCAGCAGCTGTGGCTCCCGGCCCTAGAGGCAGGCTCAGCAGTCGTGGGGCGCGGGCTTAGCTGCTCCAAGGCACGTGGGGTCTCCCCCACACAGGGACCAGCCCCGCGTCTCCTGTATTGGGAGGTGGATTCTTCACCCCTGAGCGCCAGGGAAGCCCCGGACATTCTTCATTTCCAGGCAGTGCTCCCTTGTCTTTAATAATTAAAGCAGACGCACCACGTATGTTTGTTGCGCCACAAACAGGCTGTTCCAGTTAGCATCAAGTTCAAGTTAACTCGGGGGGATACGTGCGGATGTATAGCTGATTCAGTGTGCTGCACATAGAAATTAACATTGTAAAGCAACCATACGCCAATAAAAATCACTTTAAGCCAAGTTAACTCAGGTAGAAGCCGGAATGACTTCCCAGCTCCTCAGTCCGTGAGCGTTTTTATCACCGGCTTCAGTGCACCAGATCGCCGCGGCTTCCAAAAGGCTCCCTGCTCCTTGGAGAGGGTGGGGGCCTGGCACAAGGCAAAGACAGACACCCCACCCCCAGGCTGGAGTCTGGGGGCGTGTCCGCCTCCTGGGTGAGGTCGGGGCCCTGGGGACCTTCCTGCTTGGTTAGCCCCCGCCTCTCCTGGGCATGGGGGTGGGGAGATGGCGGGACCAGACGCCTTCCCACCTCTGGGAGAGGTCTGAACCCCGAGATCGTCTGCCAGGACAGCTGAAACCGTCAGCTCCTGTCCCTAAGCTGCAGGTCTCAACCCCACCTGGGGCCTGGGCTCCGGGTGGACGAGCACTGAGTGGGGAAAAGACAACAGACCACCTGTGAGGGGGCGGGGATGGGGGCATCAGATGGCAGGGCCCCTCTGTGTAGCAGGAGTGCTTGTGGGCGCAAAATGGAAGCCTCGGCTGGTCTGAGCCCCACCCATTAGAAGCGCAGTGACCTGCTCCGGGAGACACGTCCCCAGCTGGGACGCCGGGAGCAGGGCGTCAGGGGAGGCAGGTTCGCGTGGGCGAGGCCAGCGGCGAAGGCGTCCAGGCCCTGCGCTCACCCTCCCACACGCAGCTCCCCGCAGCCCTGGGCCCAGCCAAGCTCCTCGGGAGGAAACTCACCCTGATTTGGAGGGCAGTTCTTTCATCCTGGTGGCTCAGCTGTTAAAGACTCCACCCGCAATGCGGGAGACCTGGGCTCAATCCCTGGGTCGGGAAGAACCCCTGGAGAAGGGAAAGCCTACCCACTCCAGTATTCTGGCCTGGAGAATTCCATGGACTGTATAGTCCACGGGGTCACACAGAGTTGGACATGACTGAGCAACTTTCAGTTTCATCTTTGGAGCCAAGCCCCTGGGAAGGAGGGAGGGGGCAGGCGGGGGTGTGAGGGACAGGGCAGCGGGGGTGGGGGGCCGGGGGCCTCCAGGTGGGTGTATGGGGGCGTCACCTGGGCCCCTGCCCCAGCAGCGGTGGCCAGACATGAGGCCTCTGCCTGCAGAGACCCTGGCTCCTGTGCTTGGGCCCCCTCCCCCTTCTGCAGGGGGCAGGCTGGGGCCAGCCGCCTGTCTCCCCTGGGGCCCCTGCCCAGTGACCCCTCTGCCACCCTGTGCCCGCTGCCTTGGCCCCTGTGGGCTGTGGCTGTGTCCTGAAGACCTTGACTTTGACCTTCAACAGCAGTGCCCACGGCCCCTGGCTCAGTCCGCCTCCCCTGGAAGCCTCCACAGCTGGCTCCCGCTCTCGGCTCCAGCTCAGGCCTGCCTGTGGGCAGGGCTGCAGCGCACCTCCAGGACCTCCTGCCCGGCTCAGGCCTCCCCTCCGCATCCTCTGAGCCTCGCTCAGCCTGTTCCCTCGGCCTGGAGTGACCGCTGGGCCAGGAGCGGCCTGGCAGGTCCAACGCCCCCGCTCCTTCAGGTCCTGAGGTCACCGTGGAGTGTCCCTGACCACGACCTGGGCCGTCTGTCCTTGCAGCAATGCCGGTGTCCAGCACAGAGTCACGGGCAGAGCACCGGACTTCCAGTCCCTCCGACTTGGGAGCCAGGGCCCAGCGATGTCTTTGGGCCAGGCGCTCACTTGGACTCGAGTGGGGTGTGGAGAGGGGTTCGCAGAGGGCACCGCTTGCCTGGAACAGGCCCTCTCCTCCAAGTTCACCACGTGCTGGGGCCTGCAGGAAGCCCCCGAAGCCCCCAAGCAGCCGTTTTGCTCAAGACTAACTCACGGTTTTCCTAGAAACGCAAGTCACATGCCCACCCTCCAGGCAGAAGGCCCAGGGCAGTAAGTCCCCCTCTCGGGAAACTTCAAGCTGCAGATGTCTGTTCTGTCAGCGTAAGGCGTGAGCCAAGCGGCAGCTCGCCCTCCGTCTCCCGTTGCCGACGACCCTACCATCTCCCCCTCCTCTCTCTCCTCCAGTCAGTAACCCTTGCCTGTTCACTCCATGCCAGCCCGTGTGCCCGCTGTGGGTACGCACTGTACTCTTCACGGTGACGTGTGTACTGTAAGGTTTTGCTTGTTTGCTGTTTATGTATTATTTGTGTAGAGGGTATTATAGAGGGCTTCCCTGATGGCTCAGTTGGTGAAGAATCTGCCTGCAATGCAGGAGACCCCAGTTCGATCCCTGGGTCGGAAAGATCCGCTGGAGAAGGGATAGGCTCCCCGCTCCAGTATTCTTGGGCTTCCCTTGTGGCTCAGCTGGTAAAGAATCTGCCTGCAGCACAGGAGACCCGGGTTCAATCCCTGGGTTGGGAAGATCCCCTGGAGAAGGAAATGGGAACCCACTCCAGTATTCTGGCCTGGAAAATCTCATGGACAGAGGAGCCTGGTGGGCTGCAGTTCATGGGGTCGCAAAGAGTCGGGCACGACTGAGCGACTAACACTTAGAGACTCTATATTTGTGTAAAGAGTGTGATAAGCCTATCACAGTACAAAACTATGTAGCCATTGTGTGGACTGCAAACATGCTCTCGGAACCTGCTCGTGTGTAGGGGACTTACTGTATGAGGTGAGGTGGGTCTGCCTCTGCAGGCTCAACTTCCAAGGTGCCCAGTGCAGCCCTGCCAGGGTGCCCCCGGCTCCCTGTGAGGGGCTCCTGACCCAGCACAGGGCCGCCCTCCCGAGGAAGCTGGTGCCCGGGGACCCTCCCCTGGGCGGGGATGGCACAGGCGCCTGCCGGGAGCTGCCCGGTGGAGCCAGGGGCCCGGGCTGAGTCACAGAGCCCCGACGGCTTTGGGGAGCAGCACCCGGAGTGGACGAGGGGGGCTGGGTGTCCCGGGAGGACGCCCGACTGAGGGGCGGGCCGCGGGCAGGAGGCTGGGGCCCGGGAGGCGGCTGCGGGCGGTGCAGGTGTGAGGCTCCCACGGCCCCCTCCCCGCCCGACACGTCAGCTCAGGCGCCTGCTGGCCCATCCTCCCAGAGCCTCCAGGCCGATGGCCAGTCTGAACGTGTCCCTCTGCTTCTTCCTCACCACCTTCGCCCTCTGCCAGGCGGCCAGGAGGGCAGCCAAGGCCCTGCTCCCGAGGGGCGCCTATGCCCACTTTGCCCGGGAGGCAGCGGGTGCAGCCCAGCTGGGGGCCTGCTGCCTGGAGATGCGGATGCTGGTGGACCTCGGGCCCTGGGCGGGTGGCTTCGGCCCCGACCTGCTGCTGACCCTGGTCTTCCTGCTCCTCCTGGTGCACGGGGCCATCTTGGACGGGGCCTCGGCCAACCCCACGGTGTCCCTGCAGCGGTTCCTCCTGGCCGAGGCCTCTCTGCCCGGCACGCTGCTGGAGCTGGCAGCGCAGGCACTGGGCATGCAGGCGGCCGGCGTCCTGACGCGGCTCTACTGGGCCTGGGGGCTCAGCGACCTGCACGTGCTGCAGAGTCTCATGGACCCCCGCACTGCAGCTCGGCGCTGCGCACGGCTGTGCCCCTCGGCACCCTGCTCGAGGGCTTCTGCGCCTTCCTGCTGCACCTGGCGCTCCTCCGCCTCCAGGGCAGTCGAGCCATCCACAGGGCGCCGGCCGTGGCCCTGCTGCTCACCGCCGCAGCCGGCACAGGTGAGACCGGCCGCCCGTCCCCAGCGCCGTGTGGCCGCCCAGGAGAGGGGCTGCAGGCCGGCATGGGGCCAGGGGCCTGGGGTGCCCACTGCCTGGGCACCTGCTGGGGGTGTGGCCAGCCAGGCGGGACTCAACGTGCTGGGCAGGGACCCAAACCCAGTCAGGCAGTCCTTCCAGGCTGGGTCTTTCTGCACCCCGAGCTGCTCCTGTTCATCCTGGGAGGCCGACGCCTGAGGCAGAAGGGGTGGAGGGGGGTGCGGGCTGCCGCTTCTTCGGGTCACCCCTCCTGGAGGCCCGGGGCTGCCGTTTCCTCCTTGCCCCCGCCCGCTGCCTGCTGGGCCCACCTGTCACTGAGAGGCAGCCCCCCAGCTCTCCCCTCCTCCCCGCCCCCCGTCTGGGGTCTGACCCCCCACCCAGGCCGAGCCTCCTGACCCAGCTTTCGTGGGGCCCTGAGCCCCCGTGGAAGCCGCCCTGGCTCCCCCAAGGTGCAGGCCTGGCCCTGGCCCTGCCCAGGGGAGTCCTGGCCCTCTGGGCCTGTTGCTGCTCCTGGGGCTGGGGGACCCTGGCGCTGCTCCGCATGGCCCCCGCGCACGCCTCTCCGCTGCTGTTTCTTTGTTCGGCCAAGTCTCTCCTTCTCGCTGTCCCTGTCTCTCCACCTGTGTCTCCCCACCTCTCTCTCTCTAAGATGCCCTCCCGTGGGCGTGGGGTGTGCAGAAAACGGCTGGGGAGCTGAGTCCACGCAGGGGTGAGAGGTCGGGAGACACTTGTCTGGGCTGCTGCCTGACCCCTGACCCCTGGCCTGGGCTGGGCCGTGGGCACAGACGGGTGGAGCTGGGCTGCGCTCCTCCCCAGGCCTGCCCGGGAGGCCCATCTGCGGGGACCGGGGCGGTCCGGTGGGGAGGTGGCGCAGGTGGGCCAGGACAGACGTCTGCACTTCCCCGCAGCCGGGCCCCTCACATCCGCCTTCCTGAACCCCACACTGGCCGCCTCGGTCACCTTCCGCTGCTTGGGGTACAGCGTGCTGGAGTACGTCCAGGTGTACTGGCTGGGCCCCGTGACAGGTGAGGGGCGCCGGAAGTCCCGGGGGCGGGGGCAGGCTGGCCCGGTCTGTCCTCTGAGGACAGGGGCAGCCCACAGGGCATCCCGCTCGCTGGCTGGGAGTCGAGGCGGGGGCTGCTTCCGGGGCCTCCTCCAGGGTCCCGAGGGGTTCCTCGCAGGGAAGCTGGAAACACGGGCATTTGGAATAGAGCGTTTTGGCCCCAACCCACTCAGTTTCTGGCTGGACGGGGCTGGGGCTGTCCTTCGGAGCTCTGGGCCTGGCCCGGGGACCACAGCGAAGCGACAGGCTGGGGACAGCGGGGCCGCTCACCTGAACCCAGGTGGGCGCGGGAAGCCAGCGCGGGAAGCTGGCGTGGGGCCTCGGCCTCCCCGCCCCCTGGGTATCCAGGGCTTGCGGGCACATCCATCCCATCTCAGCCCGTCCTCCGTGTTCTGCGTGTCCCCCGAGAAGGACACCAGTCACAGGGGGTTAGGGTCCACTCTGATCCAGGGCGGCCTCGTCTTAATGTAACTACTTACACCTGCCAGGACCCTATTTCAGGTGAAGTCCCGCCGTGAGGCTGGGGACAACCTGAGTCCGGGCGACACCGGTCCAGTCTTTGACCCAGAGCTCAGGTGAAGTCCCGCCGTGAGACTGGGGAACGACCTGAGTCCGGGGGACACCGGTCCAGTATTTGACCCCAGAGCTGCCATGGCGACACTGGAGCCATCAGGACCCCCTTGGGCGCTGCGAGAGGTGGAGGCTGGGGAGCCAGGAGGCGTGTGCACACGCCGGCTCAGTTCAGGCCGGGGGGCCTCCTGCCCTTGGGGGACGAGAGGCGGCCAGATGGGGGTCCAGGGTCCTCCACTCTGGAGGCTCCGGGCAGAACCTGGGGGCGAGGGGTCTGCCAGGCCCCCCCTTGACCCCTGGGCCTCTCAGTCCCACCTTCATGCTCTCCACCCCCATGGACAGCATGCCAGCTTCAGGAGACGGCCCCAGGAGGAAGGGGCACTTGTGCCCGGAACATGGGGCCCAGAGCGCGATCTGTATGTGCACACGGTTCCCGGTCCCTCAACCGACCTCCGAGGGGTTGGCCCCCAGGGGAGCAGATGCTGGCAGGAGCTGGGCCAGGGCTGAGACCGGGGCGCCCTGGCCCCGTTTGCAGGGACCTGTCCGCAGAGGGCCTGGGGTGCCGCGTCGGGCAGTCTCGGGGAGCCCCCAGCCTCCCTGTGACCCTCGCTCTCCCACAGGCATGCTCCTGGCCGTCCTGCTGTATCACGGCCGCCTCCCTCGCCTTTTCCAGAGGAACCTGCTCTACAGTCAGAAGAGCAAGTACCGGGTCCCCAGAGGGAAGCCTGTCCCGGGGCCTGGAGGCAGCCAGACGCCTGAAGAGGGGGGCAGAGGACGGGGGCCCCGGTAGTGGGGGTTGGGGGGCGGCCGCTGAGTTCCAGCTGAGCCGGCTCTGTCCCCATGAGCAGGGAGCTAGGGCCTGACCGTGGCTGGATCCGGGGGCTCCCTGGGCTGAGGGCGGGGGGCAGACCTCCAGCCCCTTCCTCCCCAGAAACCACATGTCAATAAACCATCCCTAAGACCTGCCGTGTCCCTGGGCCTGACAGGCTGGCGCAGGGCAGGCCGGGTGAGGCAGGGGCACAGTGCCCTCTGCCCTTCCCTTCGCAGGGGCTCTCTGGTGCCTCTTCTCTGCAGCTGTTGTTGTTCAGTCGCTCAGTCGCGTCCGACTCTCTGCGACCCCATGGACTGCAGCACACCAGGCCTCCCTGTCCATCATCAACTCCCGGAGTTTCCCCAAACTCATGTCTATAGAGTCGGTGATGCCATCCAACCTCTCTTCCTCTGTCGTCCCCTTCTCCTCCTGCCCCCAATCCTTCCCAACCAAAATCACAGGTAAGACCTAGGAGGAAAGGCCACGGTCCAAGGTGAGCGCACCCGGCCTTGAGGGGACCAAAGCTGGACTGTCCCACTGCTGGTGACTGGCTGGCCCGGACATGCTGCAGCGGCTCCCACACTGAGGCCTGCTGGGGACGCTCAGGGTGGTGGCTGGAGCCCGCGGCTGCAGGGGACACGGGACGCCCAGCTCCACCATCCCCCAGGACCCTGCCGCCCTGAAGGCCCTCGCGGCCAGGCACACACAGCGGGGCCGTCACTGCAGACCTCGGGTTCCCCCATGCTCAGAGGATCCCGCAGCCATTTTCTCCCCAAAGACCAGAGCTCACCTGGAATTTCCCACCCCCAGAGAACACAGCCCCTCAGCTGGGGGTTCCTGCAGCCCCGTCCGGAGGACGGGGCTGGTAGGGACCCCAGCCCAGGGCCCCACCCTCTCCTCGGGTGAGATGGACAAGAGGGAGAAGCCCAGCAGAGGCCCTGGGTGAGCCCACCCACCCAGGGGATGCCGCGTGGAGGCGGTGTCTGCCTGCACCAGCCTCCAGGGGGGGGGCAGAGAAGGGAGAATCCCCCATTTCCTATGGCTGTCTCCCCTTCAAGACCCGCTCCCCAACCCGCCCGGGCAGCGAGGCTTCTCCCTGTGGGCTCCGGTCTCCCCTCCACCCTGCAGTGGCCGCCTGGAGCGGGAAGCGGGCCTGGGTCTCTGAAGGCCTGCCCGGGAGAGAGCCTGAGAGCCAGACCCCGGTGGGCGGCTTCCAGAGAGACGCAGGGGCGGCGACGCGATGGGGTTCCTCCCCTGGGGGCCCCTGGAGCCCCGGCCCCGGGGGGTCAGCCCCGGGAGGACGGTCAGTGCAGCAGCCGCAGGGGTGGGAGGTCGTCACCCTGGGCGGAGAGAGGGGTCCTCACTGGCAGCACCAGGGCCGGTGGGGGGGCAGGTGCTCAGCTGTCCCCACGGAAAGGCCCTACAGCCCCTGCACAAGGCTTCCAGGTCAGGGACCACAGGCTCCCGGGCTGTGAGCTGTTCAGTGAGTTAGTTCAAGAAAAGCACAGACGTGGGCATTGCGATACCCGATAGCAGCGGGTTATTAGAATTAGTCCAGGAGTTTGGAATCTCTCTTTTGAAAAACGTCAACACTGCAAAGCAAAATCCACAGGCTTGGAAACAAACATTAAATTTAAGGACCACGTTGTTACACAGAAAAGAACACAATGTTCATATGAAGCTTTGATGAACCAGTTACTACATGGACGACAACTCAAAATTAACTTTTCAATAAAACTGAAAATAGGATGATAAAACCACACAAAGAGCTATTTGAAATTATGTGCAAATCATGACTCAGTTTCCTTACGCTCGCCGAAAGCTATAGGAAATATGAAAGTGACACTGCAAAGATTTACAGTTAAATTGAAACTTTCACAAAACTGATTTGTACGAAGGGTTAAATCTTTTCAGGAAAATTGCTCTGAAAGAACTGTTGTTCAGTCGCTAAGCTGTGTCCAACTCTTTGCGACTCAATAGACTGCAGCACGCCAGGCTTCCCCGTCCTTCACCATCTCCCTGAGTTTGCTCACACTCGTGTCCATTGAGTCGGTGATGCCATCCAGCCATCTCATCCTCTGTCGTCCCCTTCTTCTCTGCCCTCAATCTGCCCCAGCATCAGGGTCTTTTCCAGTGAATTTGCTCTTTGCCTCAAGTGGCCAAGGTATTGGACCTTCAGCTTCAACATCAGTCCTTCCAATGAATATTCAAGGTTGACTTCCTTTAGGATGGACTGGTTTGATTGCCTTGCTGTCCAAGGGACTCTCAAGAGTCTTCTCCAGAGTCTTCTCTTCTGAAAGAATCATCAGCTCTAAATGTCCTAGAACTTGCATTTCAAAATAATTAGAAAGTATCCCCATGGTGTCACAGCCTAGTCACACTCTGAACAGTCCCAGCAATGGTTCCATCAGCAGAAAGATCCTTCTCGAAGCTGAAAATCATCAGAAATGTTTGCAATCCTATATTTGTCCAGAGCAACTGATACTGCCTTCAACTCTATTAACAGAAGATAAAGTTACCAGATGTATACATTTTAATTAGCTAATTAATAAATTTACAGAAAAGGGAGACAGGAAAATTGGACAATCAATCAAAATCTCTTGTTAATGAAGTATAGTAAGTCCCCTACATGCAAGCAGGTTCTAAGAGCGTGTTCATAAGTCCAACAAAGCCAGCCCGGGTCCACAACTAACACAGGCTGCTGTATAGTGCTGCACTGTAGTGGGGCTTCCCTTGGGGCTCAGACAGTAAAGAATCCGCCCATCACCTGGATACAGGTGAGAGGGGCCGCCCTCTGCTGAGGCCCCAGGGGCAGCCCTGGAGCCTTCTCTGCACCCCTTTCTCTTCTGCCCCCTGTGCTGGTCTGAGCAGTCCGTGCTGAAGGCGGGGAGAGATCAGGGCGGTGTTGGGAGGGGCTCTTGGACGGCTCTGGTGGGGGGCGCTCTGGTGGGCAGGGCCTCCCTGCTTCCACCTGTGGCTTCCTGGGCTGCAGATGCCAGGCCCCACGTCCAGGCCAGCTCCAGAAGGGGCTCTCGTCTCTGGACCGCTGCCCCCTCCCTCGCCCTGGCCCACCCCCAACCCGTCCCAGCTGCCACGACGGAGGGGTCCTCTGGAGAGGAGTCCTGTGTCTGCAGAGAGGACCCCAGAGCAACCCCACCCCAGCAGCGCTGCAGCCCCCAGAGCTGGTCTCTCCAGCACTTCTAGGAGAAACGGCTGCTTCTGGAGCTGGGGCTGGAGAGGCTCGGGATGAGCCTGGAGCATCCGCCTCCCTGCCCTCCCCCCAAAACACAGCCACACTGGAGGGGGTGTGTCAAAAAGACAAAGACCCAACCGACAAGGTTCCTCAATGGTCAAGACTGGGACAAGCTGGGCAGCAACAGCAGCAAACTCCTCACAGAAAACAAACGTCAGGTCACCGAAGGGGAAAGGTTGGGGGTTTGGGGTTAACGTACTCACACTACTGTACATAAAAGAGATGACAACAAGGACATACCGTCGAGCGCAAGGAACTCTACTCCGTATCCTGCAATAACCTAAGTGGGAGAAGAAGCTGAGACAGAACAGATGTGTGTATACGTATAACTGAGCACTTGCATCTCTCACCGGACCCACAGGGCCAAGGCCAGAGTCAGCATCTGCTCCTGGCGGGACCCGTTTGTAGTCTATGGGGCTACGGGCCATCAGTCTGACTTGTCAGCCTTGTGGGGTCCTACCCTGGGGAGCCTGCCCCCAGCTGTCCAGGTGCAGGAGGCCATGTCTGGACTCAGCCCATCTCTGCGTGGCTGCAGAGCCCCCATGCCCACTCACGCCATGAGCCCGGGGGCCACCTTACCCTCAGAGTCCCCATGCTCACTCATGCCGTGAGCCCGGGGGGGTCACCTTACCCTCAGAGTCCCCATGCCCACTCATGTCGTGATCCCAGGGCACCACATTACCCTGCAGAATCCCCTGCACCTGTCCTGTTCGTGAACATACCTGGGAGACACACCTGTCCTGTTCATGGACATCCCCTGGAAGCGTGCACCTGTATAAATAGGTAAATAAAATTCCCGTCTCATTCAGGAACTCTTCCGGCCCCTAACCTCCCCACTGGCGGGTCTTTGGCATCACATGGGATGTTCCATACTCTGTGTCCCTGGGTCGGGGAGGGGTCTGTGTCAGACGTGATGCCGGCTAGTGGGCCAGCCGTCTCAAACGGAAACTTTCCGGTCCAGCACCCCAGCGGTGACCACTGGGGGGCGCTCACTGACTCCTGCCCTAAGGTTCTTCCTGGGCTCCACAAAGGGCAATAGTTCTGTCGCTTTATAGTTCATCTTATCCTTCCTGCGCTCCAGCCTCTAACGGGATGTAGTGAACCTGCAGATCCTCTTTTGTCCATCAGGCATCCTATTCGCCTTCATATTAATGACGTCTGTGGGCTGGACCACCTCACCGACCCCCATTTGGAATGTTCCATCCACGCTGGACGAAGGGTGGGTTTCCAGGACTCCTGTTGTACAGGATTAGGTAGGGGACGCACCCCCAGTCACATACAGAACGTCTTCCCAGAATACGTTCAGCTACAGCAGGTGCAAACACTGCCCATGAAGTCTGTTCAAACTTGACAGTTTTCATCCAAACGTGCACCCCAGTCTCATCAGCTCTCGCCTCCCTGTCTCCTCCAGTCTAACGTTCACTTCTGTTGGGGTGTCACCCACAGCTGTTGCAGCCGCAGGGCACAGCACTTCCAGTCAAGGAGTCCGAGAAGTGACCCGTCTCCGAGGTGACACCCCCCACCCCAAGCTTCTGAAGATTCAGGGCCAAGACACACATTTTTCTCCATTAAAACAGTTTTGATTTTCTCTTAGGAGATAAATGCTTCAATATTATTCCGTTTGTGGGAAGAGTAATTACAGCATCTTGTTGCAGAGAAGGGTAATAGAATACTGCGGGCCCGCAGCAGGGATTGTCTTCTAAAATCAGTCTGATGCTTTTCTCTTTTGGTTTTACTGCTGTTGTTTAAGTGACCGAACGACATCTCACACGCAGACCTGATAGAATTATAACTCTTAGGGTAATGAAAGAGGAGAATGAAAAAGTTGGCGTAAAATTCAATACTCAGAAAACTAAGATCATGGCATCTGGTCCCATCACTTCATGGCAACTAGATGGGGAAACAATGGAAACAGCGACAGACTTTATTTCTTGGGCTCCAAAATCACTGCAGATGGTGACTGCAGCCATGAAATTAAAAGATGCTTGTTCCTTGGAAGAAAATCTATGACAAACCTAGACAGTGTATTACAAAGCAGAGACATCACTTTGCCAACAGAGGTTTGTCTAGTCAGAGCTGTGGTTTTTTGAGTAGTCATGTATGGATGTGAGAGTTGGACCATAAAGAAGGCTGAGCACCAAAGAAATGATGCTTTTGAACTGGATGCTGGAGAAGTTGGCAGACAGGTTCTTTGCCAGTAGCGCCACCTGAGAAACGCACTGGCAGTGATATTAGGGCACAAATAGAGGGACCAAGGCCAGCAGTGTCTGGACCCACAGGGCCATGCAGCAAGTCCAGGGAACGAGATAGGAGGAGTGCTGAAAGCCGATGCTGAGTCGCTCAGGGGAAGCGTGCAGGTTGAACGGGCCCTTCCCTATCCTCTGCTCAGGTGGAAGTTTGGGGGGGTGGTCCTTGCAATTTCATGTCTGAAAAGGAGTGCCTGAGGAAGGCCACATTGACCCCCATCATTCCCAGCCAGGGAGTCACTCTCAGGAGTCCCGGCCGTGCCCCAAAGGTGGAGATACGGCTCAGTCTCCCTGGGGGCCTGCCAGGGATGGGGCAGCTCCCCAGCCTCTGGGCCCCTGTGTTCTCCAGGGGTGGGGATCTGACTGGGAAATAAGGCCAGACTCTGAGGGTACGGGTTCAATACTCGAATGAGCCCGGGGCTCACCTCTACTCTGGTTCTCAGCCCCACCAATGTTAGGGGTCACCCTGAACCCGACGATCCCAGGATATAGGCGGGAACACTGCGGCCCGGGAAGAAGCCACCTGAATCCGCGCTCGGGCAGCCAGAACACAGGACCACTGTGTGGACTGCGGGACAGCGGGTGATCGCACAGGGACGTCAGTGCCTGCGGGCCCTGGCACACTGGGTCACAGCAGGGAGGGGTCCAGAGACCACGGCAGGCTGGGGACAGGGCCGCTGAGGGGTAACAGTCAGAGGTGGTGGGAGACAGAGGGCAGACAGGCGCTCCTGCTCCTGGGAGGGCAGGGGCCCGGGTCTCAGGTTTGTTTCTCATGAGGGGCACGTCTCTGGAGGAGGCAGGGAGGGGCAGCTCACTATCAGGTTGGTCCTCACGCGGGGGCTTAGAAGCCCCTAACAGACGCCAGCACTGGTGATGCTGACTAGGTCCTGGGTTCAGGGTGGGCGATCACCTCAGTCAGATCCCTTGCTGTGGTCACAGTGTCTGTGTGTCCCCAAACTTCCAAAGTTGGAATCCTAATCTAGCCCGGCCGGATGTGACAGTCTCAGGAGGTGATGAGGTCACGAGGGTGGAGCCCTCAGGAATGGGATTGGCGCCCTTGGGAAAGAGACACCAGGGGGCTCCCACATCCCTTCCACCAGGGAGGACCCAGCAGCAGACAGTGGTCTGTGAACCACGAAGTGACCGTGCTGGCACCTGGACCAGGCTGGTACCCGGAGGTCCACTTCCAGCCTCGGGACTCGCTCATTTGGAAGCCACCCCGCCTGTGGTGTTCTAACAGTCCCCCTCCCAGACAGGGGCAGTCCTGCACCCAGGACCCAGGCCGGCGGGACGGACCCCAGGCCTGAGCTGCCCGCTTGCCCTGGCTGGGTCTCTGCCGAGCAGGCTACTTTCACCCTGTGGTCTGGGTCACAGTGAGAATTCACATTCCCTCCGTAAATTAACTGAAATTTCAATCACAGCTGGATACAGCTGCGTGGTGAGAGGCAGATGTGCTGGGAGGCAAAGCCCGGGCCTCCGCCCCTCCCCGCCAGCGGGGAGCCTGGGGAGGGGAGGGTGGGACCAGCCAAGCCCAGCCCCACCGAGTGAGACCCTCCCGGGAAAGAAGAGCTGGGGCGGGGCCTAAGGGGCGGGGCCTGTTCTGGGCAGGCCTAGGGGCAGGGCCTGTTCCTGGGCAGGCCTAAGGGGAGGGGCCTGTTCCTGGGCAGGACTAGGGGCGGGGCCTGTTCTGAGCCGCCTAAGGGGAGGGGCCTATTCCTAGGCGGGGAGGGGGCCTGGCCAGAGGGGCGGAGCCTATGGCAGAGGCGGGGCGAAGTGGGCGGCTCCCGCGGCCTGGCCTTCCGCCTCCGCACCGAGGCTCCAACCTCACCTGCCCTCGACGGCTGGCCTGTCCAGCCTGTCCCTGACACATGCTGGACGCCGCGCCGGGCCCAGCAAGCTGAGCAGCGCCGAGCACAGTGACTCTGGCCTCCGCCCCAGCATGCGAGGCGCAGTGTGCGAGGTAGGGCTGGGGTCGGGCGGTGTCCTTGAGACAGGGCACAGCGTGACCGCTCAGGCAGTCCCGCTCCGCGGTTCTCCAGAGAGCACCCTCCTGGTTACAGGGTCACTCAGCTGCCTCCGCCTCCTTGCTGCCGGGTCTCCCTGCTTCCTTCTGGCCCTCACACGCCTCCACACTGGAACCTGGGCACCCTCTCTGTTGGAGGCCCTCTTGCTTCCTCCTTAGCCACGCCCCCTAGAGTGTCCCTCGGAGTCCCGCTGTCACCCCGCATCACGTTCAGAGTCCCCATCCTGGCCTACACCTGCCATTGCTGTCCTGACCGCCCCGCCCCCGTGCCACCCTGGCCTTGGTCATGTCCCCCTTGGACCCCCCAGAGCGGCTCCCTGTCCTGACCCTCATCCAGCGTCCAGCCAGCAGCACAAGGTGGGGCCCACGTGCACAGCGCCTCCCGCTCCTCTGATGCACACCCTTCCCCACCTTCAGAGCAGCCCCGCCATCTTATCCGGCCCACTTCCCAGCCTCTCTCCTCGCCATTCCTCCATGGGGGACCCCAGAGTGCAGCCCCGTGAGGGGCTGGGTGCACATTTCTGGGTCCAGTGCCGAGCACAATTCAGGTTTTATCTGTGCGTGCTGATAAACAAGTCAGCTCCAGGGGCTTGTGTCCACCCTCAGGATGCAGCCTCGGGCCGGTCAAGAGGCTCTAGTCAGCTCCCTGGGTGGACGGCGGCCCCTCCCGGCTGTGTGGTCTGACACCCAGCCTCCCATCGCCTGCTGAGCCCCAGCATTGCCTCCAGGGGGCAGTGGCCTCTGGATCTGGTAGGAGGACCTGGTCTCTGGCACCTGATTCCCCAAGGGGACCAGCCCTGAAAGGTGACTTTGGGGGCCTCTGAGGCAGGGGTGAGGATGCAGCAGGCCAACGAGCCTGCCCTCCTCCAGGGAGTGTGCCACCAGCCTGAGCCCCGGGCCTCGTCTGTCCCTGGGCCTCTGTGAGGGGAGGTGCCCATGGCCAGCAGCACACATCCTCCCGGAGTCAGAGCTGGGCCTCCGTGGCTGAGGGCAGAGGGCAGAGGGGCAGCACCAGCTGGGGAGCGTGACTGGACTGGCTGTGCTGGGATGCTTTTCACTGCACACGGAGTGCGCTGGGGCGGGGAGGCGGAGGGTCTGGCCCTCCCGGTTCACTTGCAGATCAAGGTTGTCTTCCAAGGCGGTGCCCCCCTTCAGGAGCCCCTTCCCGAGGGACTGGTGGTCAGGACTGAACCTGGTGGGACAGACATTGTACTCTGCAGTTTCCTGGGTTTGGGGGCATGGAGGGCCAAGGCCCCACTTCCTCCTGCTGGCCAGCTGCCGCGCTGGCCAGCAGAGAGCCCCAGGAGGAAATGGGGGCAGGGGCTGTGGCCGTGCTCTTGGCCTGCTGAGAAGCTCTGTGCTTGAGCCACAGACAGGACAGCTGCACTTGATCTCTTTGGCACCGGAGCGGAGGTCAAGGGCACTGATGCCACCAGCAGCCTTGCCCACATAAACAGCTTCTCTAGTTGGCCATCCGAAGCACCCCTGTGCCTGGCCCCAGAACAGTGTGCCTGTTCTAGAGGTGCGGTGGGGGGGGCGGGTAGGCCTGTGCCTCCTGGCAGGAGAAGACCCTAGGGCCAGGCCGTGGGTGGGGCACCTGCACGGGCAGAGGGGTTCCCACCAGCCAGGCTGACCGCCGTGTGGGTCCAGGGCCCTGCTGCACTGTGTCACAGCCAGGACGTCGATCTCCCTCAGGTCGGGGCTGGTGGCCCGGCAGGAAGGTGGGTTTGGCCTGGGGCTCTGCCCTGCCGGAAGCCTGTCTGCCCTCATTCTGCTGGAACAAATCTCCCTGTGTGTCCTGGGAGGCTGTGGTGGGGCCTGGTCACCTGAGGCTGTCAGGAGCACCTGCCCTGCTGCCCTGAGCCAGCACGAGCCCCCAGGGTGGTCTCCTGCCTGGACTTCACAGTGCAGGTTTGTGTTGGTGCTGATCCAGCCACTCGATTCCCTGCCAGGCCCTCTGGCCCCAGTGGAGTGGACACGTCCTGAGATCCATGGAGGTCTGGGCATGGCAGGGTCCCGGAGCTTCCTCTCAAGCTGTGCTGACCAGGTGTTGGCCTAGTGGACGCTCTGCAGGACCCCTTGCCAGGGGCCCTCCTGCCCCAACTGCCTCACCTCTCAGGCAGGATGCAGCCGGCTCAGCAGTGGTGGGCGGTGGCTGCTGCCTGGCTGACCACAGGACGCGGGTTTCTGTCCACCTACACCAGTCACGGCAGACCCAGAGCCGCAAGGAGGCAGACGGAGACAGTGGTCACCACCTGCGACAGGACATTGCTGCCCAAGCTGCGGCCACTGTGATTGTTCCCCAGGCAGCAGCCGCAGACACCGAGGTAGACAGCCTGGGAGGGGGTGGGATGATGCGGAAGCCTCAGCGGGCTCAGGGCTGGAGTGCCCTGCTGGGTGGACTTCACCTGGACCACAGCCGGGGCTGTGCCGTTCTCTCCCCCCTCCACCTTCCTCTCCCCTCCCCCTCCATCTTCTTCTCCCCTCCCCCTTCGTCTTCCTCTCCCCCTCCCCCTCCATCTTCCTCTCCCCCTCCCCCTCCGTCTGCCTCTCCCCTCCCCCTCCCCTTCCTCTCCCCTCCCCCTCTGTCTTCCTCTCCCCTCCCCCTCTATCTTCCTCTCCCCCTCCCCCTTCCTCTCCCCCTCCCCCCTCCATCTTTCTCCCCCTCCCCCTCCATCTTCCTCTCCCCCTCCTCCTTCCTCTCCCCCCTTCCCCTCCCCCTCCCCCTCTCCCCCTTCCTCTCCCCCTCCCCTCCCCCTTCCTCTCCCCCTCCCCCTCCATCTTCCTCTCCCCCTTTCTGATTTTAGGTGCCAGCCTGGGGCTCCCACACAACTTGAGTCAGGGTTCCTTCTCCCCTCACCTCAGGGGTTCCACCAAGGGCCCCTCCAGACTGTGGACCTGCCACATCCCCTGCCCAGTGGGATGAGGGGCCCCAGCTCTGGAGCAGTGGCACCCTGCCAGGCAGGGGGTCTGTGGGGGCCTTTTCTGAGCCTCTCCACCCAAAGCTTCATCGGATCAGCTCAGGCCCTTTGCCGGCCCACCCCTCGCCTCTGTTATCCCATCCGCCCCAGACCATGTGACCCCTGGAAGGTCCCTCCTCCTGTGGCCCTGGGTGTGGGGTCCCAAACTCCTCTGGCCAGAAGAGCTGGTCCTTCCTCGAGAACCCCTGACCTCTACCCGCTCTCGGGGACCCTCTGAGGGGCCAGAAGGGGTCCCAGGCTGGCCCTTGGGGGTCCCGGGTGGCAGGAGAGCAGGAGGGGCCTGGGCCTGGGGGAGAGCAGGCTGAGCCATCGTCTGTCTGTCTGTCAGTCTCTCTGCCCTAGTGCGCTCTGCTTGCCTCTCGCTCTCAGTGTCTTCCTCACTCTCGTCCTGTCTCTGTCACTGTCCCCCCTTCTTCCCTCCACACCACCCACCCCCGCTCTCTCACCCCCGCTCCCTCTTGCTTTCTCCCCATCTGTCTTTCCTTCTCTCCCATCTCTCTCTTTTTCTCTGTCCCAGGGACTGTCTCTGTCTACAGCAGCTCCTAGCACCCAAGCTGAGGCCCAAGATGGCTCCTGGGGCTCCTCCACTTCTGGCCCTTGTAGACGCCCATGTCACCTGCCGACACAGACGTTAACTGTCCCCCCACCTCTCCCTACACCTGGACTTGGAGCTCAGGACCCGCTGCCCACATTCAGGCCTGGGCCGGGATCGACAAAGCAGCTGAGGACCAGCCCTCCCTGGCGGCAGCCCCCAAGATGATGGGGAGTGGGCCAGGGTGGGAAGCAGCTGGCAGGGCCCGTGGAGAGCCCCCAAGTGGAAAGCCCTGGAAAGCCACCTAGAAGACGCCCCAGGCACTCCACCTCCCACTACGCAGCTGTGGGTGGCACAGAGCCCCAGTGGAGAGCTTTATTCTGGCCCCTGCAGGGCAGCAGCAGAGGCTAGCCATCAGAGCCTCAGGCACCCCGCAGACACCTGCCTCCCAGTGCCCCAGGTGTGCCAGGCTCTGGACGCAGCAGGGCCCCTGGGGTTGGCCCCGCGCAGGCCCCACTCCTCCTGTCCTCATCCTTGTCCCTCTTCTGCCCCAGGGGTGGGGCTGTTGCCTTCCCAGGCTCCACACCCAGGTTGTCCTGCTCAGTTGAGCCTCCTGAGAGTGCCCACAGCGCAGGGCCCACAGCGAGTTCAGGGCAGGTCGTGGGGCTCCTTGTCTCTGGTCACTGGTCTCCCCAGCAAGGGAGCCCATGGCTCATCTCCTAGGTCAGGGTCACAGTCAGAGTGTCCTTGCTCTTGCGGGCCTTGGCTCTGGGGGATATGGTTGACACAGACACCTCCTGGAACTCCTTGGCCATGAAGTAGTAGCAGATGGCGTCCAGGCAGCAGTTGGCGTCTGAGAGTCTGCTAGTGACCTGGATGGCCATTTTAATGGCACAGGTGTGCAGGCCCAGGGCTACACGCAAGGTCAGCACCACATGGAAGGGCAGGAAGCAGACCACGAAGACGGCCAGGTTCGCCAGGACTATGCAAGAGGCTTTCCGCGTGGCTTCCGCCTGGCCCATGTTAGCCTTGGGCCTCTGGGTCAGGGCGGTCACCACCTGCAGAGAGCAGAAGACCAGCACAGCCAGCGGCAGGTAGAAGCCCAGCAGCGAGAAGACTCTGGTGTAGGTGTTCCGCCCGGCGTGGACGGCGAAGCAGAAGCCACCAGCCTGCGCGTCCAGGAACCAGCGGAGCCCCAGGGAGCCGAGGACCACTGCCCAGAGCGCGGCGCACACGGCCACGGCCTGGCCCGGGGAGCGGAGATGGCGGGCACGCAGGGGGTGCCGCACGGCCACATAGCGGTCCACAGCGATGGCCATGACCAGGCTGATGCTCATGTACCTGTTGAGCAGGAAGAAGGCCTGGGAGAGCTGGCAGAGCGGCGTGTCCTCCGAGGAGGTCTCCTTCTGGGAGTACAGGAAGAAGGGCAGGGCGCAGAGCAGGCAGAGGTCGGCCACAGCCAGGTTGGCCATGTAGATGCGGGTCTCTGTCCACCGCGGCAGGCGCCAGCACAGCACCCAGAGTGCCAGGCCGTTGAGCAGCAGGCCGAGCGCCAGGAGCCCGCCCACGTAGGTGAGGAAGACTTGCTTGCCCACTGGGGACTCGGTGGGCTCCCAGGAGCTGCAGCTGCTGTTGTTCATGATCCCGGGGCTGTAGATGGGGAGCAGGGTGTGAGGCGGGTAGGCCAGTGGGGGGAGCCTGGCCCCCCCACCTCAGGAACCCCAAGTTCACCTGCCCAAGGAAGATACCCTCAGAAGCCCCGAGGCACCCTCCAGGCCACCTGTGGCAAACCAAGGTCTTCAGAGGCCCATGGCCCCCGTGCCTGAGCCTGCCTCTGCAGGGGCCTGCCTGCCGATGGGCAGAGAGGACAGCAGGAGGGCACGGTCCACCCCCAGCCCCAGCCACGCCGGCTCCACCCGCTCTCAGACCCCAGGGTCCCCCACTCCACCAGCTCTCAGGACGGGGACCCCAGTGCCATTCTCACCAGGAGGGCCTCAGAGGCAACTGCAAGACAGGGACCCCAGGAGCCCTGGAGTCTGAAAGCTGGTAGACTGAGGGGCCCGTGGGGTCCCAGGGCGGCTCACTGCCCCCTCCACGTCCTCCACAAACCTGGCTGCAGGAGGCACCCGCGTCCAACACACTCCTGCCCCTCAGCAGGGCGGGCATCTCCCAACTGGGCCCTTCCTGGCTACTGAGGTCCAGGGCAGCAGGGGCCATGGCTCAGCCCTCCAGAAAAGTCCAGCCCCTCTCTCCCTCCTGCGCTTTGTCCTCTTGCTGAGCGGATGGTGGCTGGGTGCCTCGGTTCTCAGCCTCCCTCCCTCCTCCCCTCCGGGAGCCTCCCCAGCTGCCCTCAGGCCCACCTAGACTGGCCTGACGCCGCATCTGGCTTAGGAGTCCCCTTGAGCTCCCCGTGGTCAGGGCTGCCCTGTGGTTCTGGTGCCTCAGGGTGTTGCTGGGTGACCTCCACCCGGTCATTGTCAGAAGCTCCTACATGGCCTCACTCTCCACACCCCTCGCTCCCCTGCACATGCTCCGCGACAGCCCAGGCCTGCCAGGACCAGCTCACCAGGGAGGGGATGGACTTGGTCAGCGGTCTGACGTTCCTGGTGTGGCCGATGGTGCAGAGATCAGCCTCTGGGTGCACCCTGACCTGGGCAGCACCCAGAGGTGTGGGTGTCAGACGTGTGGGCCCATGGAGCACGGCTCTGTGAGTGGCAGGTGCCCTCTGGACCCCCTCCCACCCCCTGCCTTGGTTCCTCTGGCTGGAAGGGCCTGGTGGGGGGGTGGGGGAGCAGCCTTCTTCCCTCCATGAGCACCAGGAGCCCTGGGGGCTCCCTGACCTTCAGGCGAGGTTGAGAAGGCGGTTCAGTCTGTCGGGGGTGGGAGCACCACGGTCAGGCGGGGTGGAGTCTGCTCCCCTGCCCCCGCTCACACACAGGAAGGGAAGAAATACCCAGAGGCAGCAGCATCAGGTTCAAGGGTGCCGGGGGTGGAAGTGGGGCGCTCACTTCCTGAGCCACAGCCCCCTGGGAACATCCAGGCCACAGTCCATTAGGGGAGCTGGCGCAGAGACCGCAGCGAGTAGGAACGGAAATATTCCACCCAATTATCCCATTGAATCTCTTCTGAATTTTAAGTGCACATTTGCAAGCAACTCAAGTTTCACGAACGCTTCCACTGTGTGTGAGACCTGTCTCCTCATTTTTGAAGGAACCCGCTTGTTTGCTCCTTGTTCTGTGACCCCAGACCCACGCAGGCAGGCTCCCCAGACTCTAGAACCCACTGGGACAACTGCTGGGGTCCCCCCTGCCTGCCCTGCCGGCCGCAGCCCGGCCGGCTCCGTGCGGTACCCCCGGCCCAGAACCCTCGAGCCTGCTGGGAGCACCCCCTGATTCTGCCACAAGCATGCCTCCGGGTCATCTGCCCACCCAAGCTGGGTCCAGGGACGGCCCCTCGCTACTCTGGGCAGCGAGGCCTGCAGCAGCGGACAGTCACCCGCAGCCCAGGGCCCTGCCCGGGATGGCAGGGGGAGGCAGGCCTGCCCCTCACCGGATGCCCTCCACCCGGACAGCTATCTGGGAGCTGTGTCCTGCTCCACACTCGTGGGGGTGTTAACTTTCAGTCTAGGGAGAAGGACACCAATGCTGCAAGATTATCAGGGTGCACATGAGACTTGGAGGAAACGCCCTGTTCATGGGGCCTCTCCCGTGGGGTGAAAAAGGTTTGGGGGCTCAAGTCCCAAGGTCCAGCTCAAACAGCATGGGGTCCCCAGAAGCCATGGCGACCCACTCAGGTCCTGCCTGCCCCAGGCGAGGGCACGGGGCCCCTGGGCAGGGGTGGGGGCGGCCAGGGCTCAGAGAGCTCAGCTGTGGGGGTACCGCCACTTCCTGCTGGGGGGGTGCGGCCCTGGGGGGGGGGCAGTGCCCCAGAGGCTCCGCTTCCTGCTCCCACAGCGGTGGCAGGTCAGTCCGCTCCCCCAGCAGGGGGGAGGCCACCCTCGGTGCGGCGCTGAGGTGCCTTTGTCAGTCCCATGCCCTAAGCGGGATCTGGGGCAGAGAGTGAAGCGCTGACCCCTGTTGTCCGGGCACTGTAGAGACCCCTGGAGCCGGGACTCCAACTTAGAAACAGCCCAGGACCCAGGACGAGTTTTACAAAGTCGCGTTCACTGTGCTAGAGCCCCCCTCAGACCCCTGCTCTTCTAGCTTCAGACGCTGGTCTCAGCCCACCAGAGACTTCAGAGACTCCAGTGAGGGGATCCCAGGCCCCAGGAGTCACCCTAAGTTCCTTTGCATTGCTGCCCACGAATGACGTCCCGGTGCCAGACCATCAGCCCCCACAGGGCTGCTCCTACAGGTTACCCGTCTAAGGTTCAGAACCCCGGCATAGACTTCACCTGCTCTGAGACCCCCTCATCCTCACCCCTCTGAGACCCCGTCACAGCCCTCACCCTCTGAGACCCCCTCGTCTTCACCGCTCTGAGACCCCGTCACAGCCGTCACCCCTCTGAGACCCCGTCACAGCCCTCACCCCTCTGAGACCCCGTCACAGCCCTCACTCTCTGAGACCCCGTCAGAGCCCTCACCCCTCTGAGACCCCGTCAGAGCCCTCACCCTCTGAGACCCCCTCGTCCTCACCCCTCTGAGACCCCCTTGCCCTCACCCCTCTGAGACCCCATCACAGCCCTCACCCTCTGAGACCCCGTCAGAGCCCTCACCCCTCTGAGACCCCGTCAGAGCCCTCACCCTCTGAGACCCCCTCATCTTCACCCCTCTGAGACCCCCTCGTCCTCACCCCTCTGAGACCCCCTTGCCCTCACCCCTCTGAGACCCCGTCACAGCCCTCACCCCTCTGAGACCCCCTTGCCCTCACCCTCTGAGACCACCGGCCCCTGTGGGCACTGACCTGACTCACTGGTTCCCTCCTGAGCTGCTGTCGCCTCTACAGGTCCTGCCGAAGGGGTGGTAGGGAAGCAGGGCTGAGTGAGCCGGGCCCCCACACTGTCCTGACCGCACCCCTCCTTAGCGCCCGCAGGCAGTGGGCGGGCTGATGACAGTGACAGCGCGCAGGGCTCCCCACCGCCCGTGCCGGCCCAGACCGGGGCTGCCTGGGGGATTCCTGGGAGAGGAAGTGGGGTGCCAGCGGCTGCCTCTGTTGACGCCTCAGAGAAGCAGTGGTCTTTCTGGAGACAGCGGAGCCGGTGTTCCAGACCTCCCACGATGCAGAGGCACCTTCCCCGTCATCTCCCGGGCGGGGCCCCCACGTCTGCGGTCAGTGCCCCCACCCACCCCCGCGTCCTGGCAGGAAGGCCCTGCACCTTCGCACGCACAGCACCACAGCACAGCCCACCCAGGTGGGCTTCCTGCCGCTCTGCTCAGTGCCCACCTCCCCCGCCCCTCCACCAGCTTGCCCCCTCACCGCCCCTCCTCAGAAGCCGTCCTTCCAGAGCACCCCCTCCCCATCTAGAATGTTCTCTCTGCGGCTCCTCCAGGCCCTCCTGGAGTTCTGTTCCCCATGCCCTGAGCTCAGGGCCCCAGACCCTGCTCAGAGGGACTGCTCTGCCCTCCCCCTGCACCTGAGGGCAGCGCCTCGTCCGTCCCCTTGGCTTGGGCCCTCTGCACCTGACCTCAGCACCTCTCCCTGCATGGCCTGTGAAGGGCTGGGGTGAGTTCGACCCCGCCCTGCCAGTTTCCACAGGCAGAACCTGGGACTGGCTGCCCTTCTGACTCGGGAACCAGGGACCCTGCTCCGAGGAGGGACCTGGGCTCACCCTGCAGACCAGGCTGGAGGGTCCCACTGTGGGCTCCTCCCCTGCCATCCCTCCTCTCTGACCACCCCTTCCCCACCAGCCTCCAGCCTCCACAGCCCTCTGCGCCCCTCTGCAACCTGGCGTTCAGCCATAGAACTTCTGAAATTTTCCCATGTCCTTGTCCTTGCCTGTGTCTGGGACCCCACCTGCTGCTGCACAAACTAGGGCCTCAACAAGTCCCACTCACGGGTCAGCAGGGCCCAACGGGAGAATCCAACCGGGTGGCCAGCACCCGGGAGCAAGCAGTCTTGGCTCAGAGCAGGCGCATGTAAACATGAGTGGCCGTGCCCGGAGTGGGGTGCAGCCCCCCCGCCTCCCCGCCCCACAGCCCTTCCCTCTACTGGCCCTGCAGCTGACTCACCATCCCCCCACCGTGGAGGGAGGGCAGGCCTGGGTCCCTTCCTCCAGGTCCACTGGGTCCCCGGGGGTCCAAGAGGCCTGGCCCCACCAGACAGGCTTCAAAGACCAGACCAGACCCATTCTCGCTGCCGGGTGGGCTCAGAACCCTAAGGCACCCTCTGCAGAGCAGGACGGGGCAGGGTCCCATGGCCCCGCTGCTGCTCCAGGGCTCAGGCTCGGACAGAGCTCCGTCTCCGAGGCCCCCCACCCTCACTGCTCAGCGCCCCTGGCCCCAGCACCCGCCTCTCCTGCTTCACACCTCCCCGAGAGCCCACGTGCAGCCTGTGCGGGCAGGAGTCCGAACGCAGCGCTGAAGGCAGGGGGCTCCTCCTGCCCCCAGGTCCTGGCCCTTCACCCCTTGGAACAGTTGGAGTTTGAGAGAAAAGATTGCCAGCAACGCTGCAGCGGGGGGACACACTCTTGAGATTGGAGGTTGGCATCACTGCCCTGTCCAGATGAAACCTCTTCCAGGGAAGTGCCCGGGAGGCGGAGTTGCTCCCAAGGAGGCTGCCGGGTGTGCCCAGGGCCCCCATCCCCACCCCCACCCTTGCCCCCAGGAACCTCACTGCCTCCGGGAACCCCTGTCCTCCACCACCCCCACCCCCAGCCTCTTCACCTGGGGTGGGAGTGATGTCCCCGCCATCAGGGGCCAGGAGGGAACAAGGCCCTGGGAGTGGGGTACTCAGGACCCAGCCTAGAAAGAGGGCAAAGGACCCTGAGGACACCCAGGTGGGACGTCACGAGCCGGGCAGTGCGGCCATTGGCCGAGGGCCTTGACGCCCCCAGCTGTCCTCCCCAGGGCTCCGTGACTCTGTGCCCACTCTGGGCCTGCTCTACACTGGTCTGCCCCCTTCCATGCCCACCTAGCCACCTCACTCGTGGGCACCACGCTGGACACGGCTGGCAGGGTGTTGGGGAGATGGCCCAGGGGGACGCGCCCGGCCCAGGGGGAGCCTACACTCACCTCATGGGGTTCACGGAGGGCAGGTCAGGACCGGGAGGCTTCCAGGAGGCAGCCCTGAAGCTGGACCTGGGAGGTGGGCGGAGCGGAGTGGGGAGGGGCTTCCTGGCAGAGGGAAGCGCGGGAGCCGCGATGCCTCCGGCTGGAAGGCGAGGCTGGAGGCGGGGCGGGCTGGCCTTGCTTTCACAATCTGGGCTCAGCTGGCGGAGGGGAGCAGCACTGTCCGCGGGAAACGTGGCCGCTGGTGTGGGCGCCGGGCTCCCGTCACCGCCGACCCCAGCCTGAGGCAAAGGAGCGCTGGTCCCACCACGCGCCTTTGTCTAACACCGCTTCCTCGTCCTTCCTGGACCTCGCCTTACCTCCGGGGCATTGCCCAGGACAGTTCACCCTGATCACTGAGCGCGGGGCCCTTAGATGTGTGTTTTTGGGGGGGGGCAGCACCTCACTTGCCTCGCCCTGGCCCCAGCCCTGCCTTGGGCACCTGGGGGAGGGGACCGAGGGCACCCTGGGGGCCGGCCTCTGGGCGCTGGGCTCAGCCTTCCGTTGCTGACAGCACTTTCTGTTCCCCTCTGCTCAAAACCAGCTCTGAGAAACACCCGCCATCACCACTGGTCTGGCCCCAAACCGGCTCGGGGCCTGTTATTGGCCGCGCTCTCACTGCACTGGGCAAGTCAGGGGTGACTATGGGACACCGCGCGGGGGGTGGAGGAGGAAAGGGGGCACCCGCGGAAACTGAGGGGGGATGGACCACTGCTGGGGGACGGGGAGGAGAGGGTGGATCTGCAGGTCGTCCCTCCATCGCTCACAAGTCCCCCCACCCTGGGCTCACCCCTGGGGACCATCCTCACCCCACCCCGGGCTCACCGCTCACCCCTGGGGACCATCCCCACCCCCACCCCGGGCTCACCGCTCACCCCTGGGGACCATCCTCACCCCACCCCGGGCTCACCGCTCACCCTTGGGGACCATCCCCACCCCCACCCCGGGCTCACCATTGAGGACCATCCTCACCCCACCCTGGGCTCACCGCCCACCCCTGGGACCATCCCCACCCCCACCCCGGGCTCACCGCTCACCCCTGGGGACTATCCCCACCCCCACCCCAGGCTCACCCCTGGGGACTATCCCCACCCCCACCCCAGGCTCACCACTCAACCCTGGGGGCCATGCTCACCCCACCCCGGGCTCACCGCTCACCCCTGGGGACCATCACCACCCCACCCCGGGCTCACCACTCAACCCTGGGGGCCATGCTCACCCCACCCCGGGCTCACCACTCACCCCTGGGGACCATCCCCACCCCCACCCCGGGCTCACCATTGAGGACCATCCTCACCCCACCCCGGGCTCACCGCTCACCCCTGGGGACCATCTTCAACCCCACCCCGGACTCACCGCTCACCCCTGGGGACCATCTTCAACCCCACCCCGGGCTCACCGCTCACCCCTGGGGACCATCTTCAACCCCACCCCGGGCTCACCGCTCACCCCTGGGGACCATCTTCACCCCCACCCCGGGCTCACCGCTCACCCCTGGGGACCATCCTCACCCCACCCCGGGCTCACCGCTCACCCTTGGGGACCATCCCCACCCCCACCCTGGGCTCACCATTGAGGACCATCCTCACCCCACCCCGGGCTCACCGCTCACCCCTGGGGACCATCCCCACCCCACCCCGGGCTCACCACTCACCCCTGGGGACCATCCCCACCCCCACCCCGGGCTCACCATTGAGGACCATCCTCACCCCACCCCGGGCTCACCGCTCACCCCTGGGGACCATCTTCAACCCCACCCCGGGCTCACCGCTCACCCCTGGGGACCATCTTCAACCCCACCCCGGACTCACCGCTCACCCCTGGGGACCATCTTCAACCCCACCCCGGGCTCACCGCTCACCCCTGGGGACCATCTTCAACCCCACCCCGGACTCACCGCTCACCCCTGGGGACCATCTTCAACCCCACCCCGGGCTCACCGCTCACCCCTGGGGACCATCTTCAACCCCACCCCGGACTCACTGCTCACCCCTGGGGACCATCCTCACCCCCACCCTGGGCTCACCGCTCACCCCTGGGGACCATCCCCACCCCCACCCCGGGCTCACCCCTCACCCCTGGGGACTATCCTCACCCCACCCCGGGCTCACCGCTCAGCCTATGGGCCATGCTCCCTGCCACCTCACAGGAAAATGAGGCCTCATCTTGAGCTCCACCCCAGACCTGAAGACCGCAGGCTCTGTTCAACTGGGCGGGCTGCTCCTCCCTCCCTCCCACCCTACGCTGTCCAGAGGCCCTGGGCTCAGGTGTCCCCTGAGCCTTCAGACCGGCCTCAGGGCCCCAGAGGAAGGCAGGAGAGGGAGGGGACTGGACCCTTCCTGGCCAGGCTGTCCCCTCGCCCCTCCTCCCTGGGGTCTCCCCACCGCGGCAGCTCCACCTCCAGGCGCGTCTCTCTGGGGGTCTGGGCTCCCCCTACACCAGCTATTTCTTCCTGGACTCGCGCCCTCTGTCTCCCTGCAGGCCAGTCCCTCGTGAAGGGGCAGTTGGATGAGCCCAGGCCCCAGCTCTGCCCCCAGCCCCCCGAGGGACCCAGAGGCCTGGACTGCCGAGAGCCACCTGGGATGGCGCCCTCTGTGAGTGGACGGTGTGGGCAGGGGCCAGGGGCCAGCTTCCGTCCTCAGGCGCATCGCCGTGCCCTGGCTGGACTCCTGCCTGCTGGGCGCTCACTCAGGTGTCACCGGCCGAAGGGACACGTGGATGGGACTTTGCCGTAACAGCAGGCGGCTGTGACGCGGTTGATGTAACAGGTGTCGGGGGCTCGGTCCTCGTGGGGCAGGCAGCCCGGGCGTCTCTGTACTAGACCCCTAGTTTGACATACAGTCGAACTTTTCCATAAAACAAGTTTATAAAAATGGAGAAACGGGTGTATGGCCGGGGAAGGGTCTGCAGCGGGTGGGCAGTGAGCTGGCCCCTCAGCCCCGGGATGTGGGCGCGGGGCTGGCTGCCTGAATGCGGCTCTTTGGCATGAGACACCCTCCACTCGAGACTTGTCCTGTGCGAGGCTCACCCCGCCGCCACCGCAGGCCCTCGGATGTGACCCGTGACTCATCTCCACGCACCGACCACCGGCCTATCAGACAGGGGACTGCCGGGGAAGTGGTTGACGGGCAGGGAGACCCAAGGCCCCAACCCGACCCGCATGGGTGGAGGGCAGGGGACGGGCACACGGCCCCAGCGACTCTGCCCCCCGCCTCCTAGGGCGAGAAGCGCCAGGCCACAAGGACCCCGCCTCCCGCGCCTGTCCCCACCGGGCTCGGCGGCAGGGACCCCCACGGCCGCCAGGGGCCCACCTGGGAACCCTCCAAGGCCTGCAGCTGCCACCTCCATCACTCCAGGAAGCGGCTCTGTGCCTGCTCACCCACCAGCCCCCAGGTGTCCTTCAGTCAGCACCTGTGGCTGAGCGGGGAGGGGGTTGGTGGCCGCAGAGCAGGGCTTGCGGGAGCGCCCAGCAGCCCACCCTCGGGGCCTGACCACCCACTGTCCCCACACAGGCTCCTGTTCCCGCTCCAGTGACGGAGTCCGGGGGACAAAGCCAGGCCCAGGGGAGCAGCCGGGCTTGGAAACGCCGTGGAGGATGCTGCGGCCACGCTGCCTGCCCGCCCTCGGCCTCTGGCTTGCGCTGTCCCCTGGGCCCTCCTGCTGGTGAGCCCTCGAGGGACGGGTGCTGAGGGGCCCAGGGACGACCGCTCTGTTTCCAGAAAGGAGCCGGCTCACCTGGGCAGCGGAGCCCACGGTCCTTAGATCAGATGACCAGCGCACCAGACGCCCTCCAGGCTCTGGACTCCTGCTCTGTGACCGCCACTCAGCCCAGGGGCCCGGTGGCCAAAGGGCACACGTCCAGGGCTCACACTCCCACCCCGGCCCCAGGGCGGGTAGCCCTGCTGTCCAGCCATCACGGTGCCCCTGTGCTCGCACCACATGCTTCTGCAAAGTCCCCTCCAAACCCCTCGTGCTCCCAGACAGACCCCCTGCACTGTCCTCTGCAGCCCCTTCCACACCCCTTCGCCCTGGGACCCCAGGGTGCCCGACAGAGGCTGAGCCAGGCATGTCCAGCCCTTTCCCAGCCGGGGGGCTGCGCCAGGGAGAGAAACCGCACAGGGCAGCGAGGGACGCTGGGGCCCCTGAGGGATTGTGAGGCTCTGCTGGCCTGGCCGGGCTGCCCCCGGGGTCACCTCCGGGTCCCCCTTGGGGAGTGGTCGGGCCTGAGAGGTGGACCTGTTGTCCTGGCCCACAGAGTCGGACCCACAGGCCGGGCACGGGGCCCCGGGCTTCCCAGTCCCTGGTCCTGACACCCCACCCCACCAACAGTAGCCTTACTCAGGGACCAGCGCCGGGGGCAGCTCCCCTCCTGAAAACCCACCTCAGACGCCACGGGCAGGCAGAGCCCAGGACCGGGACGCGTGAGCGCCGCCCTGCCTCCCTGGCCTGGCTGGGCTGGGCTGGGGGCAGGGGTGCCCGGTGGCCCATGGGGCCTCCTCCAGGGTGGCTGCTGGGCTGCCCCTCTGCTTCCTGCTCTGAACCCTGGGACCCTCCCAGCCCCCCACAGTGGTGAGGAGCTGGTGCAGCTGGCCGCAGGTTCCTGCCTCCCCCAGGGCCTGCTTCCCCTTTCTCTGTCCAGGGTTTGTCTGCCTGGAAGGACCCCTGCACCACACCAGCCCCCGTCCTGGGGACACCAGCGTCCCCGGGTCTCGGGTCTCCCTTCCCAGCAGAGATGGCCATCTGGGCCCGCTCCATCCGGGCAGCCCCTGCCCCACTCTCTGTCCCCCTTCCTCTCCAGGCGTCCACTCCGTGCAGGGGCCCCTGCAGCCTGCCGGCAGCTCCCAGGCCGTGCTCCCCAGTGGTGACCTCGGGCTGGGGAGTCTGGTGGGCAGAGAGCAGGCGTGTGCCCAGGCACGTCATCCTCACCTTGAAGTCAGCACCCAGGTTCAGAGCAACACGGGGCTCTGTCTCTCCACGAGGGCTTCCTCCGCCCCCGCCCCCGCCCCCGCGGGCCGGCGGCCTCCAGCTCAGGCTAGTACGAGCCAGTCTGTCTGGGGGGAGCCCAACTTGATCAGTACCCCAGAGACACTGAGGCAGGAGGCCCTCTGAAGGGTGGGCCAGATGCCGACCGATAGAGCGACAACCGACGGTTCAGAAAAGGAGACGTAAACAGCTGGTAAGAGGGCCCTCAGCTTGCAGGGCATGGCAAGCCCCACCACCGACAGATGGGGCATGGCAAGCCCCGCTCCTGACAGATGGGCCAAAGCCAAGCCTGACAACCATCTGCGGGGGTGGGACACCCTCAGACACTCTCCTCTGACATCTAACGCCCCAGAGGGGCACTGGGCAGCATCCAGCAGGGCCGTTTGACCCCATTACCCCACCTCTGGGAATCTCCTCCCCGGGTGGACGGCGAAACTAGGGAGAAGGTACTGGAGAGGCTGAGCCTGCGGTGCTGCGGGGCAGCGACAGCCCGGACCCTGCTCAGACATCTGTCCATGGGCCCTGGTGATGTGGGTGACGCGGGGTCTGGGCAGTTGCAAAAAGGGAAGAGGAATGTCTTTGTACACGAGTATATGATTATCTCCAGGATATACAGCTAAGTGAAAAAAAAGGATGTTGATGCTCATGTATTTATGTAGGAGCAGAAGATTATATTTTTACAAGTGGAAGAGTAAACCATAACATTTGTTTAAAATTAAATTGTCACCTACAGGGACTAGGTAGAAAAGGTGAAGGGAGAGAGGGGTCAAAGGTAGACGTCGGTGAATGTGCTTTCGTTTAGGTGAATACGCTTTCGTTCGTAGACTTGGCTTTGGAACCAGGTAAATGCTTACACAATTACTAAATTAAAGTACATTGTACTTTAAAAGGGATTCTTGAACTTGAAAGCAAGGTGAAGACAATTAATTTGCAAGATCAGGACTTCCCTGGTGGTCCAGTGGTTAGGACTCCATGTTTCCAACGCAAGGGGCATGGGTTCAAGTCCTGATCAGGGCAGTAAAGATTCCACATGCTGCATGGAACAGCCAAAAAAAAAAAGTAATTAAAAAAAAATTTGCAAGATCAGTTGGTAGCGTAACCCTACCAAATTCTTCCAAGTGATTTTAAAATCCAGTATTTTGATTGTATATCCATGCAGCCCAAGGACAAAGAGAACAGCCGAAACGTTCCACTGCCTGTAATCACCTTCCAAATACTTTAAAAACACTGTTTGCCTGTACATCTGTGAACTCAATGATTTTTTTTAAAGTGCATCTCAAATTATTTTCGGTAACCATGCTGTTGGCAGTAGGGTGAGGTTTTTATTTCGAGATTGTTGTGCTATGGGGTAAAGCAAGCGAATAACTGTGTCGGGCATGGTTGAGGCCTCTGCTGTAGGGCAAAGGTGTATCATCAATAAAAGCTCAGTAAAAATGAAGCAGATCTGGGCTTCCCTGGTGGCCTAGTGGCAGAGAGTCCACCTGCCAATGCAGGAGACACGGGTTCGATCCCTGATCTGGGAGGATCCCAGGTGCCTCGGAGCAGCTGAGCCTGTGTGCTGCACCCATTGAGCCTGATCTCTAGGCCGGGGAGCCACAGCTACCGAAGCCCATGCACCCCAGAGCCCGTGCTCTGCAAAAATACACCGTCGTAACAGGAGGCCTTCGCTCCATACTGGAGAGGAGACCCGCTCACCACAGCTAGAGAAAATCCTGCGCAGCTATAACGACCCCGCACAGCCAAAAAGAAACAAGGAAACAAAAGTCCACTTGAAAAAAAGCAAGCGGTGCTCGCTGTGAGTGAAGAGTATCAGTTTGTACTCATACTGTGTCTTGTCTTAAAAATAAAGCTTCTGAGTTCTGACTGCTGATAAGGCTTAGAAACCAACACGCCTAACAGCCGGATTGTGGTCTCCGGCTAGTGTTTCTCATGAAGAGGAAGGGCCTGCAGAGAGAAGTAGATGCTTTTAGGTCTGGGGTGGGGAACAGATAAGATGCACCCAGAATTGCTTTCCATACCAGAGAGCAAAGCAGATCAAGATGGTCGGCCAACATCAAAGGGACTTGAGAGCCAAAGCAAGCTCGCCCCCAGTGGCCAAAGACAGGCTCATCTAATATCCAGAAGGAGAATAATTTTTGACAGATTGAAACACGGTGTTTACATCCATGAATTTTCAACTGTACCTTAAAAAAAACAAAAAGTTGCTTCATGAAGTGGTCCCGCCAAACCCCCAAATCCCGCCTGAACCTGATCTAAGCTCTGGAGCTGGTCACCAGCGACAGGCGCTGCAGCGGGCACAGAACACAGTTGGCGACACCCCAGGGGTGCCCACGGGGAACCCTGGTCTGGGGGCCGCCCTACAGGGCCAGGCCCTGAAGACAGGAGTCGAGGGGAGGTGGAGGGAGGTGGGGGAGGGTGGCCCGGGAGGCTGGGGTCAGCGGATGTGAACTCGTGTAACAGGACAAACAGCGAGATCTTCCTGTAGAACACAGGGAATTCTTTTTGGTATTCTGTGATAAACCATAATGGAAAAGCATATGCAGAAGGCTGTGTATATACATATATATGTACACACACACATACTGGGAAGGATTGGGGGCAGGAGGAGAAGGGGACGACAGAGGACGAGGTGGTTGGACGGCATCACCGACTCGATGGACGTGAGTTTGAGCAAGCTCCGGGAGGTGGTGATGGACAGGGAGGCCTGGCGTGCTGCCGTCCATGGGGTCGCAAAGGGTCGGCCATGACTGAGCGACTGAACAACAACACGCCTACGTGTGTGTATGTATGACTGAGTCAATTTCTGTACAGCAGAAATTCACACACATTGTAAACCAGCTGTGAGAAAAAAGAAGTGAAAACGTTAGTCTCTCAGTCGCGTGTGAACCCTCTGCGACCTCATGGACTGTTGCTCACCAGGCTGCTCTGTCCATGGAGCTCTCCAGACGAGAATACTGGAGTGGGTAGCTGTGCCCTTCTCCAGGGGATCTTCCCGACCCGGAGATCAAACCTGGGTCTCCTGCATTGCAGGCGGATTCTTAACTGTCTGAGACACCAGGGAAGCCCAAACCACACTTTAACTTTTTTACAAAAGGGGAGGTGAAGCGTGGGGGACACTTGGTGCTGCGCCCGCAGGGGAGGACGTGGACTTTGGGCCCCGCCGCGCTGCTGGTGGGGCGGTCAGGACGCGGAGCGAAGCGCCACGTCACAATCCAGCTTTACTCACGCCGTGCAGGGGCACAGACAGGAGCGAGCAGAACGGTCAGGGCTTCTCGGAGCTCCACTCTGCCCCACGGGACTGCGGGCGAGTCAGCCCACAGGGGGGAGCTTCTCTACTGAGGAGCCCCAGGTGTGGACCTGGGGGTGCGGGGGACGGAGGGACAGGCTGAGCCAGGAAGTGGAGTCGGGGCAGAAGCACCTCAACCAAGTCCCCCCACGGAGGCCTCCATGGTGATGCCCGGGGTTGAGAAAGCGGGGCGGGAAGAGCGCGGCCCGCTCGGCAGGGCTGACTGCGCTCTCGGAGAAGCCGGTGGGCGAGGCCTCGCCGTCACACATGGGATTCGGGATTCGGGCCTGCAGCCAGAACCCTCAGATCCCAATGCACCCAGATAAACAGTTTTAAAGGTGCACGCGACAGTGGGGGATGTGAACGCTGGCTGCTTGCCTGATTCTGGGTGGTAATGACCTTGCAGCGTGTATTTTAAGTCCTTATCTTTTTTTTTAAAGCCCTTATCTTTGATTTACGCTCAAGTTTTCGTTGATAACCTGATATGATGTCTGGTATTTGTTTTAAAACCTCCCCGCTGGTGGAGCTAGCGCAGATAAAACTGTGTGAATCATTTGATCACTGTTGAAGTTGGGGGTGGTGGGCACTTGGAGTTCATCACAGCCTTCTATTATGAAAATTATGTCTACTGGAGATTTTCTAAAATAAACAGTTTTAAAAAAGATGGCCAGCACCCTGCTAAAAATCCACAGACAGTATGGAAAGCACATTTGGGACTTTTGACTCCAAAGTGGTGTAGGAGATGGGGTTCTCTCAGCAGTCCTGAAAAGATGAGAAATCCCTGAGTGTCAGAGGCTTGAGGGGCCGATGGCAGAGGGAAACCCTGCGCCAACCTGTGCCCGGGAGAGGACTCCTGCCCAACAGAGAGTGGACAGGCTGTCTGAGCAGGGGCGGGGGCAGGGCAGATGGGGAGCTGCACTCGGCTGACTTTCACATGTGGTTGGTGCAGTACAAACCCCACGACCTGTCCCCACGTGTGTGCATGCAGGTATGCACACACACACACATGTGCAGACGCCAAACGCAGAGGCACAATCACAGATACACATACATGTATGCACAGGTAGGTATACAGGCACACACGCATGCACATACACAGCAATTCGGAGCCAATTCACGGGCCCCACCCTCGCACCGGCTCACCCTCACCCTGAGCTCTCGCCTCCCCCACCCGCCTGTCCCGGACCCCTCGCCGCAGGCCCCCCCCATTTGCTCCCCTCCCCGCGTCTGCTGAGCCCCCTCTGGCAGGCCCCGAGCCGAGCGGCTGGTCTCCTGCTCGAGGTCAGGGTCAGGCTGTGCACCGTGTGGTGGGGCTGCACTTCCAAGAAGTCAGCATCTGGGCAGATTGTCAGATTGCAGGGGTGCGGAAAGCCTGTGGGTTGGGTGCTGCTCTGATTAGCGTCCAGGGCAGGGTGGGGCCAGGGAATCTGCTGCCCGGGGGCTGCGGGCTGCCTGAGAGGGCTCGGGAAACTGGTCCCCAGGGAAGCCCTGCAGGCCAAGAGCATGGGCCCCTCATCCTCCCTGCTCCTGCAACACACCCGCGTACTTCACCCTCTGGGGAAGACTGGCCTGGGTCTGCTCGCGGCCTGCCCGCCCCCCCCGCCCCGGGCGTAGCTGTCTGCAGGGCCCAGTTAGAGGGTATACGGTGCCTCAAGCCCACCAGGCCCAAGTTCTCCCAAAGACATCCACATGCACAGAGTCTGCTTCCTCAATCCCTCCGCCTCCACCACTGTGTGGGACCCCTGGGACCAGGGGACTCTCCACGGTCAGCGCCCAGAAACATCCTCCCTGAGGGCCTCTGGCTGCCGCGCCACAGACCCCTGTAGACACCCAGTACACCACCTTACTCTACCTCCCAGCAGCATTTGGCAGAGGTGAACCATCCCCAGTTTTTTATTTTAAAAGTGTTTTAATACAACATGGACCAGATCTAAATGCACACAAGGTACACATGCACAGGTAAGGAGGAGGTGCTCAGATGAACTTCGAGGCCCCCTGCACGCTGCCCAGGCTCAGGACCATCTGGAGGCAGCGCCTGGGGGTACTTGCTAGGCCGCCTCCCCTTTGGCGCTGAGAAGGCATGCGTGCCTTGCTTTGCTCCTCCTATCTGGCCTTTCCTCTCACACCCCTGTTGTTCTCCATGTGGGTCCCTAACTTGGTTCACTGGGGCTTGGTCCTTGGTCTTTGGGCTGAGTTTCACTGGGGCCTTTTCTCACCCAATCACACACTCTTCGTAACAGATTCACCCAGTCCTATTGACTCAAGAATCACCCCATGCCCATGACCCTGCCACCAGCTCCAGATCAGACCTCTGGACTACACATGGACTCCCCACCAGGCGTCTTCTCTTGGATATATAACAAGCAATTTAAGTGTAACTTGACCAAAACTGACCACATCATCAAGCCCCTTATCACCCCCTGACACTGTAAACTTCCTTCAAATTTCCCTATTTCAGAAAATGAACCAAAACTGATCACATCTTCAAGCCCCTTTGTCATCCCCCACACTGTAATCTTCCTTCGGAGTTCCCTATTTCAGAGAATGATCCCTCTTGTTGCCCAGGCCAGATACTTGAGTGTCATTTTTAACACACATATTTCCCCTCTCCCTTACATCCAATCAGTCATCAATAAGTTAAATATGCATATTGAAAGCCCAGCAGCAACCACTGAAAAGATAGAAGAGGTATAATAAACAAAACAACAGAGGGATAAACGGAACAGGAGACAAACTATTCCAGTTAATCCAACAGTGAGAGGAAAAGGAGCAAAGAATAGATGAGATAAGCAGAGAACAGCAAGATGGTAGCTTTAACCCAAGCATATCAGCAATTCCATTACATATCATGGTCTAAATACTTCAACTACAAAGCAAAGGTTATCAAACTGGATTCAAAAAGGAAGAAGGGAAGCTTCACTATGTAAATCAATACACTTTACAAAAAGACGGATTAAAATTAAAAGATGATAACGAGGTGAAAGGACGGAAAAGACAGAAAATGAAACACGAATCCCAGGGGCTTCCCTGGTGGCTCAGCTGGTAAAGAATCCGCCCGCAATGCAGGAGACCTGGGTTCCGTCCCTGGGTTGGGAAGATCCCCTGCAGAAGGGAAAGGCTGCCCACTCCGGTGCTCTGGCCTGGAGAATTCCGTGGACTGTATAGTCCGTGGGGTCGCAGAGAGTCGGACACGACTGAGCGACTTTCACTATCACTAATCATAAGAAAGCTGGGTTGGGTATATCGATATCTGTGTGTGTTAGCTGCTCAGTCATGTTCGGCTCTTTGTGACCCCGTGGACTGTAGCCCGCCAGGCTCCTCTGTCCATGGAATTCTCCAGGCAAGAATCCTGGAGTGGGCTGCCATTCCCTTCCCAATATTGATCTCTAAGTAGACTTCAATACAGGGCATCTTACTGGAGATAAAAGGTGAAGCTTCATAATAATAAAAAGATCAACTCAGAATAAATAGACAAATCCACAATTATAATAAGTTATTTCAACACTCCTTTCTCAGTAACTAAGAAAAAATTATTAAGAATATGGTAGATGTGAACAGTGTGAATCAACTTGCCCACACAAATGTCCGTAGAGCAGCATAGCCACCAGGAGCAGGACACATGTCCTTTTCAAGTGCACATGAACAGCCTCAAAATAGGCCATATGCTAGGCCATAAAGCAAGTCTCAGTACAGTTAAGAGGATTCAAATCATATACAACATGTCCTTCAAGTGCAACACAACTAAACGAAAAATAAGCAACCCAACATTAAGCTGCCTAAAGAACGCCCGAATATTTGGGAATTAAGTGACATAACTATAATGAATTCAAGGGCTAAATAAGTATCAAAGGGAAATTAGAAAATATTGTGAACTAATTACTAATGAAAGCACAACTTATCAATATCTGTGAGGTAAAGCTAATTCAGGGGCTAAAGGAAAACTTGTAGCTTTAAGTGATTATTCTGGGGAAAAAGGCCAAAAGTCATTCATCTAAGACTTCTCTTTGGGAAGCCAACAACAGTAACAACAAACTAACCCAAGTAAGAAGAAAGGACATAAAAAAAAGGATGAAAATTTAATATAATAGAAAAATAACAACAGAGAAAAATCAATAACATGGAAGCTGGTTCTTTGAAAAGATCAATGAAGTCGATAAACCTCTGGCTAAACTGATCAAGAGAAAAAGTCCATAAATGGCTGACATCAAGCAGGATGGTTTGCAGCCAATTAAGTCAATGGTGCTTTTTTCCCCATGGTTGGAGGGCAGGGGCGCTGTGTGCAGTGGCTGCAAATGCTCGCCTTCTGGGCAGGGTATGCAGCCTGCTGCCTGTTCAGGTTGCTCTAAGGGACCTGGGAGACAGTCCTTCCCAGTGGACACTCATGACTGGCATGCTGTCCCCATTCTAGGCTCCAGACAGGTACACAGAGTGCCTTTGGAAGCTCCAGGGCACAGTGGCCAGGATCCACATTGGCCAAGTCACAATGTCCATCTGTACCAAGGTGCAGAACAAGGAGTGTGTAATTGAAGCCCTCCAGAGGGCCAAGTCCAAGTTTTTCCTGCCAGAAGGTCCACATCTCCAAGGAGTGGATATTTACTAAGTTTAATGTGGATGAATTTGAAGACATGGTGGCAGAAAAGCGGCTCGTCTTAGATCCCTAATCGTGGCTCCTGGGACAACTGGCAGGCCCTTGCACTCATGAGAGCCTTGGCTCTGTCCCTTCCTTCCTCACGCCCACCAGTAAATCAACTTTCCTGCCTAAAACAAAGAATGAAGGAGATGCCACTTAGATCTACAAACATTAGAATAATAAAGGAAAGTTATTAATAACTTTATGCAAAGATAATTGACAACTCAGTTAAGAATCACAATTTCTTGACTGTCACAACTTGCCAGAATTTGTACAAGAAATAAAAAATTTGAATAGCTTATATCTATTAAAGCTGTTGAATTCATAGTTGAAAATTTTTCCACTAAGAAAGCTCCTGACCCAGATGGTGTCACTGGTGAATTCTATCAAACACCTACCGATGAAATACTGGCAATCTTAATCACTTCCTGAAAATAAATAAGGATGAATACTGTTAAGGAGCATTTAACAGGAGGCTTCCTGTGTGCTGCTTTTTGATCTGTCATGATTTCTCTGTTCCTTAGTAATCCTTGAATATTCAAGGATTAAGAGGAGCTGGCAAGCCACTCCTGGGGACTGAGGAATGCATGTATTTCCTTCGTTCGTTTTTCCAGACAGTGAAAAGTAACTATTTACGACCCTCTTCCTTTCTGATATGGAAAGTGCTAGCCTTATGTTTCCTTGAGAATTTGTAGGATTTTTGATCCTTATCTTTGCTGAGAAAGCTGCCTTGTAAGATGGTATATATACTGACACCATGTTGAATAAAACACCCTTGTTCCATCAGAGCCTGGGTCCCCGTGCCTTTCTTCCTCTCTCTCTCTCTCTCTCTCTTCCTCCTTCAGGCTAGTTCTTTGGTGTGCAGAGGCCCGCCGAAGCTTACTTACTTGCCCGGGCTTTCAAGACCTCCTCGAGAGGGTGCTCTGAGCCTACGTAAGCGGTGCAAACTCTTTGCCCTAGAGTTTTATCGGTTTTCTGTGTAAACCAGAGAATATCAGCCTCTTTCTTTCTTTCACTTTCTCATCCTCAACTCCGTATCACCAGGTCTGGCCCATTAAAGGGCCCCAACAGAACACCTCTCAACTCACTGTCAAACACAAGTTCTACCCTCATACTGAAACTAGACAAAGACGGGGACTTCCCTGGTGGTCCAGCGGTTAAGACTCTGTGTTCCAGGGCAGGGGACCTGGCTCTGATTCCTGGTCAGGGAACTAGGCCCCACAGGCCACAACTAAAAATCCCATGTGCCACCACTAAGACCCAGTGCAGCCAAATACATAGATAAATATTTATTTAAAAGATTAGACAAAGATATTATTACAAGAAAACTATAGATCAACATCATACCTGAACATAGACACAGAAATCCTTAATAAAAGATTAGTTTGGGACTTCCCTGGTGGTCCAGTGGTTAAGAATGCACCTTTCAATGCAGCGGATTCGGGTTCAATCCCTGGCTGGTGAGGTAGAGCCCAAGTGCTTTGGGGCAGCTAAGCCCACGGATCACGACTAGGGAAGCCTGAGTGCTGTGGCGAAGAACCAGTGTGGCCAAAGCACAGGAGTTGGCTGATGGAATCCAACAGCACAGAGAACAAACAGTCCCCCAGGGGCAAGCATCCCAGGATCACAAAACTCATTTTAACATGAGATGTCAGTCTGTGTAATTCACCACATTAATGAAGTAAAAGAGAACACAAAATCCTCTCAATAGAAGCAAGAAAATTATTCTACAAAATTCAACACTCATTTATGACAGAAACTGTCAGTAAAGTAGGACTGGAAACCAGTATGCTCAAAACTACAAAACATTTTTGAGAGAAATAAAGAAGATCTCAGAGATGGAGAGCTACACCATGCTCCTGGATTGGAGGGTCCCAGTTCTCCTCGTGGCGGTCTGGACAGCCAGACCTACTGAGCAGCAAGCATCGTTGTGTGAGCTTTGCTTCCCGAGGAACCGCGGCTCAGCCCCCTCCCTCGGCCCCCACCCCTCGCCGGCTGCCAGCAGGACACCTTGCTGTCTCCCTTGGAGGAATGCCGCAGCCTTCTGGCCGGGCCCTCCCCCCAGTCCGTCCCTGAGACTTCAACCAGACGTGTGTCAAACAGGCACACACCTGGCCCTGCTCAAAGCTGGGCCCCAGCATGAGACCAAGCTCCTCCAGCGGCCTGAGGCCCCACCTCCGCCCTCAGCTCTCACCACGCACCCCAGGCCACTACCCGCAGGCACAGAGAGCTCCAAGGGTGCTCGATCCTCCCAGCCCTGATCTGCAGCTGGCTTACCCCAGGTGGGTCAAAGACCACCCACCCTCACCCCCACCCCCCGCATCGTCTGTCACCTCACTGCCAGGCCTCTCTTGGTGACCTTGTAAAGACCCTTTGTCATCTATCACCTCACAGCCAGGCCTCTCTGGGTGACCTTGTCCAGACCCCACGTCATCTGTCACCCCACCGTCAGGCCTCTCTGGGTGACCTTGTGCAGACGGTCCTGCCTGCCTGGAGGGTAGGGATGCCCAAGGCTACATCCTCACGTGCTCACAGAGCAGCTTCAGAATGAACGGGCCAGGGGAGCAAGGTGGTGGACAGGGCTGTGTTGACACTGGCGGGTCCCCTCCATGGGGCTGGGGCTGAGGGGTGAGCCCACAGGACATACACACGCATACCTCAGTACCCTCACATCACTCCTGCCCAGGCCCTGGATCCAGCAGGGGACCCTCAGGGGTCCTGACAGCACAGCACCTGCTCTGCCCAAGCCAGTGCTGGAGCCTCACCCAGCAGCCTCACCTCCTGGGTGGTTTGTGAAGGACCAGGAGTCCCAGGCACCTGAGGATGGGCCTTGGCCCGCACCTTTGTGTAGGGCATGTGGGGCAGTTAGGAAATTGTGCACAGACGTGCTCCTGAGTATACCTCCACGGCCAGTGGTCTTAGGGACCCCAAGCAAGCCGGCTCCCACATTCTCAGGGCTGTGCTGTCTGGGCACACGCAGCCTGCACTTGCTGGGAATCAGAGGAATGGCCTGAAGGTCACTGCACAGACTGGACCCGCCCCGGGCTGCAGCCAGAACCCACGGCCGCCTCTGAGCTCCCCTGGGGCCCCTGGGGAGGGATAGGACCCCGGGGCTGCAGAGCTGAGCACTCTGGGGACTGGTGGGCCCCGCCCGCCCTCAAGGCTTGTCCTCAAAACTAGAAAAGACTTCGTCTGATGGAGCAGCCATGTCCAAGGCCAAGTGTTTGGGTCATAAAAACCCAGAGGGTCCTTGGGAACAAAGTGACTTCTCCCTTCATTTCAAAAGGCAGTAAAAGCCAGGATGAATCTGTTAAATATTAGGGAAGAAAAAAAATTCAGTAGAACCAAATGAGGCAGACATGACACTGAGCCAGGCATGCTTATGAAGGAGAGAGCGAGAGAGACACAGACAGAAGGAAGTGCCCGGAGCGCCTGAGAGCCTTGGCCCTGGCCTGGCTGGCCCTGTGCACTCAGTCAGACCCCGTCCTGCCTCCTGCCCAGGACGTCCTGCCCCAACACCTGCTTTCAGGGCGCTAGGATCTCGATACTCACCCTAGAAGCTCTGCCTCCCCCAAGGCTGACCTGGCCCGGGGAGGGAGGGAGGGTGGGGAGAGAGGAGCTCCAGGATCGGGATGGGAGGACTCAGCTCCCACCGAGAAGGCGCTGCCCGCTGAGTCCGGAGCAGGAAGTGGAGACCACAAGGAAACTCAGGCAGGCGTTTGGGGCAAAGTCTGCTGGGAAAGCCCGGGAAAGGAGGTGCCCTCACCTGCACACACCCTGACCCGCCCACCTGGGTCAGCCAGGGAACGTGCCCTGGAGGGAGGCGGTCTTTACCCACCAGCATGCCCACAGAACGGGGACCCCAGGTGGGCCCTGGCCCTGGACACAGCCCTGGGCTCCGTGCAGGGCCCTCAGCTTGGCGTGGGTTCCGTGGAGCCCAGAGCGGGCCCTGGGTCCATGTCAGTCAGTGTGGTGGAGGGTGTGGGCAGCAGTGGGCCTGCCTGGGGCCCCAGGCCCTCCCAGAGCCTGGGGTCCTGCCTTCTGCAGCCCCACTCAGCCCGGGAACTCTGCGCTGGGCCTGGGGGCAGGAATCAGATGTGACATTAGATGGGCCTGAGGATTCTAATGCATCAGGACCTCCACCCTGGGCAGCAGGGGATGGGCTCAGATGGTGGGGACCTCGGGCAGCAGGTCCCTGTGCCTCGTCAGCAGATCTGGAGCTACCCCAGCAGACGCGTCCAGGCCGAGGACTCCAGGGCAAACCAAAGGGGAAGAGTCTGGACAGGGGACAGGCCAGAGCCTGCCCACACTTTCAGCAAGGACACTGGAGCCCAGAGAACATGAGCTGCTCTGTGACGGCTCAGCTAGGAGGTGGCTGCCCCGGCTGGAACCGGCCGGTCCGGCATGGAGGCTGGCCTGGGGAAGGAAAGGCCCCCTCAGCTCAGCGAGTTGGTGCCTCTTGCGAAGGGACGGTATAACAGCCGGGGCAGGCCCAGGGGCTGACGGCGGGAGGGAGCCTGCTGCGAGGGATATAGAGATCACCTCCGACGGCGCCCTGCCTCTCCGCACCCAGACACCGCTTCCTCTGGCTCAGGGGCAAGGCCGGTACCCGCTGCCCCAGGCGGTGGCCGCCTTTCCATCTGTGGTGGCCATGGTCCTGGCCTTCACCCGACCCCGCTGTGAGACCCGGCCAGCCCGAGGGGAACCGTGGGTCACCCCTCGGGCTCCTGGGGAAAAGCCGGCAGCGTTCCGCCCTCCTTCTGGGGAAGGGAAGGGGAAGATGGATGGCAGGGCTGAGACGCAGTAGCTGGCTCACGGGCATCCCCAGTGGCCCCCCTGATGGCCCAGGGGGAGCAGCGTCTGGCATGCAGCTGGCTCGCAGTGACACTGGTCATCTGGGCAGGGCCGTCGGGCAGGAGTGAGCTGGCCAACCGCAGAGGCCTCAGAGGCTGGGGGGACCTGTGGGTCTGGAGAGACTCCCCGCCCCCCACCCCCCGGGCCCCTCCCCCACTGATCTCAGGACGAGTTCTTCATCGAGGCGGCAGCAGCTGCAAACAGCCCACCCCGTGGAGGCTTAGAGGGAAGTTCCACCCCAGAGAAGCCCTCAGCCGAGGCCTGGGAACCAAGAGAAAACCCAGCAGGCTTGGGGACTTAACCACAGACGCTGACTTCTCCAACTCTGGGAGCTGGACATCCGCGGCCGAGGCACAGGCCGGTGTGGCTCCTGGCCAAGGCCCCGTCCCAGCTTGCAGGCGGCCTTCTGTGTCCTCACAGGAAGCTCTGCTCTTTCTAAGGACGCCTGAGGTTAACACTTGCCCAGGAGACCTGCGTTTAAGCCCCACGCAGGCCCCTGGGTGCACACGTCAGATCTTCTGTCGTAAACGTCCTGCACCCCAAGCTTGTTTCAGCATCGGCCTCTGCGGTCTAGAGCTGGGTCACCCACTGGCCCTGGGGGCAGGGAGACGGTGGCCCTGGCACAGGAGTGGTCTCATCCTGTCCAGGCGCTGTTTGACTGGGTGGATTGGGGAGGGGCCGAGAGGACAGCGGGTTTGAGGTGCAGAACAGGAGCAGCTCCAGGGGATGGACCAGGGGTGAGGCCACCGCTGGCCACGAGGGGAGCAGCTCAAGAGGAGGGCGGGAGCGGGCCTGGGCCCGCCGACTGTAGAGGTGGTCGGGCCCCAGAGGAAGGCCGCCTCCCCCAGCGGGTGTGCACGACAGACTCCCCACGTGCCGCCACCAGGCCCACAGGCCCTTCCTCCTTGGGCGTGCTCAGGGAGGGGAGGGGAGGACCAGGCCACAGGCACTCAGGCCCACAGCTGATGCTGCCCTGCTGGCCAGGACCACTCACGGTGGGCGATGGGATCGCTTCCCGGTCTCCAAGCGGGAAACTGGGACGGCCACGTGCAGATGTCCAATTCCCTCTCTGGGGTCAGAGGCCAGTCAGGAAGGCCAAAGGTGAGACTGACGCCTGTGCCCCGCCCCCCAGACAACAAATCACAGACCGTACCTCGGGGAGGGTGGGGATGGGGACCCCTCGAGGTGCTGAAGGTGCAGTGTGGTCCCCTCAGGGGCAGTGGTCCCACCCTGACTCAGAACCAGGGTTTCCTGAGGACGCCGCCTGCTCCCAAGGAGCTGCAGGCTCGCAGTACGCAGCGAGGGTGCAAGTCAGGAACGGGCGGGAAGACCTCCCACATGCCCGGGACCAGAGGCCCTGCAGCGCCTCCCAGGAAACGATACTCGGGACAAGGAGCCCAACAGGCCAGGCATCCCAATCATGGTGACAACATGGTGCCGAGTCAGGGGATACGTGGGGACAGGAGACATGCCAGGCCAAGATCAGGGCCCCCCACTCTGAAGTGGTTAAGGGTTTAGGGGCCCGGGGTCAAGGCCTGCAGGGGCACCCCCAAGTCACGAGCAGAGGACTGCACCCTGCACCTCCGACCCAGCCACTGGGGCCCCTGGGGAGGGTCCACCCCTGAGCACCGTCGGCCAGGAGACCAGATGGCTGGGGGGGACCTGGTGTGGACAGGCACCCTCCCTGCTCGGGCGCCCGCTGGGGCCTCGTGTGGACAGGCACCCCCCCCACTTGGGCGCCTGTTGGGGCCCAGTGTGGACAGGCGACCCCCAGCTCATGCACATGCGCCCGCTGGGGCCCAGTGTGGACAGGCACCGCCACCCCCCCCCGCCAGCTTGGGCGCCCGCTGGGGGCTGGTGTGGACAGGCGCCCCCTCCCTCCGCTCAGGCGCCTGCCAAGGCCTTGTGTGGACAGGCACCCCCGCCCCTCTTGGGCGCGCCCGCTGGGGCCCAGTGTGGACAAGCACCCCCTGCTCGGGCGCCCGCGGGGGCCCAGTGTGGACAGGCGCCCCCCCTCGGCTCGGGCGCCCGCAGGGGCCTGGTGTGGACAAGCGCCCCCTCCCTCCGCTCAGGCGCCCCCGCCGGGGCCTCGTGTAGACAGGTATCCCCCCCTGGCTCGGGCGCCCACTGGGGCCCAGTGTGGACAGGGACCCCCTGCTCAGGCGCCCGCCGGGGCCCAGTGTGAACAGGTGCCCCTCCTGCTCCCACCTAAGACCTGTCGCGTGCCTGCCTTCTCACCACCCGCCACCTCCTCCCCTCGGCCAGTCCTGCCCCGCTGGGGCCCCTGATCACCCCCTGAGTGTCAGCGGCTGGTGGGAGCCCCCACCTGCTCCTGCCGGCCACCTGAACCAGCTGGACGGTGTTCGGTGCTCGTGTTTATTTATAAACTCGATCCTAAAAACGTTTCTAATAAATAGTTCAAACAAGATCCGTCCCAATGTGTTCCGTCCGCTGTACGGCCTGTCTCCGGGGCAGCGGAGAGACCACGTGGAGGATTACGGGAGGCTCAGCCACGAGGACCCCGGTGCCCACCTGGGCTCCTCCCGCGACTCCCGCTGGACCCCAAGGCTGCTGCTCCTGGGCGCGCGCAGACCGGCCGCCGTGGGTCACCAGAGCCCACACGCAGGGTCACCCGCTTAGGCTTTCATCACCGCCATGAAGGAGGCCTACGGGAGGAGGGGGCGAGGGCTGGGAGGCGCTGCCCTGGCTGGCGGGTGAAGACCAGCCTCCTCACCTACCCTGGGGCCATCACCACCCCGAGAATCTCTGCCTGGGGCTCCCGGGGGGACGAGGGCCCCTCCTGTCCCAGGGCCAAGCCCAGCCTGTGGGGTGGCTGCTGGGAGGGGCTAGGAAGCAGTGAAGACCCCAGGGCAGTAGCAGGGCCCTCCCCTCTGGGCCCCACACACACCTCCTGGAGGGGCTGCCCCAGCATCTCCCGGCTGTGAATGGAGCGCCTGCGGGAGAGGACGCCAGTCACCCCGGGCCTCCCCACACCCCGGGGGTGGGCGTGGGGGGCAGCGAGCTCCAGGCGCCTCACCCCAGGTCTCCCTGCACCCCAGGGGTTGGGGGAAGCGAGCTCCAGGCCCCTCACCCCGGGCCTCCCCGCACCCCAGGGGTGCAGGGCAGTGAGCTCCAGGCCCCTCACCCTGGGTCTCCCCGCACCCCAGGGGTGGGGCGTGGGGGGCAGTGAGCTCCAGGCCCCTCTGCACCCTGGGGGTGGGCGTGGGGGGCAGTGATCTCCAGGCCCCTCACCCCGGGCCTCCCCGCACCCCAGGGGTGGAGGGCAGTGAGCTCCAAGCCCCTCACCCCGGGTCTCCCTGCACCCCGGGGGTGGGGCATGGGGGGCAGCGAGCTCTAGGCCCCTCACCCCGGGTCTCCCCGCATCCCAGGGGTTGGGGGAAGCAAGCTCCAGGCCCCTCACCCCGGGTCTCCCCGCACCCCGGGGTGGGCGTGGGGGCAGCGAGCCCCAGGCCCGTCGGCTCTCCCCCACAGGCCTCGTGCTCTCTAGACAGGTGTGAGTCGGGGTGTGCGGGTGACTGGGAGAGAACCAGGAGCAGGGGTGCTGGGGACACGCCCCACGCCTGCACACAGCCACGTGCACAGGTGCACACGCAGAGCCGCGGCGCCCACCTGTCGATCCTGGTCTCCACGGTCACCGTGAAGGCGCCCTCTGTGTCCGGCAGGTAGGTGGAGGGCACAATCCGGTAGGCGCCGGCGGGCAGGTGGCAGAGCCGGCTCACCTCCTGGGCGTAGCAGTGTGGCACGCAGCTCAGCAGAGGCTCCTGCAGCAGCAGGGAGGGCGCGTCCTGGCCCCCACCGTCCGCCGGAACCTGGGGGAGGCCGGGGCTCAGACGGGGGGCCCGCCTGTGGGTGACCAAACCGGCTGCGGCCGCCAGGACCACAAAGGCCTGTCCCCTTCCCACAGCCTTGACCCGGCTTCCTTCCCGGTGGGGCCGTCCTGGTTGGGGACAGCTGGCAGTCTGCCTGGCCCTCGTCACACACCAGGCCCCTCACTGGGCTCCACCACCCACGTGGCCCCATGCCTGGGGTCCTGCAGAAGCGCCTCCATGCTGCCCCCTCCGGGCGGGCATCTCACTGTCCGTGCACTGGCCCTTCTCTCGAAGCCCCTGGGGACCCGCCCCAGGTGGCCTGGGTGGAGCACAGCCACAGTGTGTTGCCCACGGCTGTCGGGACCCCAAGGGCACGGGAGCTTCTCAGAGAAGAGCCGCCCCCACCAAGGCCCCATGACGGCACGGCTCTGGGCCACCTTCCGGCCCACACCCTCCTAGGGGCACCAGCCCCATCCTCAAGCGGGGCCCCCAGAAGGGGTGGGGAGTTTGCAACCTCTGGCACTTTACCTCCCCGCCCCGTACTGCAACTGCAGGTCTGCAAAGCATGTCGTGCCTGCATTTCAGAAGGGCAGACTGAGGCCGGAAGGCACTCTGGTGATGCTGTGACTCCCTGTGGGGCCCCCGGGACCAAGGGGCAGTCAGTCTCCCCTTTGGGGCACCGGCTCCCGGCTGCGCAGGGCTGGGGAAATGGCACTCTCTCCCGAGAGCCTCCCTTCTCTCCTGTCTGGGATTTGGCCTGTCTTGAGCTGCTGGGCTCTGAGCACCTTGGGGCCCCCGCTCTACATTTCCTTTCTGATCTAGAAGCCCTCACTGGGCAGGTAGAGCATCCGTCTGTCCTGTCTGAGGTGGTGTGGGCCGCTCCTCCCTCTGTCCCTGCTTGTCCCCACAAGCGCAGGCCCCCACTGGTCCAGGCACTGGGTGGGTGGGGGGGCTGGGGATTCATGTGGCTTTAGGGAGGCTCCTGCTCAACCCTGTGCCCAGCGCGCCCTGTGGGGGCTCCTTCCTGGAGGCACAGCTCTGGGGGCAGCTCAGGACTCAGGTGGGCTTCCCTGGTGGCTCAGCTGGTGAAGAATCCGCCTGCAGTGCGGGAGACCTGGGTTCCATCCCTGGGTTGGGAAGATGCCCTGGAGAAGGGAAAGGCTGCCCACTCCAGTGGAGAATCCCATGGACAGTCCATGGGTCACAAAAAGTCAGACATGCCTGAGCCACTTTCACCCCTCACACAGGACCCAGGTGCCCAGCTGTTCTGAGCCCAGGTGAGTGGACAGGGCTGCCTGAGCTCACCAGTGACCCCCGTGGGCTACAGACTCCAGAACAGCAGGACATGAGTCTCGCAGGTGCTGGATGATGCAGACAGACCCCAGGGACCCGCGCCCCACCCGACCGGGGCGGCGCTCGTCGCCTGCCTGGAAGACGTGGAAGCCGATGGGGAGGCACTGGCGGTCCCGGCAGTGCTGGCGCAGGGAGATGCGCACGCAGCGCGGGCCTGCGCCCTCCGGCACCGACAGGGGGAAGCGCGGGTTGCTGGGGTAGGAGGCGAAGTTGCGGCTGCCCCCCGCGGTCCGGCCGACTCTCCAGGAGCCCCGCAGCCGCACGGTCTCCCACTCGCCAGCCGGCGGGACCTCCCGGGGGGCGGGACTCGGGGCCGCGGGCGGGACGGCGCTGCGGAGACAGCAGGGGGCCTGGTGAGCGAGCCCGGGGGCGCGCATGCACCGCCCAGCCGCGCCCCCTGCCCGCCCTTCACCTGAGGGCGACTCTCCCGGTGGAGAAGACCCGCAGCAGGAACTGCCCCGGCACGTCCTTCAGGAAGGTGCTGGGCACGGCCAGGTAGAAGCCCGGGCCCAGCTCACAGCGCAGGTGCACCTCGCGGTTGTAGGCGTGGCACGCGGTGCCCGCCACGGGGGGCGCCGACAGGGCCCTGGGCAGGTTGACCCGCCGCTTCTCCACCTGCAGGGGAGGCCCCGGAGCACCCGTCAGAGCCGGGCAGACCTGCCCCGCCCCAGCAAAGGGCCCCCTCCGAGTACCCAGGCCTTCCGGTCCCTCCCTGAGAACCTGGGCCTTCCCCTCGGCCCCGGGGTCAGCGGCTCTGTCCCACAAGAGACAGACGTGCCGGTAAAGACACGTGGCTGACGCCACCTGGGCCTGCCAGCAACGCTGTGACCCAAGACACTGGGACCTCCCATGCGCTTTGGAGGGAGGGGGCTGAAGGAGCGGACAGGACCTCTCCGGGGCACGTGGGGAGTGGCAGAGCCGGGTGCTGGCCGGACTGCCCCCTGAAGCCCTCAGCAGCTCTGCTCCCGGGGGCGCCCCGCCAGCTCTGCCAACAACGCTGCTTCTGGGCTGTTTGCCTTTGGCCAGAAGACACGGCCAGGCCGGGGGAGGGAGGTGGGTCCTGTGGACTCAGATCGGCCAGGGTGGGGGGGGAAGGGACGCGGGGGGCTCGGGGGCTCAGGCCTCCACGTCCCACAGGGTGTGGTGCCGGGCCCGGGCGGGCTACCTTCCAAAGGTGCAGGCCCACGGCCTGGTAGTCTCTGCCCGGGCGGCCAGCTGCGCGCATCCGGGGCCTCTGCAGGACGCCCACATACACCTCGCTAGGCTCGCAGACCCGCAGCCAGAACTTGGGGTTGCTGGGGAAGCCGCTGTTGTTCCGGCAGCCTCCTGCCGACTGGCCCTTGACCCAGGCCCCGGGCAGCTCCTGAGTGTGGCACAGCACCTTTCCTGGGTGGGAATGCACCGCTCAGCCATGGGGACAGGGTCCCCCTCATGCCCCCAGCCCCACCTTGGCGTCAGGACCCCTGCACCGTGAGGACATCCCACCCAGCTACCTGTCCCCCCGGGCAGCGGGGATGGGACCAGTGCTCTGCCCTCGAGAGAAGCCGGGGGGGGGGGGGGGCGGGGGGGCGGGGCGAGAGTGGAGCCAGGTGGCCCGCCCCACTTCAGAGGGCAGGTGGTCTGTCGGGGCCTCCCTCACCTGAGTGCAGGCTCTGCAGGTGGCCGGCCTCCGTGCTGGGGAAGCCGATGGTGACCTCGTCAAACTCCCGCAGAAACTCGTCCTCCTCCACCCAGAACTCCCCGTCCTGCAGCTGTGACAGCAGCTCCGCCTGGGCCGCCGGCTCCACCCGGCTCCACCCTTCGCCCCTGCAAGGAACCCCCTTCAGTGGAGTGGAGGCCCGGGAGCAAGCGCCCACCTGCAGCCCAGGGGGCATCCTCCATCCATGGGTGCCCTCAGGACAGGCCCCGACCCTCAGTGCTGCTGGGTTCCCGGGGCCCAGCACAGAGCCAGCCTCACAAGGCCGTCTGGGGCCAAGCACAGAGCAGGTGGCCCAAGAGCAGGTGCCAAGTGGGCCTTGCCAGAGACCAAGGAAACACTGTCCTGACCACGGTCCGAGCCGCAGGCATGCGCACGGTCGGGCCTGCAGCCCACCACCAGCAGAGGGAGACCCGGAGCACCCCACCCACACGCACCCCTCTCTCCAGGGCCCCTGCCAGCACCGCCGGCCCCAGGGGTTCTGAATCCGCAGCAGCAGGATGCTCTGGCCGGCCTGATCCTGGAGCTCTCGCAGATCCGACACGATGAAAGCATGAAACTCGCCCAGCTCCCTGGTCCCTGGGGGAGGACAGCCGCAAAGTCCACATGCTGAGCGGACACAGGCCTGCCTCCTTGCCCGGGACACACAGCCCACCAGCTGCACCACAAGGGCACTGGATCCTGACCACGCCGGGCAAGTCAACTGGGGCATGACCTGGCCCAGCATGGGGCCACTGGGAGGGCCTGGCTTTGGATTTGGGCTCGGCTGCCACCAGGCCTGCAAACCATCACCCTCTCTGGGCCTCGGTCCTCGCCTGGAGACACTTTGGACAAAAATCTCATTACAAAAATAATCTTAAATATGAAAGCAGTTGTGCACAAAGATGCTCCCTGTGATGTCATCTGTAACAGCAGTAAACTGTAAAGACCTAAACATTGGGAGCTCAGGGACGGACTCAGAAAAACATGGCAGATACACGGATAAAGCAGGATCCTGACAGAGCCCACGCAGCGCACAGAGAGAGATACGTAACACAGAACACGTGCGTCTCGCAAAGAAAACAGCTGAGAAATGGCACTAAGAAGTCAGAGTAGTCAAGTTTGGGTGACTTTCTTTCAACAGACTTGCTCTGTGAGCACGTCAATCACTAATGTGGAAACCTGAGTGCTGGTTTTGCCCGGTCACCAGCCGGGCCAGAGATGGTGCCTGCACCTGCGTCCCGGGGACCCCCGTGTAGATGTCCCTCTCGCCCTGCAGCCCAGTCCTGGTCAAGGGAAGGCGGGACACTGCCCTCCGGCAAAGGCTGGTCAGGAGGGAGGGTCATACCCAGGACACCAGCTCTGAGGACAAAGGTCCTCTCTCGACTCAGTCCCAACAGGACCTGAGTACAAAGCTCCAGCAGGAGGCAGTGAGGGCTCAGGTGTGCAGGCCCGCAAGGCCGCCATCCGCTCCACCCTACCTGTTCTGGGGCCGAGCACCGAGCAGCTCAGCAAACAGCGGTCCTTCAAGCTAAGCAGCTGCCGGCAAGTCCTGCGTTCCGCGCCGTGGGGCCTGTCCTGCTGCCCACTGGTTCTGGCCACGTCCTTCAGGTTCCACCTTTCAGCCAGGCCGCCAGTGAGGTCCACCAGGGCGTCTGCCACCTGCCCTGCCCACAGCTGTTCATAGGACCCGTGGACCCTGGGGAGACAGCCGGGCGGCGTGAGGCCCCCACCCCTCCTGTCCCCCGTGGTCTGTCTCTGACCCACCTCAATCACCTCTCTTTCCACCCCGCCCTGTCCCCACCAGGTCCAGGCACAAGCTCGCCTCCAGGGCAGAAGGCTCACACGGGCACCAGCAGGAGCGGGCACAGCGGCCGTGAGCAGCTACCCCTGCGCCTCTCACGATCAAGGCCCTAGGCCCAATGTGAGGTCGACGGAGGGGCTCACTCCTGCCATGAAGGCCCGCCTCCCGACCCAGCCTCCTTCAGCATGACCACCAGTGCCCAGGGAGGATGTCCGTGGTCTCAGGACCACAACAGACAAGCCTGACGCCTCGGATGCCTCACTCCTTCCCAGCGACCTGCAGAGAGGCCGTCCGTCCCCAGGGTGAGAACCAGGTGGACGGAGAGACTTCTCTTGCTTGGGTTTGAGGAAAGAGAGAGGACAACACGCACCCTCTCTCTAGAGGCGATGCCCCCACGCCTGACCGTGACGTGAGGGCAGGGAGAGGGGGCGCAGGCCGAGGGGACAGCAGCCCATGGGTCAAGCCTCAGCACTTCAGTCTCTGGATGGGTCAGCCCACCCAGGAGGCCCTCAGTGCCCACAAGGGCACTGCGGCCTGGGACCCCCGCCCGCCCGGCCCGGCCCCTCCACGCCAGCCCGCGTACTTGGCGTAGACCTTCTCCAGTAAGGGAAGCCAGAACACATCCTCTCTCTGGCACCGGGAGAAGCAGAGTCTCCCTGCAAGACAAGGCAGACGGTCATCTACGGTCACCTCCACCCAGCGTCCAAACTGCCAGACTCGACAGGTAAAGGAGCCCCGGTACGTCTGGTCGAGCCAGCTCGGCTGTCCCGGAGGGAAGACCTAGCGTGCGTGGGGGGGAGGCAAAAGGAGACGGTGAGAGAAGGCCCAGGCAGTGCATCCTGCGCCCCAGCCAGAGCGTGACCGCGCCGGCCGCTGCCCCCCTGGCACACGCGCGAGGCCCTGCGCCTGGCTGTCGGGCTCGTGCGAACGCCACTCGGGGGACAGAAGGTCACACACCTTCCAGTGAAAGGCGCCAGGGCTGCTCTGAGGGACTGGCGCCTCCCAAAGCTCAAGCCAGCCACCATGAGCTCGCGTCCCCAGAGAGCACAGGCTCTGAGTCCACAACAAAGGTGACTTCAGAGGCCTGCATGGCGGAGACGGCAGCTACCCTGGCTGGAGCCTGGGCACTCAGCTCTGCCAGTGCCCAGCCCGTGCTCATGGCTGGAGCTGTGATTCCGGCCCAGGGCTGAGACAGGAGGAGGCCTGCACCCAGACGGCCCCATTGCGTCCCGGCTCTGCCCTTGTCAGCTGGGACATGACCACTGTTTCAGCGCCTCGTTTGTAAGACGGGGTCCAGGCCAGCAAGGCCTGTGCGAATGAAAGCTGGCAACTGTGGTGGGCTTGGCGCAGCACCAGGAACATGGGAGCCGCTGGGAAAGGGGTCAACACTGCTGCTTTCACCGGTCACACTCAGCCAAGCCGCGAGTGCTCCTGGGGAAGGAGTCTGAGCGGCCTCCTATTCCTGTGGGGTCCGCCTACATCTGAAACAGTTCTAACCACCTCTTGCCAATTTATGGTGGTGGTTTAGGCACTCAGTTGTGTCTTACTCTTGCAGCCCCATGGACTGTAGCCTGCCAGGCTCCTCTGTCCATGGGATTCTCTAGGCAAGAATACTGGAGTGGACTGCTATTTCCTTCTCCAATTTATATTCAAAATCTATAAGAAAAGAGAACCACCACCCCAACTAGCCAGGAAACTTACTCCAAAGCAGCATAGGATCCCTCAGCCAACCCTTTCCTACTTTGGGCTGGCATGTTTGCCTTTTTCTTTCAAATGCCTGCCTGGGACTTCCCTGGTGGTTGGGGGCTAAGACTGCGTGCTTGGGGCTTGGGTTTGATCCCTGGTCAAGGAACTAGATCTCACATGCTGCAACTAAAACCCAATGCTGTTAAATTAAAACATATATACGTGTGTGTGTGTATATATCACAAATACACGGCTGACCCAGGGCCCAGGAGATGGTGGAGCAGCTGCAGCAGAAAGCACCCTGCCCGCCCCTGAGGGAGAGGGGGCCGCTGGGCCTGATGGCGGAGGCCCCCCGCCCCGCCCGCTTCCTTCCTCTGCGGTCAGACAGGAAGGGAGAGGACAGGAGAGGAGGAGAGGAGGCCGCGGGCGGCGGGCAGACACCTGGTCCAGGAGGCGGTGGCTCTTCTGCAGGGCGGCACAGGCGCACAGGAACCAACAGTCCCCCAGCAGCCCTTGCTTCACTTGCCCTTCGTGCGGGCTACCTGCAAACAGCCGGGGCGTGGCGCAGATTTCCTGAAATAAAGAGAATCGTCCAGAGTGACGTGGTGCTCAGGGGCGGCCATGAAACCAAGAGCAGAGGCCCCGGGTGACAGGGTCAGGGGAGGAGCTTTTCCGGTCATCCACGTTGCCCAAAAGGGCACGGGAAACGGCTGGCCTCTTGCGGCCGGTACCCGTCAGCCCCTCCAGGCTGCACATCACCCCATCCAGCTTGGAATCTGCGGTCCCTGTCTCCGCCCACCTTCCTTGAATGGCAATGCCCCCCCAACTCTTTGTGCAACAGTGAAATGTTGGTCTAGAAAACGGTTTCCCTTTAAATTCACAAAGGCAGGTCTCAAGGGGTCTTCCGTACTGCTTCTCTACAAGGCACAGTTCTCCACACCCCAGATGAGCTGACCTTCCTCCTGCTCTCCTCAAAACACGCAGGTCCCTCTGAGCAGCAGCCTCGCCCAGGGCTCCACCAGAAGCCCCCTGACCTGACCCCCACTGCTTTTGGTGCCTGAGTCCATACATGGCCCTCCTCCCCCAGCTCTGCAGACAGGATCCCACCAGCACAGGCCTGGGAGAGGAGGTCCGCCTCCTCTGAGACACTGTCCCTGGGCACTGCTTCCCCTCCCGGCGCTTCACCGACCATCTCCTCCGAGAGCTGCTCCCTCCACTTCCTCCCTCCTGTTTCTTACAACACCCCCTTGCTTCAGAGCAGGTCCACAGCCCCAAAACCGCTTTGCATCAGTGTCACCTCCGTGTCATCACCTCCCACAGGCATCCTCTGTGCTCCTCTTTCCTGACACAGCGGCATCAGAACTGCGGCTCCCCCGTGCCCAACAGCCCTCCTCCTGGCATCCACGACTCCAACTCCACGTGCTCTGACTGTCCTTTCCCCTCACCACCTGCCGCTTCTCAAGTGTGCTTGCCAAGGCACCTGTGGTTCCTTAAGGCTCGGTTCCAAGCTGTCTCTTCTTCTCTGCCCCTACTTTCTCCGAGATGCCCTCCCAGACTCCAGACAGGAAGCCATCTGTTTGGTCCCTGTTCCCAGGAGCACCATTTAGCCCCGCTCCTCCTGAGCTCTTGGCTCTCACACCCACTTGCCTACTGTCAGCTCCGTTTGAACCTATGACAGCAAAACCCAAGCCTACACTTCAGCCCACCTCCTGCTTCTGCAGCACATCAGCCAGGACCCCCATCCCCCCAGGTGCTCAGGCTAGAAATCTAGAAGTTCTTGATCCCCCCCTTCATCCTCACCCTGTACTTCCAGTTGGTCACTAAGACCTATGAATCCTGCCTGGGACATCTCCCTTAAATCCACCTACGCCAAAGCCCCAGCCTGAGGGCTGTCACACTAATCTGAGCCCCTGCCTCTTTCTCCAGGACCACTGCAGCGGCCACCTGCACTCTTGCCCATTGCACACCTGGCTGAAGAGTGAGCTTCTTAAAACATGAATCCAACCGAATTACTCCTCCACTAAAAACACCCCAATGGCCTCTCATTGCACCTAAAGTCCACTGGCCCAGCCGATCAGGCTCTTTGTCCCTTGGCACCTCCGTGACAAACAGGCCCTCGGTGCTGTCCAAGGAAAGCTAGTTCTGGCTCTGTTCCAGGGCGGGTGCATGCCGAGGTCTCCACGAAGGCTGCGTGCGCTCTGGGAGAACAAGGTTGCTCCAGGGACAGCCTTATTCAGCGGATACACTGTTTCTAAAGCTATCAGCACAGCACTGGGTGACAGCGTGCCTCTAAACTGCCACTTTGAGATGTTTACACCTGAAAGGGCATGAAGTTCACCACACGAGCGTGCAGAACAAAACGGCCGTGGCTTTGCAGGCTCAGTCTGGCCCTTCCAGAGGACCAGGAGAAACAGAGCAAGACCGCTTGTGGTCAGAAGAGCCCGCAGACTAGAAGCCCTTCACAGAAGACCCAAGTGGGGCTGAGTTTGCCGTGTGCTGAAGCGCCCCGCTCGCGGGGCCGTGAATCCCCTGCAGAAGGGAGCGCTCTCAGGTGGGGGCTGTGAGCTCCGGTCCAGCACACTCGGAGCGGGCTACGGGTGTGGGCCGGGGAGCCCTCTCCTGAGGACAGCGGGGAGCGGGCCTGGAGACGCGGCGCGAGACCCCCGAGAGCCCCGCGCGCCCCCCTCCCCGCCCCCGCCCGCCCCACCTGGGGCCGCCTCCAGGTGATCTCTTCCCGGAACTGGGCCAGCGGCGTGGAGAAGCTGGAGAAGAGCGAGGAGTCCGAGGCCGGGAAGGCGGCGTCGCGGAAGAGCTCCTTGGCCGGCGCCCGCATCTTGGGCACCCCGGGCGCCCATCTGCAGCCCGCGACCCGGTGCCGAGCGCAGCCGAGCGGGCGCGCGGACCCGGAGGGAAGGGCGAACCGGCCGCGCGCGGTCCCACTTGCCCGCGCCCCCTCGCCCGGCCCAGCTCGAACCCCCGGCCCCCCGGCCCCCCGGCCCCCCGGCCCCCCAGCCCCGCGGCACCCACAGCGCCCCCCGGCCCGGGTGCCCGCCCGCCCCGTCGCCCAGGTAACCGTCGTCCCAGCAACCAACCAGGCGCGGCGCTCCTGGTCACGTGGCATGACGGCCCCTCCCTCCGGGCGCCGGAAGTCGCGTCCCGGGCCGTGCGGCCGCGTCGCTTGTCCCTCTTCTTCCAGGGCTGGGGGGCGGGGGGCGCTTGGAGGTGCCTCAGCCGAGACTCACGCCTAGGAGGCCGGCGCCGGCGTCTCCTCGGACCGGTGTGGTTCGGGCCGGGGCGTGGGGACGGCTTCCTGAGGCTGAAGGGACCGGCAAGGCCGCCTCGGACGACGTCGAGCCGCGGACTACAGGTCCCAGCATGCCGCGCTGCCTCCCACAATGCACTTCTCCCGGCCCCGCCGCTGAGGTGTCTGGGAGCCAACGGGACGCCCTCGGGAAGGCCGGCTGTGGACGGTCCCGTGTCCGCCGTCGCCGCGGCTGTGTGCTGGGGTCCGGGGAAGTGTGGCAGCCCTGGGACGGCCGTCCCAGGCCTCGGAGGCCGGCTGCGGTTAGACGCCCTGGGCCGTGAGTCGGCAGGCGATGAAGCTGGAGCGCAGTGCTGGTCCCCAGACGGCCGGCCATCTAGATGGTCCTAGCGGGCTGGACAGTGACCCGCTGGGCTTGCGGTTGCAGCTCATGGCCGCTCAGCGCTGCGGGTTGGTGAGGACGCCGACTTAGGGATCTGCGCGAGGAACCTGCCCTTCCCCGGGAAAGAGGGCAGGCAGCCACCCTGACGCTTGTTCTCCGGCTGCCTCTCCAGGCCTGCTTCCTGCGGCCGGACCGTTCACAGAGAGCCGCGCGGGGTCAGGTGGGGAGGGCACAGTCCTCGGACAGCTCTCTGCTACCACCTGGAGCTCAGATGTTGCGTTCCCAGGCCGTCTTTGCCCAGCCCCCACATACGCAGGGTGGTCAGATCAGATCCCCACAGGCCCTCCTGCTGATGAGACCCTGAGCCTGATCCGAGAGTGCTGCCGACCTTGCCCCAAAGCTTCCAGTGTGAGGCTGTGACAGCTGCGGCTCCTCCCTCTGAGGCCCCCATGGGGTCTGCATGAGGAGCAGCTGCTAGTGGTGGCGTGACCTGGGCTACCTCGACCCCACCAGGCCCCAACCCCTTGGTTTGGGGGCCTAGAGTCCTCATCTCTGTTGAGGTTCTGGAACCTCAGCATCATTTGACATCTCCCCCCTGCAAACCTTATTTCATGGCGATTTACCCTGCAGCACTGACACTAACAGTTTATGGTAGCTGGAGGGAGTCAGCAATGGCCCAGGAGCTGCCTCATGTGGGTGTCCTAAAGGAGTAGGGGGGACAGATTTTGCTGCCCTGGGGTGTGGGGCAAGTGCTCTGCTCCAGGTAACACATAGGGGTGGTTAGCAGACGAGCTGGGGCCAGCCCAAGAACTCGACTCCAGGTGGGGGCCTCTGTTGGGCCTCTTAACCCTGGCTTGCAAGCTCTGGAGAGCAGGCAGTTTCCTGTGGGCACATCAGTGTCCAGGGCTGGGCTCATGCCCAGAGAAGGGGCCAGGAGACAGTTGATTTTGGGGCAGGGAGCAGCCCACGACCGTAGGGTCGAGTTTGTGACCAGCACTGAGATGGCTGAAGGCAGCTCTCCTGTTGGCCTGCCTGGCACAGCTCCTCCTGGGCCACACTTACCCCGTGAGCCCTTCAGGGTCCCATTCCCCACCCCTGGGTGCGGAGATGATACACTGGCCAGTTAGCAGTATCCTCCTCTCCCTCCTGGGCCCACCCCACCCACCCCGGCACCCTGGCCTTGTGCAGAGTGGAGCCTCTGACCCGTGGGTAGAAGGAGGAGTTGGAAGCAGCCTGGACTGGGGAGATGACCCGCTTCTCACCCCCAGTCTCCACAACTGCAGGCCCTGAGATGGGCAGTTACTTAGTCTGACCTCAGGGTCCTCACTGAGGTGGGAACACCAGCTCCATGTCACAGGCGGGCATAAATGAGATAGCGGGAGGCCCCGTGGAGCTGAAAGGACTGGCCTTGGGCCCCTCAGGTGAGGAAGCTTTGCTGGACTTGCAGCAGGGCGACAGTGTTTGTTTGAGAACAACACCTCGAGGCGGACTTGGGTTAGACGTGTCCTCAGTTTCACTGGTGCATCTGAATTGCAGGGCGGTTTCAGGCATGTGCCCACCACAGGCAGCCAGAGGATCTGCCCCATGTCCTGGGCCTGTGGGTGGCTGGGTGCCTGTCCCTCTGAGCAGGGCCTTCTCTCTGGGACTCTCCTCCTGAGGGGACGGGACAGGTGAGAGGTTCCCCACCTGAGCAAGGCCTGGGCCCACAGGACCAGCCCCACCATGTGTACCGCAGCAGGGCCGGAAATCACCTAAGCAGGATCACCAGAGGCCATGCCCCGCTGGGCCGGTGTCCAGGCTGTGCGCTGGGCCTGTTTGTAACTACAAACCCCGTGGTGCAAGGGCCCAGGCTAGGCTGAAGCTTGTGAAAAACCACCCTCGGCCCAGGCCCAGTGGGCCAGTTGGCAGGGGTCATGGCCCTAGGCTGCGGGAAGCAGTCGTGAGCACCGGGGCGTGGGCTGCTCCCCTTTGGGGGGATGTTAGCGGGTGGAGAGGAGGGGTTCTGGAAGCTTGAGTCTCTCCCCTGCCTGTCTGGAGGGTCCAGCTGAGGAACTGTCCCAGGAGGGCCAGAACAAAGGCAGCTGCGCCCCGTCAGTTCACAGAGGTGAGGAGGAGCCCGCCCCGAGGGCCGGAGGGTCAGGCTCAGATTCACAGCGATGAGACGTGGAGTCTGCGTGGTCCTCACACACCTCGGTGGTAGGTGTCACTGTCCCTTCTTACGACGAGGAACCTGGACTTCAACAGGAGGCGGCGGCAGCCCAGGACCCCATAACCATAGGTGGACAGAGCCAGCATTCCGAGGCCAGGCAGGCCCCGGTCACTGCTCACCGAGAGGAACGGGTGCTTGCGGGGCGGTGTTTTAGATCAATGTTGGGGTTTTTTAACCTCGTTACCAACACTCGATGTTCTTAAAGGAGTTTCCCCATTGCTCCACAATAGTCACGTGTCCTTAAATTTTGTTACTGACACAACACACATAATTTCCTCTGTTGACTTTCGTCCCCTGGGATGACCATTTTTCCAGAGCGGGATGTTTTCTGCAGCGTGGGCGAGGCGTCACATTCACTTCAGGTCGTGGAGTCTGTGCCTCGCCGCTTGCTCATGCGTTTTTGAACAAGGGAGGTTTATCCAGGCCTGGCTGGTGGGCGGCAGCCCTCTCAGCACCCTACCCGTGCCTGTCAGAGCCCCTCTCAGATCCTGGGCTGGCCCCAGGGGCAGCCTTGCCATGCCCCGCTCCCCGATTGCCCTGCCTTGGCCTTCATCCTCCCAGGGTCTGGTCAGGGATTATTTAGAGAGAAAGTGGGAAAAAAAACCTCAAGAGCTAACTTCTGATTGCTCTTGGTGAAACAACAGCCTGTGTCAGGGAACACGGCCGCCAGGCAGGTTAGGGAGGCTGCCTGGCTGCAATTCAGATGCACCAGTGAAACTGAGGACACGTCTAACCCAAGTCCGCCTCGAGGTGTTGTTCTCAAACAAACACTGGCCCGTGCAAGTCCAGCAAAGCTTCCTCACCTGAGGGGCCCAAGGCCAGTCCTTTCAGCTCCACGGGGCCTCCCGCTATCTCATTTATGCCCGGACATGGAGCTGGTGTTCCCACCTCAGTGAGGACCCTGAGGTCAGACTAAGTAACTGCCCATCTCAGGGCCTGCAGTTGTGGAGACTGGGGGTGAGAAGCGGGTCATCTCCCCAGTCCAGGCTGCTTCCAACTCCTCCTTCTACCCACGGGTCAGAGGCTCCACTCTGCACAGGTCGGCAGCACTCTCGGATCTGTGGGGCCAGGTCATGACCCCAGGTCTGGGGCGAGTCCCACTTCTTTTCCTGCGTACTTTCCCTTCGTGGGTTCGTTGCTGATGCTAAGAGTGCTCTTTGCTATTCCAGTCCGTGAGCCCCATCTTCTTTGTGACCATTCCTTCCTAGTTTTCATCTTTTAAGAGTTGTCCCTTTAAAAAGCTTCCAGGTCTTTGAGAGGTTCTTTGGCCCAAGTCCCAGTCATTTCACAAGTGCCTGTTCCTGGTTTATTTCAACGCCCCCACCTCTGTGCGCGAGGCTGAGACGGTAACGCTGGGGTTGTCGAGTCCTCCTCTGGTTGCTCTGTTAGCTTTGCTTCCTTGGGATCTGTTTGCTGAGTGTTGGCCCTGGTGCGCGTGTTTATACTCTCCTGGGCGGGTGCTCAATTGGGTGGGCTTTGTCTTTTACATCTGACATTCCACCCAAGGCACCTGGCCTGAGAGGGGACGGGCCACCAGGAAGGCCCAGTAAGATGGGGGAGGGGAGAGAAGGCCTCCCAGGGCAAGGGTGGACCCCCCAGGACGAGCCCGGAGTGGGTCCCGGGCCCTGGACTGGAGGCTCCAGGCCGAGTGGGCTCTCCACACACCGTCCCCCCTTCCTGACCCCAGCAGGTCCCATGCTCATGGCACCCCCTTGGCTCCACTCCCCCGTCTCTGCCCCTAAAGTTCTGTCTCTGAGCACCGTGCCCGCAGCCCCTCTGGTGGTCATTACTGTCGCTGGCGGAGACTGCCCACCTCCACGCGCCTGATGGCAGTAGCCGTATAGGGCCAGCGTGGATGCTGCGGACAGACGTGGCACGTGGCCCCAGCGCGTCCGAGTGCCGGCCTGAGCCCCCCACCTTCCCCTTATCTCTGCTGAGGCGCTCTTCTCCATTAGCCGGGGGCCCTGAGGAACCAGTGACGGGAAGCCCACCCCCCACCTGGCCTGAAGTGGACCCGTGCCACAAATGGGAAATAAACCTTCGCTGTTTAAGACGCTGGTGTCTTAAGAGTGTTCTTGCTTGTTGCCGGGGCACAGACGTCAGCCCCAGAAGAGACATGCGGCTCTATCAGGACACAGGACACAGGCCTGCGGCGGGGTGGGGGTGCCGCTGGCGGGGGCCCACCACTGGAAGCCGTGGTATGCAGCCTCGAAACATCTGGTAAGACTCAACCGTGATGACTCACGGGGCAAATGACGTCCAAAATAACTCGCAGGTCCGGTGGAAGGGCTTGGGAAACCTTGGCAGCGTGCGTTGGTCACAGGCTGTGTTTGGCAAGATACCACGTGGAAGAAGATGGGCTGAGAAAAACATTCCTGGTTTGCAAAGCTGGGAGGAAAGGAATGGAGAAACGCAGGAATGTCCTGGAGGGGAGGTCAGAGGCAGGACCGTGCTGAGGGTGCCGCCGAGGTGTGGGGGTCACCCCGGGGAGGCTGTGGGCTTCCTTCCGAGCCTCCCAGCGTCAGGCGGGGCCATGGGGAGCGAAGCAGGTGCCACGTGGCCCCCGCCCGCCGAGCTGGGATCGGGACCTCGGGACTACAGTGCTTTTGAGGGCTAAACTGCCAAAGAAACCAAGAGCCTAGGACTAAAGAGTCTGTGACCGGAGACCTGAGAACAGCCACGGGAGGCAGGAGGCTAAGGAAGCCAGTCAGCCCCACGGAGGGCTTGGCCAAGAAGATGGGAAGATGGGCCCTTCCCAGGGCACAGCCGAGGGCTGCGGAGAGCCCTGGACTCGGGCCGCACCCATGCCGTGGGGGCCAGTGCTGCTGCAGGCAGAGCTCCTGGGCCCCTGCTTCTCCCCCACAGGGCTTCCCGTTCACCACAGCGAGGGACTGGCCCTCCCGCTCCAAGTATCTGGGCTCAGAGGAGCCACACCTGGCCCTGGTGCTACGAGAGCCCCGAGAGCCTGGGCCTCGACCAGGTGGGGTCAGGTCAGCTCCCGGGGGGTGGGGGGTGTAGCAGGGAAGACAGTCACTGGGGCACCTGTGACCGGTGGCTGGACGCGGCGGCCCCAGGGAGGCTGGCCCAGCACCCCCATCCTCCAGCGCCTTGGCCCTCGTGGAACGGGGCTCTGTGACCAGGTCTCGCCAGTGGGTCAGCTGACACGTCACCCTGGGGTTCCAGTGTGTGAGCCTGGGGGAGACCCTGCAGCACTGAGGGGACCCACAGCAGAGGTGCCGCCCCAGGAACCCAGCCCCGTGGGCGGCCAGGAGGGGCCCAGACGCTGCCCCTGGTCACTGTGTTGCATCGCTCCCGGCACCCATGGCTTGGCTGTGCTCTGGGGCTGTGCCCCCAGGGGAGTCCAGCCCCACCTTCTCCTGCGCCAGCGAGGGCCACAGCTCCTCCGCTCCATCCCCCCAGGTCACACTCACGCCCGCTGCTCATCTCTCCCTTTACTCCAGTTCAGGAGAAAGGCTCACAGCGAGGGTGCTGACAAGTGCCCCTGGCCTTGGTGTTTGGGGGTCCTGGGGGTGGCAGAGGAGCTGGGGAGGTTGGGGGCAGCCAGCGGCTGGTGCTTGGACCCAGAGGGGCCGCAGGGCAGGATGTGGGGCCTCCTGGTACAGAGCAGGATGGTCAGGAGGGGCCGGATGCAGGCGAGAGCCCCAGCCCCGGGCAGCCCCCTCCCTCCCCACCTCTGGCTGGAAGCCTGGGTCAGAGGACAGGGCTGTGACCAGCTCCAGACCCCATGCCACGGCCACTGGGCAGCTGTGCAGGACAAGAGCTGGGACGGACAGGCCGGGAGGCAGTCTGCAGAGTGGAGGTTTAATGGGACAATTGTGGTGACCCCAAGCAGAGGTCCCCGGGGGGCCCAGCTCGAACCACAGGGGTCCTCGGGCCTCTCCCAGCAGGGTGGGCCTAGAAACAGCACCAGTGCTGCCTGCCTTCCTGCGTGTTATTGCTGCCCTGGCCGCGGGCAGCCCCGGGACAGGCTGTCCTGTCCCACTGGCCCCGGGGCCTAGGACCCTGAGTTCCTTGAGGAGCTAAGGCTTTCTGGGGTCCCCCTCCCCAGGGACGTCCACCGTCTCTTCGGCGCCCCGTCCCCCACAGGGAGGGCGTGGGCATGTCTGCATGCTCGTCCCTCGGGCAGGGACCGTGGCAGGCTGCCGGCCCTGGGGGAGGAGGGCGGGGCTCCAGGGCTCCGTGGAGGCAGGCGTGTGGGGCAGGCGCTGCAGCCCAGGCCCTCCCGGCAAACAGAAGGCACAGTGTGGCAGTCGCCGTCGACCTAGGGCAGCGCCTGGCAGTCAGTGTTGAGACAGGAGGGCCCGCAGTGCAAGAGCGCTTGTGGGGGGAGGATGGGTCCACGGGCCTCAGTCGGCCCTGGGGGGTCCCTGGCAGAGCCCCCCGGGCCAGGCCCGAGGCCCAGAAGGCACAATCGTGGTGTCTGGGAGGTGAGCGCTAGGCAGACACGTTGACGTCCCTGAGAGAGATGGTGCCGCCCGGGGCCTCGTCCCCGAGCAGCAGGCCCGGCTCTGAGTCCGCTGCGGCCCCGCCCGGCTCCGCACCGGGGCCCAGGCCCTGTGACAGGATCTGCTGGATGGTCCGCCGCAGGTTGGGGTGCAGCCGGCCCTGCGTCTGGTAGAAGACCTCCAGGGCGAAGGACTTGAGGGCGCCAGTGCAGAGGTCCTCGTACAGTGGGATGGTGTACATGCGCGACATCTGCGGGCGGCTGTGGGTCACAGGGCGCCCCAGCCCTCCCCCAGCCCCCCCGTGTCCTTCCCTCCAGGGGGCTCGGGCTACAGGGGCCCTGCCAGGGCTCAGGCCTGGGGATCCAGTGACCCTTAGGCCTTAAGGAGCTCAGATGCCCCCGGCCTCCACGCCCTGGGGCGAGACCCCCGGACCGTGCTCCTGGCTTCACCACTGGCCTTGGGCACAGCCTCCCTAAGGTGTACTGGGGTATGGGCCCCACTCCATTCTCTGGGCCGCCCAGCCTGAGTGGCCGGGTGGGTGGGAGGGCAGGGGCCACCCAGCCTCAGAGGCTGGGTCAGGGGGAGGGCAGGGGTCACCAGCCTGAGTGGCCGCACCTGGCTCTCCAGGAAGCGCCGGACCCTGTGGAGGTCGGGGTAGTAGTCGTTGCGGACCACGATCTGCAGCCAGCGGATGCGGATCTCGGCATTCATGGAGTCCAGCAGTGAGGAGTAGCACTTGGACAGGCTCATCACCACCTCTGTTGGGGCCACGGCAGGTCAGGGCCAGCGACCACCCCTCTCCTCCCACCCCAGCAGCTGTGGGACTCACCCTGGGGCAGCGGGGACCCGTCCAGCAGCCGGTCCAGGAAGAGTGCCGTCTGGAAGGTCCTCCACTTGGAGATGTCGATGGCGCTGGCGGAGGCGGCCGCCTGGTCCAGGGGCTCGGCGGTCCACAGCTGGAAGAGGGCCTCCACGGGCCGGGTCAGGCTGGATCCCTGAGACAGGTCCGGCTCTGCCAGCGGGGGGCCTGTGGCATTCAGCCAGCGCTCGAACTCCAGCCCTGCAGGACAGACGCCCTCCTGGGTTCCCGAGCAGGCCTGCCCAGGAGACTGCAAACCCCGACGGTGTGCCTGGGGGAGATCCTGCCAGGGTCTGGGAGCCCCAAGGGCAGGGGTGGCCTGGGGAGGCTGGAGTCGGCTGCAGACCCTGCTAGCCACGGGCGGCTTCTGGGAAGGGGGCACAGAGAGCCGGAGCTGGTGGCCAGGGACCCCCTGCCCACCCGCGTCTCCCGGGTAGAAACAGGCGCCGTAACAGGCGGAGGGGCCAGGGTGGGCAGCACGGCCCTGGGAGAAGGCTATTCCTGCTTTAGAGCCCCGGAGCCTGGGCAGCTGGGGGGGGCAAGTCCTGTCATCCCTGCCCCCCAGGCCCCTGGAGCACTTCCCAAACGTTCCCCAACACAGGGTCCCCAGTCCACAGCTCACTGTGCTACCACAAACGCTGACTTCCCTTGAGACGGCAGACCCTTCTCTGCTTTGGCCTAAGCCCTTGGACCCTTGCGAACAAGCCAGCTGCCTTCAGCCTGCTCTGAGGCAGACTTCTCTCTGCTCCTGGATCCTGCCCCAGGCCCCCTGCACGGTTTCCGTGGCTCTTGCTGGAGCTGCCTACTCAGCTCTGCATGTATGCGTGCTCAATCGCTGTCGTGTCTGACCCTGTGCAACCCCATGGACTGTAGCCCGCCAGGCTCCTCTGTCCATGGAGTTCTCCAGGCAAGAACACTGGAGTGGGGTGCCGGGCCCTCCTCCAGGGGATCTTCCCGAGCCGGAGTCTCCTGTGTCTTCCACCTTGCAGGGATTCTTTACCCACTGAGCCACCTAGCCCAATTGCCACCTCCTCCAGGAAGTCCCCAGGGCCCCTCCGGGCTGGGAATCACACTCTCCTCTCTGTTCCTTCCACGTGGTCCAGCCTAAGTTCTCCACCAACCAGTGAAGGTGGCTGCTGGCCAGACGGAGCCCCCACGCCCACTGTTACACCCCCACCCCCTGAGAGGCTGAGGGCAGGCTGGTGTGGACACACGGCTGGTGGGGGGGCCTTACCTGCCCGGCAGTCCACGCTCTGCTCCTTCAGCTCCGGGAAGAAGGTCAGGAAGGAGTCCAGCAGGTCCTGGGCCACCACGCTGGTGAACTTGTACTTCTCCACGTAGGCCTGCGGGCGGAGCGGACTCAGCAGGCCCGGGGGCTGGGTGCGCCACTGTCCCCCTACCCCAGAGCTGGGGCCAGCACACACAGCAGGAAAGGGCCCTGCACCGAGGAGTCTGAGCAGGGGAAGGCAGGGCCAGGGTGGGCGCACGGGCGCCCACGGCTGCTGCAGGGGCCTGCAGGCAGCCGAGGCTGGGAGGTGGGAGAGCCAGGAGGCAGCAGCCCGCGTGAGAGCCCCACTCACAGCCCCCACCGCTTCAGCCCCACCCTGACCCCCGGGAGCCGGGAGGGGGCCGGGGAGTGGACTGCTCACTCGGAGAAAGTCGTCAAAGCGCTGGGGGTCCCCACAGAGCTGGGACAGGTAGTACACAAAGCAGTAGCCCTTCTCGTAAGTGAACAGGTTCATCAGGTGGCTGGGGTTCACTCCTGCGAGGGAAACCATGGCTCTGGGAGGCACCCCGACCCGCCTGGGTCCCCGGGGGTGGGGGCGGGATGGTGGTAGGGCGCTGCAGGGCAAGGGGCACTCAGGGCCCCGCTGCTCACATCTAGACGCCCCGGGAGTGTGTATGTCGGGGGGTGCTGCCCTGCTGGGGGGCCCTTGGTGGAGAGCTTGGGTCCACACACTGGGGTGACGGGTGCTCAGCGCCCTTGAGAGGCAGAGCAGGCTGAGAAGAGAAGCCCCCGGTCCGGCCTCCGCAGAGAAGCCTCGTGGGGACTGCACTGCACAGGGAGGCCCCGTCTGCACTGGGCTGGGCTGGGCCGGTCGGGGGGCCCCGACGTCTGCGGGTGATGCACGCAGGGCCGGGCAGGAGCAGGTACCTGGCTCCAGCTTGACCTGCAGCTTGCTGACCGGGCTGTCCTCTCCGAGAAGCTTCATCTGCCTGTGCAGGGCGTCCAGGCGGAAGGCCGTCTCCAGACAGGTGAAGGCCGCACCTGGACGGGCGGGGGCGAGGCCGCTGTCCTGGCTGCTCCCTGCCCTGGGCCCCACCGAGCTGCCCCCTGCCTCCGCCCCCCGCGGGACACACACACACACACACACACACACGCGCGCGTGCACGCACGTGCATGCGCATGGCAGGGGGACCGCAGCCTGGGACCAGCCCCGTGCACGGGGCCTCCTGGCCCCAGTGCTGCCTACACACGGTCCCCCCACCCCCACCCGGGGGACCACGCACCGTGGGTCTCCGTGGTGATACGCCGCTGGGCGTAGGTGGCCAGGCCCTCGCTCAGCCACATCTCCTCCCATGTGGCGTTGGTGACGGCATTCCCAAACCAGCTGTGGGCCACCTCGTGGATGACATCAATGACCAAGAACTCGTCGCTCTCCAGGATGGAGGAGATGATGAAGGTGAGGCAGGGGTTCTCCATGGCCACGATGGGGAAGGACGGGGGCAGGAAGACGATGTCATACCTGCCAGGGGCCAGGGGTGGGGGGCGCAGGGTGAGCCTCCTGGGCTCCCCTCCCACCGTGTCTCTGTGGGCTGTGGGGGGGGCGCATGCCCTCTGACCCTTCGCGGCCGGCCGGGCTCCCAGACGTACCTGCCCCACAGGTAGGGCCCGTAGAGCCGCTCAGCTGCACTCAGCCACTGCTCCACCGCGCCCGACAGCTTGCTGGTGGCCGTGGGCAGGAGGCATGGCTCGGCCCACACGCGGCTCCTGTCACGGGGCAGATGGTGGGCAGGGGCAAGCACGCCGCCGGCCCATGCCCCCATTGGGCCTCCCCTCTGCTTCTGGGCGTGAAGACCCCCTGCGCCTCGTGTGGGCTGCCCCACCACGCGGGCCCTTCCCACCCCGGGGCCGGCCCGTCCATGCGCCGTCTCAGAGTGCAGAGGGCCTGCACCGGCGTGAGGGTGTGTCCGCGGAGGCACTGCCCAGAAGGACCCGCACAGGGCACCGGGACGAGAGGACCTGGGGGAGGATGGTCCCCTGGGCAGCGACAGCCAGGCAGGGGCAGGGCCGGCCCCACCGTGCGGGGCCGCACAGGGCAGCCGCGGACACAGGCCGGGCCCCGGGCAGCAAGCAGGAGGCGGGCCTACCTGGGCCCAATGTCTGCAGGCTGGAGGTCCCCGGCCACCAGGGCCACGAGGTAGGCGGGCACAGGGTGCTCCATGTGGAAGCGGAAGACGCCCTCCTCCTCCACGTAGCTGCTCTGCGTGGCGCTCATCAGGACCTGCACCCCCGACGGGGCCTGCGTCCCAGGAGGCCCCGCCCGTCAGGACACCGTGTCGCCCATGGGGAGCCCCGCGCCCCCGTCAGGGCCACCCCGTGTCCCTGGTAGGGACCTCACAGCCCAGTCGGCAAGCCCCATGTCCCCGCGAGAAGCCCCACCACCTGGGTCAGGCAGCCACACCCCTAGGGAGCCTCCCGTCCCCGTCACAGGGACCCCCCCATGCAGTTCGGGGAGCCCCCAGCACCTGCCCGCACAGCTCTTGTCCCAGTCGGGAGTGGAGGCGGGGCTGGGGGGCTGCCAGGACCCCTGGGACCCGGCCGCTCCGCCTGCCCCCTCCCCTCGTCGGCGTCCTGGGGCTCAGGCTACGGCGAGGACCCTGATGCGGGCAGGCTGCGCTCCTTCTCGGATGGCAGTCTGGGTGGCAGCTGGGGCCAGGCCCAGGCAGGAGCAGGGCCTGCCGCCGGACACTGACCTTGACCACGGCCGAGTAGGTGCACTTGACGGCAGGCGTGTCGAAGCACGGGAAGAAGGAACGGTTGCAGACGGAGTGGCCCTGGGTGAACACGAAGGGCTTGGCGCTGCCGTAGGTCAGCTCTGGGTCCAGCCACCAGATCTGCAGTGGGTGGTGGGCCAGGGGTCAGCTCCGGCCGGGGGCGCCCTCCTCGGGACAGCAGGCCGAGCCCTCTAGGAGACCAGAGCTGCAGGCGACGGCCCCGGCCCGCCAGGGAGCCGTCCCTCAGGAGCTCCGGTCCACCACTGCCCCCAGGCTGCCCAGGCCAGCTCAATGCTCCCCTTCTTAGCGCCACCAAGCATCCCGATGTCTCCAGGAAGGGCGGCTGGAGTCCTAACCAAATCTGTCCCCCACGTTCCCGCTGCCAGGACCACGTGGTCACTGAGGCCAACTGGAAGGGTCTTCAGTGACCAAGCGCACACAAGTCCTCCCAGGGCCGTGATGGAGGGCCCCCAGCCCCCTGAGAGCGACAGACCCGAGGACAGCAGCCACAGTTGCTTGCCGCTGGGGACCCCAGACCCAGGACCACCACTGGGGGCTGTCTGTGCCGAGACCCCACAGATGGGGGACCCCAGACCCTAGCGTATGTCCAGGCCTGAAAGGGTGCCTATCCAGTGTCTGAAGACCAGCCAGGCCACTATCAGCTTTCATGGACTTCTACAAAACTTCTTTTTGGCTTCTATGTCTCTGTTCTCTGCCTGTGCAGAGCCTGCGGCGGTATCTTCCTTTTCTGCTGACCCCTAGGGCTGCCCCAGACGTCCAGAAGGCCTGTCTGGGGAGACTGTTCAAAAATGCAAACTCCTGGGTCTGGCCACAGAGTGCTGGGGCTGGGACCTAGGAACCTGCATTTCACCCCCCACCACCCCCAACCCCAGATCCTGGGACAAGCGGTCCCTGGCTCATACTGGGAACAGGTCCCCGTGGTCAGCCTGCTGGGAACAGGGTCAGGCCAGCAGGGTAGCCCGTTGTGGGCCCTGGTCCAACCACCCTGCTCATCTTAGGTGCACCAGACACATGGGCTCCAAGGTCAGGAAGAACCATATCCTCTGTTTTCACGGCGGTGGTGGGAGCCATGCCCGCCAGCTGTCAGAGCCCCAGAAGGCCCCTGGCAGGCAGCAGGGGCCAGACTGGCAGGGCAGGGGCCAGGGCGGCAGACAGCAGGGGCCAGGCAGGCAGGGCAAGGGCCTGGTGAGCAGGGCAAGGGCCAGGCAGGCAGGGCAGAAGCCAGACCGGCAGGGCAAGGGCAAGGGCCAGGCGGGCAGAGCAGGGGCCAGGCCGACAGGCAGCACGGCCAGGCGGGCAGGGCAGGGCCAGGCCAGCACACCTGCAGAAGCTCACAAAGGGGTGAGATGGCAGCTGGGGGCTCCTGGGAGTCATGCAGGAAGCCCACAGGTGTCTGGCCTAGGCTCTTCCTGATTTCTCCTTGATGGCTCCTGGCCTGATGCCTTTCCGTCACCCTGTCTATTCACATACCATGGCAGTGACGGATGGAACCTCCTGGGGTCTCCCAGAGCTACTTGAATGTTGTGTGTTGGGGGGTTAGTGTCACAAATGTGCTGTCCACACAGGGGCCCAGGAACCCCCATGCTCCATCCTGAAAGCCCCCCTGCGGTGGAAGGGTGCTGTCTGGGCTGCCCAGCCTTCCTGCCGAGCCCCTGGGCGGCGGGCGCTCCATGTCCAAAGCCCGGCAGAGCCTGTGTGTGTCTGTGTTGGGGACGTGGGGCAAATCTGCTGGAGCACCCGCCAGCCCCCAGGCGGCCTGAAGCATTAGAGCCGCTCCAGGCCTCTCGGGCTCCCACTCCGGTGGGTCTGTCCCTCTTGCCACCTCCAGGGAACGGTCCTCTGAAGCCCGGGTCACACAGAGGCCCTTGGTCACAGTGCCAGGCTCCGGGAGATGCATGGCTTGGCATGTGCTCACCAAAAGCTGCCCCTGTCCCCAGGCAGGGACCCGTCCCTGCACAGCTGAAGGGAGAGGCTTCCCTGGCGGCACGCAGTCCCCTGTCCCCGGGACCCGGGACCAGCACCCGGGGCCTCACTTGGTCCAGGGCTCCTAAGGGCTCCCCAGGCACCAGCTGGGAAGCCCCGCCGGCGCCTGGACAGGACTCCGGGGCCGGCTTGGGGAGAGCCGGGCTGGCCCCCTCTGCAGGTGTCGCAGGCGCAGCGCCCCCAAGAACGCCCCCCTAGCCCGTCAGCACGGGGAGAGGCCGCCCGGAAGCAGGACTCACGGCGGGGGCGTCGGTCGAGGTGTAGCGCAGGATGACCTGGAAGGGCTGGTGCGCCTGCAGTTCAGGCGGCAGCGTGACGGTGAGCGAGGAGCCATAGTCGGTGAACGGGTCCACCCTGAAGGCCAGCGGGCAGCAGGCGGGCTCCGCGCCGGGCGCCTCGCAGAAGGCGGGCAGCGGCGGCGGCGGTGCGGGTCCCGGCCCGGGGGCGGCGAAGGCGAAGGCGCAGGGCGGCTCGGCGGCGGCGGGCGGCGGCGGCGGCGGGCGGGGGCGCGGCGGAAGGCGGCCGAGTGCAGGCGCAGGGCCGGGTGCGCGTCGAGCACGAGCGCGCGGGGCGCGGGCCGCCGCGCGCACAGCTCGAGCACCAGACAGCCGGCCAGCTCGCGCGCCTCGGGCCGCAGCTCCAGGCCCAGCTGCAGGTGGCGGAGGCGGAAGAGCTGCGCGCTGGAGGCCGAGGCCACGTCCAGGGCGGGCGGCGGCTCGGGCGGCGGGCGGGCGGGCGCGGCCTCGGCGCCGGGCGCCTTGCGGCAGCAGCACTGCGCCGCCATGGCCGCCGCGCTAGGTGAAATCCATGGGCGGCGGCCGCCCGGGGCCGCGGGGAGCGGGCGAGGGGCGCCGGGCGCCGGGCGGCGGGGCGCGGGCACAACAGGAAGTCGCGCCGGGAGCCGCCCGGCCCGGCCCCGCGCCGTGCGCCGCCCCGCTCCGGCTCCGCTCGGCCGCGGCCGCCGGGGGCGCTGTGCGCGGGGAGACGGGGGGCGCGGGGGCCGCGGGCGCCGTGCCGGGGGACCGGGGCGCCCGCGGCTCAGTGAGTGGGGAGGCCGTGAAGCCGAGTGGCTGAGGGCCGTGCGCCCAGGCGCTGTGCGCTGGGCTGCGACCGTGGACCAGGTGCGATGCATGGGGCCGCAGCAGCCGCCGTGTGCCGGTAGCCCCGGCACTGGGCTGGGGGAAGGCGAAGGCGCGGGGGGACCCTGGCGCGCTGGAGGTTCCACGGGCACCCACTCCTGGGACACCTTCCAGAGCCTCAGACCTGGAGAAAGATGCGATGATTCCCATCCCCCTGGCCTGCTCCCCTGTGAGACCTGTGGTCTGTGTTATGTGGCATGTGGGGCATGGTGGTGGCTCTGGAACCTTGAGACTGTATCCTCAGACGTGTGAGGCTTCTTAGATTGAAATTAAGTAGAATGAGAAGTGCAGGTCCTTAGTTGCACTAGCCTTATTTCAGGGTCTCCATGTGTTTGAAGGGTTGTGTCAGGCTAGTGGGGCTTCCCTGGTGGCTCAGTGATAAAGAATCTGCCCCCCAATACAGGAGATGCAGGTTTCATCCCTGGGTCAGAAAGATCCCCCGGAGAAGGAAATGGCAACCCACTCCAGTGTTCTGGTCTGGAGAATCCCATGGACAGAGGAGCCAAGTGGGCTATAGTCCATGGGGTTGCAAAGAGTCAGACATAACTGAGCAAGCATGCACGCATCAGGCTAGTAGCACCATACTGGACAGAGCAGGTATTTCATCATCAAAGTCCTGCTGGACTTTGCTACCTTCAGGGCTGTCCGGGCCCTGGAGGATGATTGTTTGGGAGGTGAGTGCTGGGCAGTCACGAGACCTGGCCTGCCTGTCTCATTCCACTCTCGCCCAGGCCTGTCCAGAGGCTTGGGCCTGAGGGGATGGTTGCAGACCAGTGAGGATGCTCAGAGACCAGCATTGGGTGGGTCTCAAAGCCATGAACGAGAGGGGCCGCCAAGGTGTTGCTCTCCTCATCGTGGGAGAATTCGGGTCCGTAGGGAGCTGGGACCTTTGGGCCTGGAATCCCACCCACCTCTCTCCCTGGTCAGTGTCTGCACAGGTGGCACAGCTGGGGCCTGACTCACACTGCACTCGACCTCGATGGCATCCCTGAGGGGTGTTTAATCCTTCTGGACTCAGTATCTCCATCTGTCACTCCTGTGATCCTGCCTGCCCTCCTCCCTGGGGGCTGGGCGGCGGCGGGGGGGGGGGGCAGGCAGGGGGGGACTGCCGACCTGGAGGACCCATGTTCACGGAGTCAGTACCCGCACTAAGGCATCTCTTCAACTTGCCCCATGTGTCATTTTAGCCTCGGGGACACAAGCTCCTATCAGGGCCCCAGACTCACCAGCCAATTAGAGGAAGGGGTTCAGCCCTGCATCCGAGACTCAAGACGGGGGAGAACTGGGGTCTGATCAGTCCTCAGTGCCTTCAGGGGGCCCAGCACCTGCCCAGAGGCCAAGGGCAGAGTGTTTAGATGGCACTCCCGGCATGCCCAGCCTTTTGGAGCCATCCTTTCCTCTCTCCCTGCCAGTGGGGCTGGGGCTGGAAGACCATCAGGGACTGCGTGTGGGCACCCACACCGGCCTGCCCTAAGCACCTGCAGGCAGGTCTGCCAGCCCCTTGCACAGGCTAAGTTAACCTCAGGGGGCTTCTTGCCCTCCTGGTGCCCTGGACTTCGGGATCAGGAGTTGGGTCTTGTCCCTTCTCTCCTGGAGGGCCCTGGGCACAGGACCAGTGGGGTAGGTGCAGTCTTATAGGTCTGGAGGAAGTTACCACTCCTCCCGGGGCTGTGCCTTCCACTCCACATTTTTATAAGGAACCAACACAAGTCAGTCTTGAAGGAGCAAACAGATCGACTTTGCAGCACTAAAGGCAGCCCACCGAGGCACTGGTGAACTGTGAAGGGCACCGTGGTCGTCTCCACTCTACCTCGTCCATCCTGCAGATGACGGTGCCTTCGGTGTTGGGGGTCGGGGGCGCTGACAAAGGTCCAGGGTGGCTGCAAAGTACCATCTTCCCCCAGTCCACCTGGAGGAGAGGAGCCGAGAATCTGTGACTGTCAGAGGCTGGGGTTTCTCCCATAGGAATTTTCATACACCAGCTTTTTAAAAATATTATTTTATTTTTTGGCTGTGGTGGGCCTTTGTTGCTGCAGAGTTGCGGTGGCAGGGGCTACTCTTCCTCACGGTGTGCGGGCTTCTCACTGCGGTGGCTTCTCTTGTCGTGGAGAAGAGGCTGTAAAGTACAGGCCTCAACAGTTCTGTGGTGCACAGGCTTTGTTGCCCCGTGGGATGTGGGATCTTCCTGGACCAGTGTCCCTTGCATTGCAAGGTGGAGTCTTAACCACTGGACCACCAGGGAAGCCCCATACACCAGCCTTCGGATGGTCCAACCCTGACTGGCTTGGGGTGCGGATGCGCCTGCACCCAGCCTTTTCCTGATGGACACAGACTGAGTGCCCCCGTTCAAGAGTGCGGGCACCGGGAGGGGAGCGGGTCCCTGGGACAGAGGTCCGAGGCATGCCTGGGCCTCTGGTGGCAGGCAGACTCAGATGGTTCTCAGAATGGAGCTGGAGGACAAAGGCCTGGCCCTGCTCTGACATCCTTGCACCCGTGTCACCCGGGGCCACGTTAGCAGGTGAGGGAGTGTGCCAGCAAGGGTACCAAGAGCACACAGGGAAAAGATATGGGCTCAGGTCCTGGCTCCTGACCTCCCAGCTGGGCAAACCACTCAGCTCGCTTGAGGTTACAGATGGAGCCGCTGCAGCCTCACCTGTCACATGGAGACAATGGCAGGAGCTTGTTTACAGGCAGATGGAAAAGCAACACGAGCTGTGAGGGGCCTGTGGGGAGTAGGCAGCAGCTGGCAAGCCCTCCATAAAGGTGGCAGAAGTCGGGTTAGCCACCAGGAGCTGCAGTCGGGTTATGACGAGGGCTGTGGCTCTTGGAGATGGGCGCTGCTGATGCGTGGCGCTGCGCAGGGCTGGGTGCTGACCTGCAGGGGGTGGGGTATGCTCTGAGCCAGGGGCCATCGTGCTGGCAAACCAGGAGCAGGGAGGCTGAGGAGGATGAGGCCCCCTTCACAACCACCCCAGGGTCTCGCTCACAGGGCAGGCTCCCCAGCTTCACCCTTTGTTGTCAGAGGTCTTCATCTGCAGGTAGGATGCTTCCATCTGGGACACACCTGGACAGGAGGCTGAGACCCCACTTAGCCAGTTGGGGGGGCCTCAAGGCACAAATCGGAGTTGCTCTGACCGGTGACTGATACTTTCTGGGGGGCAGTGCTGTGCTGCTTGGAGGATCCTAGTTTCCAGGGACTGAACCCAGGGCTCAGCAGGGAAAATATCAAACCCTGACCACTAGACCTGCAGGGAGCTCCCTGACCCTGGCTCTGAAGGGGCAGCAGCGCCTTGCTGTGCTGGGACTCAGCCCAGGACTCCCGGGTCGTGCAGGAGATCACGGAGGGCACAGCACAGTGCAGGCAGGGCCGCTCGGCCCTTCAGGATGAAGGCTCCACACACCGCACTAGGGGGACCAGGACCTGAGGCACTGGCTGAGGGTCAAGGGAAATGATAAACACCAACTGTGCTCTTTTACCCATTATTTTGTTATGTGTACATCTGTATGTGTTAACCAGGGACTACATTATCTGTAATTCATGTTATTAGCCAATTTTTCCTTTACTCTCTCCCCTTTATCTAAGGAGTGTTGAGAGTGATTAATTTTCTAGTATAGTCTTCAGGCTGTAGGATGCCCAGGAGAGGTGCCTCTGAACCAGAGTAATCAACGGCTCAGACACATGGGTGGTCAGTGTGGTCTGGGCCTGACCTTGGCTGAAACTGGGAGGTCAGTAAGGTAGGAAGTGGGTGTGGGCACTGAGAGCCCCAAGGAAGCCCAAGCTGAGTGGTCTGTCACAGAGCCTTGAACCTGCACCCGTGTGTCACAGCAGCTATGAGTCTGTTTCGGAAAGCCACCGTGGCCTGAGCTGGTGGCAGGCTCGAATGTGGAAGGAAGCTAGGGGTCGGGGTGGCAGGTCCTCGTGACTCCTGTGGTTTCCCCATCTCCTGACCTTGGCTCCCCGCCTGCCACCTCTCTGTAGTAAATGTCTTTCTGGCTAAGTCTTCTCGAGTGGTTTTGATGTTCCTGATCAAGCCCTGGCTAGTAAACCTCAGGTCCAGGGGAGGAAGGGTTCCCCAGTTCTCTGCGGACATACCCCTACACTACCATCAAACGGGGAAAGAGAGCTTTGGGAAGCTGCAGGAAATGAAAACTCCGTGAGACGCGAGGCAGGAGAGGACGGCCCGGCCTCCCGTCAGTGCATGAACTACGTCTTCCCACCCCGAGGATGCAGGAGACCCCCGAGCGTCCTGCTTTGGGGTTGGCTGGTCGTCCTCCAGGGCTGACCGCTTAGGGCTCACTCGGGCCCGAGGGCTCCCTGGGCAGGAGGGACCGCGACTGCAGGGCCTCCTCGTACTTCTGGAGCTGGGACCAGAAGCCCGGGTTGGGCTCGGCCACCGGGCGGGCGCTCTTCACGGTCTGCAAGGAAGAGGCTGCAGCTAGAGCCCCGCGCAGCGCTCGCAGCGAGGTCCACCGACGCCCCGCCCCTCCCGGGAGGTCCCGCCCCGCCGGAAGCCCCGCCCCTCCCGGAAGGTCCCGCCCCCGCCGGAAGCCCCGCCCTACCCGGAAGGCCCGCTCCAGGCGGAGGCCGCGGTGGCGCATCAGGTAGGCGGTGCAGACGGCGGCCGAGCGGCTGCGGCCGTTCTTGCAGAAGACGAGGCAGGCGCCGCCGGCGCGCACCGCGGCCTCCATGGCGGCGCAGGGGGCCGGCCGGCCGACGCCCCGGGTCCCTCAGGCCGCCCTTCCCCCCACCGGGGCCGGCCCGCCCACAGGGCTCCGGCGGCCGCCTCATTGGCCAGGTCCGAGCGGGCGAGGCCTCCTCTGATTGGCTGACGGAAGGGGTGCGGCCGTTAGCGTGGTCATCGGGAGAGTCTGATTGGCCGCAGAGACGTGGGCGGGTTCAGGTTCTGGGTTGAATGGGCCCGCCCCTGTGCTGGAGGCCAGACCCGGGCTGGTTGAGAGGCGCGAGGTCTGAGAGCCTCCCTCTAGCGGTGCTGGCGAACCGTGAGGGTTCCAGCTGGGCCGGGCAGCGGGCGGCCGGCTTCTCAGGCTGTGGCTGACGCGCCGAGCCAGGGGCCCTGTCGCAGAGTCTCATCTGGGCACTGACCAGTCATTCTCTTACAAGCGCATTTGCCAGGTGAGCTGCCCCTTCAGTTCAGCCGCTCAGTAGGGTGCGACTCTGCGACCCCATGGACTGCAGTATGTTAGGCCTCCCTGTCCATCACCAACTCCCAGAGCCTACTCAAACTCATGTCCATCCATCCAGTTGGTGATGCCATCCAGCCACCTCATCCTCTGTCGTCCCCTCCTCCTGCCTTCAATCTTTCCCAGCATCAGGGTCTTTTCAGACGAGTCAGTTCTTCACATCAGGTGGCCAAAATATTGGAGTTTAAGTTTCATCATCAGTCCTTCCCCTTACTACAGCTTTATGTTTATTCGTTAATGTTCTCTGCTTCCTAATAAATCACCCTGTGTAATTTCTGCATTTTATTATGGTCATATAAAGCTACTTACCCTTAGCATTTCCATTTTTCATAGACCAGTATTTCTGTGGTTTTTCTTATTTGGGGGGTTATTACTGTAGCTTTAAAGAATTACACAGTTGCCACTGAAGACCTCTTCAATAGATTTTTCTGATGTCCAGTGTCTTTCAGGAGCTGGTTTCACTGAAAATTAACTGTCTTGCAGTTGTGTATGCATCTAGTTATTGGTGTTTCAATTCTATTCTGATAATATTAAAACATTTCTGATTTTCAATCTGTTGGACCAGAAATTCTCCAGTGTAGGGATCCCCAGCCTCTGGCCCGCGGGCCAGTGCCTCCTGTCAGATCGGTGGCAGCGTTAGGTCAGAAGTAAAGTACACAAGAGATGTAACGTGCTGTAGTCGTCCCAGACCACCTCCAGCCCATGGAAACCTGTCTTCCATGAAACTGGTCCCTGGTGCTGAAAAGGTTGGAGACCACTGCTCTAGTACACCGCTAACCAACCCCCCCCCCACACACACAGATGAACACACACTACTCGTAAAATGAACCTCTGCAGTCTTTCTGGGTGACCTCCGTTCTCTCCATTCCAGCCAAAGCTACCAAGCTTGGTAACTGTCAGATATTTTTTGCTACCTGGGGCTCTCCCTTGAGCTGAAGATTGAAATGTTGGTCTGTAACCAGGTTTTCACTGGCTGTAGGTCCAGATGTCACCTACTTCCCAGCATCCATGTCTCTTTCTGTACCCTAAGGAGGAATTCTGACTTTTCCTGGATGGGATTCTCATTTCCCATTTCTCCAGAGTTCACAGGAGCCATCCAGCTAGACGGTTTTAGAGAGATCTCACCGACCGCACAGGGTACGCGCAAGACTGTGGCCAACGCAGCGCTGCCGCGCCGGCCAGCCTGCACTCTGCACTGCTCAGGGTGCAGAAGAGTCAGGTTTAGTATTTAGAATTTAGTATTTATGTAAATAAATAAATAAATAAATAAATAAAATGTATTTAGTATTTAGTATTTAGAATTTTACTAAATACTAAGGGTAGGGGTCCTTGTTTCTCTGAGGCGCGCGGTCCGGGCGCCCTCCAGGAACCCCGAGGGAGAATGTGGTTCCCCGACTTTGCTTCCAGGTTCAAAGAGGAGAGACATGGAATATCGTTCTTCCTTGGTCCCACATGTCGAGGTCCCAAAGGTTGGCAATTCTGAAAACCAGGTGGAGGAGGGCGGCAGCGTGCCTGCGGCCGCTGCGACCCTGAAGAGCTCCATGCTCGGCGCCAAAAGGTGTGGGAGCCCTCCCGCCAGGATGTGGAATCGGGCTGGCCCCTCTCCTTGGCTTGTAGACGGCTGTCCTCTCTCTGAGTCTTTACTTCGTCTTCTCTCCGTGTATTTCCCTGCGTCCAGACTTCCCCCTCTTATTGATATAACGACCTCAGTCACACTGGGCTAGAGCCCACTCCCATGACCTCTAACTTGATTATTTACATAAATTGGTTATTTGGAGACAGTGTCTGTCTCCAAATAACATTTAGAGAGATCTCACCGACCGCACAGGGTACGCGCAAGACTGTGGCCAACGCACATTTTAGTATTTAGAATTGCTTTGTCAGTCTTCTGAAATTGTAAGGTTTCCTAAAACAAATACTGTTAGCTGTTTATAGAGGTTTTCATGTGAGTTGCCTGGGGCTTCCCCAGTGGCTCAGTGGTGAAGAATCTGCCTGCAATGCAGGAGGTGCAGGAGATGCTGGTTTCATCCCTGAGCAGGGAAGATCCCCGGAGGAGGAAATGGCAACCCCCTCCAGTATTCTTGCCCGGGAATCCCGTGGACGGGGAGCCTGGCAGACTACAGACTGTGGGGTCACAAAGAGTCAGAACCAACAGAGTACAGCGCAGTGTGTGGGTTTCCAAGAGTCAGTGTAACAAAGAACTGATGCTTTTGAACTGTGCTGCTGGAGAAGAATCTTGAGAGTCCCCTGGACTCCAAGAACATCAAACAAGTCCATCCTAAAGGAGATCAGTCCTGAATATTCATTGGAAGGACTGATAATGAAGCTGAAGCTCCAATACTTTGGCCACCTGATGTGAAGAACTGATTCATTGGAAAAGACCCTGATGCTGGGAAAGATTGAAGGCAGGAGAAGGGGACGACAGATGATGAGATAGTTGCATGGCATCATGGACTTGATGGGCATGAGTTTGAGCAAGCTCCAGGAGATGGTGAAGGACAGGGACTGCTGGCGGGCTGCAGTCCATGGGGTCGCAAAGAGTCAGACACGGCTGAGCACCTGAACTGAACTGAGCAGAATGTAACAAAGCATCACAACCAACCAGTAGGCTTCAAACAACAGAAATGCATTTTTCTGTGTTTTGTCTGCAAATCCCCCTGTCCTTGTAAGGACACCAGTTGTTTGGTCTTCACTCAATTACATCTGTAAAGACACTATTTCCAAATAAGGTTCATTCTCAGGGGTTAGGACTTCAGTTTATCATTTGGGGGGGGGGGGGGGGGCACTGCTCAACCCACAACGCGTAGTATGCTTTAACAGGAAGTTTTAGGTGACTTTTTCTTTCTCTTTTCAGAAACAAATTTTACAGGTGGCTCCATTTGTCTCTGCTCAGCTTCACAAGCGACAGCTGCAGCAGGGCAAAGAGGGGACGTGAGGGGAAGGATTAAGCGGTAGAGAAGGGCTCTAGGAGCCCAGGTGGTGCTGCGGGGCCAAGGGGAGAAGAGATGAATTGGGAGACAGACTGCAGGGTAGGGGGAGAGCCCCCGGAACCCTGGGGTCCGGGTACAGCCACCTTCGGGCCACTGCAGCTCACGGGGGCGGCCGGGGCATCAGCTGTTTTCATCCCTTTCCGCTGTCCTAAGAAGGGGCGGTCTGCGCCTCCAGAGACCCCTCTTTCCAGGAAGCCGCGGGAAGCCCTCCCGCTGTTCCCCGCTGCTTCCAGTCCAGTTCCCTGAAACGTGCTCGCTTCTGTTCTGAGAGCTCCTACTCAACCCCCGAAACCATACCTAGGCATCTTCTCCCCGTAAAGGCTCCCCCATGGCCCCGGCTGCCCCCGATCTTGTCCCCCACCAGGCTGTGAGCTCGGGGCCTTCCGTAAACACTAACAGAGCCACCACCCGGTTCTGGAGTCAGAGAGGCTTGATCCAGAGGCCGACCCACCGTGCCCCGCTTGGCCTCGAGATGGGTGTCCTAGTGGAGACGGCCGGCCCGGGCTCAGCAAGCCGGGAGTGCGAGTCTCGGCGGGGAGCGGGAGCCGGCGCCCGGGGCGGGGGCGTCTGTGAGGTCACAGCGGGGAGCCCTGCCCGGCCGGGACGCCAGGGGGTGTGGCCCGGGGGCGGGGCGGGGCCGGGAGCCAGGGGGTATGGCCCTGGAGGGGAGGGGCGTGTCCGGGAGCCACGGGGTGTGGCCCTGGTTGGGGCGGGGCGGGGATTGGTGGAACCCAGGCACGTGGGCGGTGGCCCGGTCTCCAGGGAAACCTGACTCTTCTGCACCCTGAGCAGTGCAGAGAGCAGGCTGGCCGGCGCGGCAGCGCTGCGTTGGCCACAGTCTTGCGCGTACCCTGTGCGGTCGGTGAGATCTCTCTGAGCTTCGGTGCGGCCCTGTTAGGGGGATGAGCTGGGGCATCCCCGAGCTCCGCGGAGGAGGCGGCGGTGGGGAGCTGGCGCGTGGGCCCCACGCCCCCTGGGCCCGGCCTGCCGTTCTCCCTGGGAGGGGCGGAGAGGAGGTTTGGTGCCCGACGTGAGTGAGAGGCTGTTTTATGTGCGGGCTTGCGTGGGGGCCGCGTCCTCGCCTCCCCGTCTCCCGAGGCCCTCGGGGGGAGGAGCGGCCCGCTGTCTGTGGCCCAAAACGTGGCCCTAATTTAAGGTCGCGGGAGGGTGGCCCAGGCTGTCTTCTTGGTTTCAGGGACACCCTCCGGCGGCGTTGGAGGAGGTTTCCCTGGGGGCGGGTGCGGTGGTTCCAACAGGATCCGGGCGTCCGCCGTGTTAGGGTAGGGGTCCTTGTTTCTCTGAGGCGCGCGGTCCGGGCGCCCTCCAGGAACCCCGAGGGAGAATGTGGTTCCCCGACTTTGCTTCCAGGTTCAAAGAGGAGAGACATGGAATATCGTTCTTCCTTGGTCCCACATGTCGAGGTCCCAAAGATTGGCAATTCTGAAAACCAGGTGGAGGAGGGCGGCAGCGTGCCTGCGGCCGCTGCGACCCTGAAGAGCTCCATGCTCGGCGCCAAAAGGTGTGGGAGCCCTCCCGCCAGGATGTGGAATCGGGCTGGCCCCTCTCCTTGGCTTGTAGACGGCTGTCCTCTCTCTGAGTCTTTACTTCGTCTTCTCTCCGTGTATTTCCCTGCGTCCAGACTTCCCCCTCTTATTGATATAACGACCTCAGTCACACTGGGCTAGAGCCCACTCCCATGACCTCTAACTTGATTATTTACATAAATTGGTTATTTGGAGACAGTGTCTGTGAAGATTCTGACTCCAAACACAGTCACAGAGCCAGGCCCTGGGAGTCAGAACTCTGACATATGAATTTGGGGTGCGGGGTGGGTGGGAAGGAACACAATTCAACCCACAGCTACAGGTAAGAAAAAGGAAAACAAACCAGTTCTGAGCCCCCAGACTTTATCATTGTTGCATAAGAGTCTCTATCCTTCCATGTGGTTATTTAGACAAATAAGCACATGTTCACAGCAGCCGTGTCCCTTCGTCATCCGGCAGGTGCTTTGTTAAAGTGTCTGTGGCTCATGGCTGGCATCTGAGGGCCAGCTGGTGGAGGGGCTCAGGGTCTGAGGGCTCCTGTGTGTGTGCACCCCAGCCAGCCCAAAGACACCCCACTGCAGCACCCCAGAGAGCCCTTCAGAGTTGGGAGACAGGTGGGGATGTGTGTGATGGGCTAGGTGCGGGCCCACTTTAAGTCAGGATGGGTACTTTGAGACAGTAAGAGCAACAAAGAAGCAACCTGCCCTGGTGCATGCTCTGCCCCTTGCTGTGCACCCACCCCTGCCAGCATCTTCCCGTCTGTCTGTCCATCTTGCTGGTCAGCTTGCTGTTTTTCAAGCTGCTCTTGGATCCCCCCAGGCCTGAAGCTCCCTGTCCTTGTCCAGATGGAATGTCAAGCCGAGGAGAGAGGCCCCCAGACGAGCCCCCCACCCCCAGTGCACAGCTGGAGTGGGGCAGCCGTCGGGTTCCAGACAAGCCCCCCACCCCGCCCCCCAGTGTACAGCCACTGGGTTCCAGACAAGCTCCCCTCCGCCCCAGAGCACAGCTGGAGTGGAGCAGCCGTCAGATTGCAGGCAGTGGGGCTGCCCTTGGCTGCAGAGGGCACAGCAGCCCTCACTCTTGTCAGACAGCTGCACATTTGCTGCCCTTTCCACTTCCTGCGTGACCCTGAGCACGCACTGCACCCCCGGTGCCTCAGTTCCCCTCCCTGGAGAGCAGGGACAGCCGCCTGGTCGGCCTCAGGAGTTGTCGGCTGAAGCACGAGGGTGCGGTTCTCGGGGACTCAGTGGCCCTGAAGACCTTCGGTTGGCATGGGCCTCCCCTCCCCACCCCCTTCCTGTCCCTAGGCTCCTCCTGGAGGCCCCAGAGGAGGAAGAGGAGTCGGAGGGCCCGCTCAGGGAGCAGGACCTGAAGGGGGCCTACATCCAGCTGGTCCGGGGCATGCAAGAGTGGCAGGATGGCTGCGTCTACCGAGGGGAGTTCGGGCTGGACATGAAGCTGGGATACGGAGAGTTCTCCTGGCCCACGGGCGAGGTAACGGCCAGTCCTCCCTCTCGCCAGCCCCGGCCGGCCTCTCTCAAGAGGCGTGTGCTGTGAACTTATGGATCCAGAAGGAGGCTAGGCAAATGTTCCTATGTGAGCAGCACCCAGAGAGACTTCTGAGGTCACATCCGAGGTTCACCTGGGTGTCCCCAGGCTGCAGCTCGGGAAACTGTGACTTCAGAAGATAAATTCTTATTCTAGGCAAATTTTTTGTTTAAATTGTGAACTACGGCAGTGAGTTGTATATTTATACTGGTGACACTGCCTTGTATTTAAGCTCAAGCAGAAGAAATGGATCTTCTTAAAGACACAGTGAACGTGCGCGTCTGTGTGCCCGCGGTAGGCGGGGTTTGGGGCCCGGGGGGCCCGCGGAGCTGTTGGGCCCCCCGTGGTGGGGGAGCTGTTGGCGCCCCCTGGTGTCCTGCCGGCTCTGCCGGGTTCCGCGCTGCTCGCCCTGCTCTTTGCTTGCAAGTCATGAAAACCGTCTGAAGGCAATGCAGGGCTGCATTTGGGGGTTATAAAATCATCTGGGGGAGCCCAGGGGACCCAGCGGGCAGGACCCCTGTCACCGAAGCCCTGCTGGGAGACGGGCACTGATTGGCACAAGCTCCCAGGGGCTGTGAGGGGCCCCGGCTCTGTCCCTCTCCTCCATGCAGGGGCCCCGTTTGCTTGGTTTTGGTGCCCCGGGCTGGGCACCTCGCCCAGTCCCTGACCTCCTGCACTTGGCTTTCCCGGTTCAGGGAGGAGAGGGGAGGAGATGCGCAAGGGTCTTGGGCTGGAGCCTGGGGAGAGGTGGGGGCAGGGCGGGGCGACAGGCGCAGCTGCAGGCGCAGGCAGAGCTTCAGGGCTCCCAGCCCAGTCCCACCTGGACTGCATCCCCAGAGCAGAGGACAGAGGCCGGGACCCGAGCTTCCGCCACGGCAGGCGAGGCTCCGTGCCGTCGACGACGCAGCGCTGGTTTTGTTCAGCATCTGCTTCTTTAGTCCTCTGTTGGCTTCTCTTTGCCCCAACACTGTGGGGTCCAGTGGTCAGACAGCCCGAGCTCCTGGTTGTGGGGCGTGGGAGCCCGCTGACTGGTCCTGCTGCCCCAGTTGTCCCCGCGCAGGGAGATGGTGGCGGGAGGAGCATCCGCTTCGGTACTGCCTGGGGGCACCTCTGGGTCCACCGAGCAGACATTCCTGCCGCCATGGCGGCTCCGGAATCAGAGGGAGCAGGAAGGCGAGAGGGCACGGGGGTCGAGGGCAGCGTCTTTGAAGAGTGGGCCCCGGCACACCCATCGGGCTGGTTAGATGAGGCTCCTGGTCTGTGTGGAGCACGGATCAGGAGGGTCCTCCTGGAAGTGGACAGAAACCCCGTCTTCTATGGGTGAACCAAAGAGCAGGGGTTAGATTCTCCCTACGGTTCTCCACAGATGATCTGCGGCTCAGGACTTCTTTCACTGGGTAAACTCTGTTCGCCGCCCAGGTCATACCAATGAAATGAGTGTGGGCAGACGGTGGGCTGTCTCCTGCCTGGTGCCTCTCTGCTCTCCGTGTCCCTGCTCCGGCCAATCTCTAGGAGTGGGGACTGGCCGTCCAGCTCTCCCAGATGAGCCGGAAAACACCTCTCTTGGCTGGAAAGCCTGTCACGAGGGTCCTGGGGCCCCAGGCTTGGCCGGGTCCCGGGGTTCCCGTGACTCAGTCCCCGGGGTCCTGGGGCCCCAGGCTTGGCCGGGTCCCGGGGTTCCCGTGACTCAGTCCCCGGGGTCCTGGGGCCCCAGGCTTGGCCGGGTCCTGGGGTTCCCGTGACTCCATCAGGTAATTTCTTCCCATGTCCCTGGGGGCGGCCAAGGCTGACCTCCTGCCATCTGGGAGAGGGGGATGGTGTTGGGGTCCCAGCCTCCTGCAAGAGAGAAGAGGCCTTGGTGGACACTGGTGTGACCTGGGGATGTCCTGTGGCCAAACGCGAGTCAGGGCTGGGCCGGGGGTAGGACTCCTCTGCTTGGCCACTCGTGCCAGGGAGGCTGGGGTCAGGGCACCACCTACCCGTGGGGATTTGTCTCCATGGCCGGAGGATGACAGGGCACTAGGCAGGTGGCAGGCGCCGGCCTGCTGGTGCGGGGGGTGAGGAGGGGCCTGTGAGCACGGCCACTAGCCACTTGAGCACCTGGCCCGCCTGCTTCTGGTGTGGAAGGCGGCTGTCTGACACGGAGAGTCAGGTCTAGTGACTGAGAAGCGCTTGGGATGGACATTGCGTTCTTTCTCCCTCCTGGGGCACCTCCATCAGACCCAGCCCCGGGGCTTGGGCCCAGAGCACAGAGTACGTGCATGGCCTCAGAAGCCACACCTGTGTCCTCAGCCAGGGCGGTGACCCCAGGGCTTGCGGCCCCCCAGTCCCTGGGCCAGCCTGCTGCCCGTGGCCCTGGGTGGGGCCAGGGCTCCCGCGTGGAGGCAGGTCGTGCCGAGCCCAGGCAGTGCAGACACCCGCAGCCGCCCCACCCGAGCCAAGACGGGGGCGGCAGGCCACCGAGGGGTCAAGTGCCTGGTGCCCGCTCCACGTGGGTCGTGTGACCGCCCCTCATGAGCCCAGGGAAGCCCCACAGTCCTGCTCCACGTGGCCCAGGCCCAGAGGCTCAGCCGGGAGGGCGTTCTGGAAGGTTATGGGGCGGTAAGGGGCGGCTCCTCAGACAGACCGGTCACCCCACTCTCTGTTCACAGTCCTACCACGGGCAGTTCTACCGGGACCACCGGCACGGCCTGGGCACCTACATGTGGCCGGATGGCTCCAGCTTCACCGGCATGTTCTACCTCAGTGCCCGGGAGGGCTACGGCACCATGTACCTGAAGGAGAGGCTCTTCCAGGTGAGGGGACGCGCTGCAGGCGCTCCTGGGTTGTGGGTGTACCTGACGGGAAGCAGCTTTCTTAGTCTAAGCAATTGTAACAGTGCCAGTAATAAGGCGCGTGGAAAGCGGATGGACCCACAGTGAGAACGTGAGAGCCGGCCGTTGTCCATTCCCCGGAACGGGCCCAGGGTTACCAGCAAGCTGCTGTGTGTCCCGTAGATGGAGCAATAAGCTCAGCGAAAACATTTACCTTTCTACGTGTAGACTGGCTCATTGCACACCTGCTATTCTTAAAGTTGCCCTTTTTCCGGGAGAACATTCCTGGCTTTGTAAATACAGATTCCTCTCCCACCCCCACCTTACTCATTACAGTAACACTCGCCCCCTTTAGCAGGTAGTTCTGAAAGTTTTGGGGCTTCCCTCATAGCTCAGTTGGTAAAGAATCCGCCTGCAACGTGGGAGACCCCAGTTTGATCCCTGGGTCGGGAAGATCCCCTGGAGAATGGAAAGGCAACCCACTCCAGTATTCTGGCTGGAGAATTCCATGGACAGTCACAAAGAGTCGGACACGACTAAGCGACTTTCGCTTCTGAAAGTTTTGACAAGCACGGAGCTGTGTGAAGACTGCCACGGTCAAGGTTCAGAATAGTCCCGTCACCCCCAGAACATGAGCCTGGCCCCTCTGGAGCAGGTCTCCTCCCACCCCCAGCGCATGGCCATTCTGTTTTTGCCAACAATTTTGCCAGGTCATGAGATCATCATCTGCATTTTCTGTGTTTATGGTTTTGACTCTGACATGCCCGTCTGTGTTTGAGTTAATGTTTGTGTGTCACGTGAAGTAAGGCTCCCTCCCCCGCCACGCGGGGGCGTCCAGGTGTTCCAACTCCATCTACTGGAAAGACTCACTTCCCTCCCGCCCAGCCTTTGCCTCTTCGTCAGAAGTCAGGTTTGGAGACACCTGCCTGGTTGTCCTTCACCCCGTGCTGTCAGGACTCGGGTGGCGCACCTGCCAGCAGCCTGGCTCCGCCGTTCACGAACGGCACATGTTCTTGCTTCCTGCTCTGCAGGGAGCCCCGGGCTCACTCGGATGCTGCCTGCCCTGCTGTCGGCGGGCCTGGCGGCTTCAGTGGGGGCTCGTCGCTACTGCACTGGTTGGTGTGTGTTTTTAGGTCTTTTCAGTACCAAATCTAGAAAACACCTTTCAAAACTTTTTTTTTTTTACCATGGATTATTTATATGACTTTTTTTTTTAAAGCATTTTAAACTCGAATGATTTTTAAAATCCTACTGTTGTTCCGTCGCTAAGTCGTGTCCAACTCTTTGCCACCCCATGGACTGCAGCACAGCAGGCTTCCCTGTCCTTCACCATCTCCTGGAGTTTGCTCAAACTCATGTCCATTGACTTGGTGATGCCACTAACCATCTCATTTTCTGTCAGCCCCTTCTTTGCCCACCTTCAATCTTTCCCAGCATCAGGGTCTTTCCCAATGAGTTGACTCTTCGCATCAGGCTGCCAAAGTATCGGAGCTTCAGCATCAGCATCAGTCCTTCCAGTCACCGTTCAGGGTTGATATCCTGTGGGACTGACTAGTGTGACCTCCCTGCTGTCCAGGGGCCTCTTCAGCGTCTTCTCCACCGCGGTGCTTTACTGTGGCTCTGTACAGCTCCCTCCCACAGTCTCACACTCGTGATTTCGTGATTTCATGATCCCACAAGAAGCCTTTCCTGGGCCCTCCCCCGTCCATCTCCCCACTGGTAACCCCTAGATTGCTCTCTGTACCCGTGTCTCTGCTTCCTTCCTTGTTTGAAAGCGCCCTGTTTTAGTGAGAAAGCGCCCCCCGTGCATACCGGGAGCCCCAGTGGGGGGCGGGCTTCGGGCTCACAGCTCTGCTGCCCCGCCTGCCCGTCTGTTCGTCTTAACAGGCTTGATTTCTAACAAAATCTCCTGCTTGCTTTATCTCTGAACATGTGTGTAACAGTTTCAGAAAAGGGCAGAGCCTCATCAACACCACTCTGATGATTAAAAACAGTCTCAGGTTCCTTTGCTGTCCTTCTGTCCCCGGAGTGGCCCCACCGGGGAGGCTGGGTCCAGCCACATGAACTGATTCCTTTAGGTGTGGTCACCTCCATCCCCCCTCCCCACGTAGGTACAGAGCTACAGTCACTTGCTTTATTTTGCTTTTGTTATTTTTGGCATTCTATTTTTAAAATCTTGTTTTGATTTCATTTTGTGATTATGCAAAAATCAGATGTTTTTCCCAAGTCAAATCCATCAAACATGGTCCCCCCCACAGGGGTCTCTTCTCTTCCTTCTCGAGCCTCCCTGGTCCTTGGTGATCATCTGTGTAGTTTTATCTCTGCATTTACAAACGAGGGGCATACAGGCACACACGTTCCTCTCCCAGGGGGCACCCTGTCCTCCCTGTCCTCCACCTGCAGTCACACCTGGTCCCAGCAGCTCTGCCCCCTCCCACCAGCTCCGGAAGGCCTGCATCACCAGGCGGCCTTCCTCACTGAGGATTCCATGTTTTCACAAGTGATCTTTGGGATGCATTCCTAGAAGCACGATTGCTTGGTCAAAAAGTGAATGCATATTAAGAACAGAATTTTCAAACCCAGTGCCTGAGGACAGCCCGTAAAGAGGAACCATCAAGGTTCCTGGATCATCGTCTGCTGTTCACAAAAGACTGAACATATTACAGCTTTGATGAGCTGGGGTTACTTCCTGTGACAGATTCCTAGAAGCGGACTCCTGGGGCAGCTGCTTTTCCGACCGGACGCCTGCCTCTCTGCCCAAGTCTTTCTTCCAGGCTCACAGCTCCTGGGAGACCGTCCCCTCACCCCGCCACTTTCACAGTCTGATGATGCATCCCGCCCCATCACTGGCCCATCCACAGCTCCTCCTGGAAACACCCGCGGCCCCAGCCCAAGCCTGTGCAGTGGTCCTCACACATTTCCCTCCCTCATTTCATCTGCTGCCGCCTGGTCTGGCCTGCCAGCTTCTTGTGGGCAGGGCCTTCCATCCACGGTGCCCAGCCCCAGGCTTGCAGCCAGAAGTGCTCCATGGACACGTTGGACAATGGGGAGCTCCTGAGAATGGGGCTGCTGTTTGGCTCGCAGATGGGGGGGCTGGGGAGTGATGTGTGTCCCCAGGGTTTCAGGCCTCCATGCTTTTGCTGGGCGGTTCCTCTGCCCGCCCAGCAACCTCCAGGCGTCATCCTTCGATACCATCTCAGGGAATATGCAGCCTGTCTTCCCCCGGAAGCTGAGCCTCTGTGGTCCCTGCGCCAGAACCTTCGTCCCAGGTCCCTCGCCGTTGGGAGGCACTGCTGCTTGGTGCCTCCCTGAGATCCTCCCGGCTCCCCCTGCTCCTCACACCCACCACTGGGCACCGACGCCAGCAGGAGCGTCAGAGCCGCCCGGCGGTGGCTGCACTCTGCTGGGCTCGAGGTGAACCAGGCTGACCGCTCCTCCTCGGCTCACGCCTGCCGGAGTGTGTCTGACTCAGCGCCTGGCACCTCTACCCGCGCGCTCCTTCCCAGTCTGGTGGGTGCCTGGGCTGGGCTCACCATGTTAGAGGAGCCGGGGGGCACCCTGAAATGAGTCTGCACACAGTAACCCCGGCTTCCCCGTGCAAGACATCTGGGGCCCGCAGCCCCTCTGCCCACGACGCATCTGTCCCGACGCCTGTGCTTTGGTCCTGGACTGTCCAAAGCCTCGGTAAACTGTTGATTGAATGAACATATTTCTTAGGAAGATGCTTTCTTCCTCTGATTTAAGAAACTGGCCACAGAACACAGGCCCTGCCCAGCCGTCCCCCCATTGTGCCGTCTTGCAGGGGCTGTACAAGGCAGATGAGCGATTCGGGCCGGGCGTCGAGACCTACCGGGACGGCAGCCAGGACGTGGGGCTGTGGTTCCACGACCACCTCATCAAGCTGTGCGTGGAGATACCCGGCAGCCTCTCTGTCCACAGCTACCCCGAGTTCTTGGGCTTCCTGACACACATGCCCGCCACGGTTACCCTCGCGGACGAGGATAAGATGGACTGGAGCCTAGAGGAGGGGCAGGACCCGTTCTTCTATGACTACAAGCGGTTTCTCCTGAATGACGACCTCACTCTGCCTCCGGAAATCTATATCTACTCGACCGACAACAGCCACCTGCCCATGACCTCCTCCTTCCGCAAAGACTTGGACGCCCACATCTTTCTGAACGACATCCCTCCATTTGTTGATGATGGAGAGCCCTGGTTTATCAGAAACGAGACCCCTCTGATGGTCAGAATCCAGAAGCAGGCTTACAGGTTCAGGTAACCCGGCCGGTCTTCTCTCCTCACCCCCAGGGCTCGATGGCCCTCCTGTCCTCTGATGGGGGCTCACTCCGGCTGGGGGTCCTGAAGGCCTTTGGCGGCCGGCCCTGCAACTCGGCTGTCCTGGCTGTCTGTCAGGATATTTTTAACCCCATTCCTACACTTTGTCCTCAAATATCTATAAACTATTTTGGAATGCATGTTTTGTGAACACAAATGCTACTTATGCATGCATCATCTACCTATCCACCCATCCATTTACCTATTCATCCACCCATCCATCCATCTACCCAGTTATATCCATTCACGTGTCCATCCATCCATCCACCCACCCATCCATCCACCCATCCATCCACCCACCCACTCATCTATCTATCCACCTATCATATCCATCCACCCATTTACTCATGCACCCACCCTCACATCCATCCGTCCACCTATCTACCCATCCATCCATCTGTTCACTCATCCATTCACCTATCCATGCACCCATCTATCACCCATCCATCTATCTATCCATCATGCAAAGGTTAGCTGAGCCTATAATGTTTTATTTTTAAAGTGATACAGCTGTTTCCACTGAGGAAAGATGCTTGCTTAGCCAGCATCTTCACCTGTGGGCAGTGTGTCCCCTGGCGGCCGGCCAGCTGCTTAGGGTGCCCTAGGAGCAGACTGTGATGGGGGAGAAGGGCGGTGGTCCGGGACAGAGGCACAAAAGAGGAAGTGTGGACGGGAGGCAGGGCCCCTTTGGTGGCAGGGCTTGGCATCCAGAGTCTGGCTCCCCCCACCGAGGCTCCCTGACCGCCAGGAACAAGCGGGCTCACGGCAGCTGGAACATGGACGCCATCCTGGAGGGGCGGCGGAGCGGCTTTGGGCACCGTGGGCCCAAGGAGCGGCTCTCCGAGGAGATGATCCTGAAGGCCCAGGAAGGGAATTACGACTGGATTCATGGGATCCTGAGGGACAACCTCGTCAGCCCCGACGTGGCCGATGCCAAGGGCTACACGGTGCTCGCCGCCGCTGCTGTGCGTGCCCCACCACCGCAGGGTCACTCATAGGACCGCTGACCCAGAGGGCCCTGGGCGATGGCCCCTCGTGGGAGGGGGCTGCCCTCCCCCTTCTGCCCTGTGCAGCCCCCCCGTGGGATGGGCATGCAGGGTCAGATGGGAAGGGGGGTGGGTGCCTTTGCCTGGCACAGCCCAAGTGGGGGCTCGCCTCTGCGCTGGCTGGGGCGTGGGCCTCACTGGGGCCCTGGCCCCTGCTGAGAGTGCCCGCTGTCCTCGCCAGGCTGGCCTCCTCCCTGCAGGTCCACAGTCACACTGACATCGTCAACCTCCTGCTGGACAACGGGGCCGACGTGAACAAGTGCACGGACGAAGGCCTCACCCCGCTGAGCATGTGCTTCCTCCTCCACTACCCGACCGCGTCCTTCAAGCCCAACATTGCCGAGAGGACAGCGCCCGAGCCCCAGGTCAGCGCGGGGGCCCTGTGCCAGGAGTCAGGGTCTGCGCCAGCCCATCCCCGCCCCATCCCTGGGTACCAGTCCCCTGTCCAGCTGTCTACACATCCAGCTGTCCCCCTCCCCCATCCCCTGCCGTCCATCCCCCATCCACAGTCCCCAGCCCCTCCCCCATCCCCTGCCGTCCATCCCCCCATCCTCAGGCCCCCACCCCCTGTCCTCAGCCCCCCACTCCCCATCTAGCCATTCCCCCTCCCCTATCCCCCACCTTCCATTCTCTCGCCCCCCCACCCCCCAACCACCTGTCCCCCAGCACTGCAGACTCATCCACCTGTACCCCTCCCCATCCCCTGACATCCATCCCCTCCCCCTCCTCAGCCCCCCTCCCCCATCCCCCCATCCAACTCTCCCTTGTCCAACTGTCTGCTGGTCCACTCGTCCCTCATCTGTCTACCTGTCCCTCAGTCCACCAGTTCCCCGCTCCCGTCCACCAGCTCCACAGCCTTCTCGTGCAGACCAGGCTCAAATGGGATGAATTGACACTAAGGTGGGCAGGCAGCAAATGGGAGGAAATCGTCATGGTCACTGGGTGCCCTGAGCTTGTTGCTATGACACAGAGGACGTGTCCCTTAGGAGGCCATGCGCAGCCGCTGGGGCCTCAGGACAGAGGTCTCTGTGGACCCTGCACAGGGCCTACTGGGGCCTCTGGTGACCGGCACTGCTGGATGCCCCTGAGCCTTTCGGGATGCCTGCTCCGGTGGTTCTGGGTGGGTACTCAGGGTGGAATTGCCGGGCCCTTCACAGAAGCAGTTAGTCACAGATGGCTGGGCCTGGCCCTGGCCTTTCTGCCTGGGGGTGGTCCGCGGTGGGACCTGAGAACCTGCATTTCTGGCGCTGCTGCTGCCTGTCCCTGGGCCACAGCTGAGAACAGAGGCTGTGACGGCAGGTAGAGGGTGGCACCAATCCGCAGAGCTCGACGCCGGCACCCGCTGGATTCGGACGTTTCCAGGGCTCACATTAGAAAAAGGCAGAGCAGGTGGAATTCACTGTGACAATTAGCCCGTGTATCCAGAATTCCCCGGTCTGGTGTGCAATCAGTATAGCGGCCCGTGGGGAGACACTGGGCATCGATTCTCCAGTCGCCTCACCTACGATGCGGGGTCTGCGCCGGAGCCTGCGTGGCGCGGCGGGTCCAGTTGCCTGGGGGCGGGGCGGCGCGGCGCGGGCCGGCCCTGCGGGTGGAGGCGGCTTGCGGGTCAGCACTGTCCTCCTTGTCCTGAGGACGTTTTTTCTCGGTCCTTCCCAAAGGAAGCTTCGAAGCCTGTAACCACGGCCCAGCGTTCCTTGTTGATGCCGGAATCGGCCGCGGAGCCGGTGGTTCCGGAGCAGCCGGTGCGGGCGCCGGGCGTCGAGGAGCGCCGCGGGGCTCAGGAGCGGGGCTCCGCCTCAGGGAGGAGCAGCGCCAGCGACTCGGGGCGCTCCCGGGGCGCGGCGTCGGGGCCGCTGGGCTGGAGCTCAGCCTGCAGCAAGGACACGGACTTAGAGTCGGGCCGGGCCGTGCGCCACTTCTGCATCGACCTGCCGCAGGAGCTGCTGGAGTGCAGCGCGCGGGCACACAGCCTGCTGCGGACCCCGGGCCCCCTGCCCGTCGACCGGGGCACCATGAGGAGGATGGCGCTGGGCATGGTCCAGTAGGTGGCGGGCCCAGGGCGCTCCTCAGGGGGAGCCGCGAGCTCCGCTCCCCGCGGGAGGGCGGTTCTGCACGCCGGGGGTCGCTCCCAGTGGCTGGCCTCTGTGCCCTCCCTCGGGCTGAGCGTGGGCTGGGGGCGCTGGCACCGGACGTGCACAGGCGGGCAACTCACCCTCAGTCACCCAGGGACACACGGGTACTCTTGCGCACATGGTCCTTCACCGCGGATGCGCGCCTCGCCCGGGGAGGCTCTCACTGAAGCAGGGCTGTCCCTCCAAGTCCCGAGCACACAGAACGTCTTCAGGGCCAGGGGCCCCTCGCGCTGAGGGCTCTGAGGTGGCCAAGTTTTTCATAAAAACTGGTTATGTGTGTGAATATGCAATGGTTAGTGTCACTTTTGAACGTATTACTAAATATTTGAACACATTTCTCAGACAGGGATGGGTAGAACCCAGGTAAACAAAGCTCTCTGGGGGCCTGGAAGGATCGTACAAGAGCGGAGGGGTCAGAGGGCAGGCCGTCTGAGCGCTGCCACCTTAGACTGACCCAGCCTCCTCTCTCCCTCTGCTGTGCCGGGGGTCAGAGGGGCGGGCGGGCGTACCTTCTCCCTGTGCTCCCACCCGCCCAGCCCCTGCAGGCCCGGCCCTCACGGCGTCCCCACAAAGGGCTGCGTGCTGCTCCGTGCTGCTTGAGAGAGACATGTGTGCTGGTGTGAGTGTGCACTGTGTCACATGTGTGGTTGTGTGTGCGCGCCGTGCTGTGCCTGTGTGTATAGGTGTGTTGCGTGTGTGTGCATGCTGTGTGCTATGCATGTGTGTGCATGCTGTGTTATATCTGTGTGTGTAGGTGTCTATGCGTGTTTACATATGTGTGTGCATGTGTGCGGTGTGTACAACCTTGGACCCTATGGGTACCAGGCAATGTACATCGTCCCCTCACGGCCGCCCCAGGAGGAAGACTGGCCGCACCCCCACCCCGTATCACAGGTGACCTCAGAGAGGCTAAGTGAGCACCAGCGCTGAAGTCGGGCAGGGCCACAGCTGGCCTTGAGCTGGGCCAGGCCGGCCCGCTCGGGGTGGGCTGCCCCGGTGCAGAGAAGGGCTGCAGGCTTGGCGAGGCAGGACCCCGGGGCCAGCGTGCTCCGAGCCAGGCCTCACCAGCACCCGCAGCAGGGGCTCCTTCCGGCCCGGGGCACCGTCCGGGCTTCGGGCCGCGCGGGCCCTCTCCGCCAGCCCGTGACGGTCTCCCTGCTCCTTCCAGACACAGGCGCAGGTGGGCGACCATCGACCTCCTGCTGCGCCGCGGCGCGGACCCCAACCTGTGCCACGTGCCCATGCAGGCCCTCTTCTTCGCCGTCAAGGCCGGGGACGTGGATGGGGTGAGGCTGCTGCTGGAGAACCGGGCCAGGACGGACATCCAGTTCCCGCCCGAGGTGGGCCGCGCCGGGGGCCGGTGACGGCGGGGGGCCCGTAGCGTCTGCTCCCCCCCCCCCCCGCCCCGGCTGTGTTGATACTTGTCAGTTGCTTAGGCCTCTTATATTTAGAGGGTGCTGACTTTTGAAAAGGCTGCCGGTCTTGCTCTGGCTCCTTGCTCACCTTCTGGGCCCCTGAGCCGGGTCGTATATTTCCTCTTTTTCTTGAGTGTAAGTGCCGGGGTACAGGGAAACGGGATTTCAGGTGTCAGACCCAGGAGGATTTCACAGGAACTTTTTGGCTTCACTGACTGGACTCCATCTTTGAAACCTCCTGGAGGAAGGCGGAGACAGCCGGTCTCATAGGAAGCTGGTCCACGAGGGCCTGTGTTTCCGTCTGTCACCCTGACGGACGAAAGCATCTTATGAATCAGAGCAGACGGGTGGGGTTGTGCGCTGGGTTTGTGGTCCACTGTGTGCAGGCCTCTTGTCCTGAATGTCCCGGGATGACGAGAACATGCTGCCTTGGGAACCCGAGGCAGGCAGGGGGCAGGCGGCCACACTCTTGCCCTGGACGGGGGCCCCACGGGCCTTTTTCACACAGAGCCCCACCCTCGGGCTGACGCTGTCGCTCCTTGGGGAGCCGGGGCTGCACCCTCACCTGCCTGTGTTTCCTCTGCAGCTGGGGGCCCTGACCCCGCTCCACATCGCGGCCGCTCTCCCCGGGGAGGAGGGCGTCAAGATAACGGAGCTGCTGCTCCATGCCATCACTGACGTGGACGCTAGGGCGGCCGACCAGGACGACATGTACAAGCAGGGCAAGGTGGGTGTCCGCTCCGTGGCGGGTGGAGTCCCTCTGCAGACGCTGTGAGGTCCCCTCCTGCTTGTTGCCCGTAAGGAGGGTGCCGGACGCTCTGCGAGCTGCAGGCCGGCCTGGATCCAGGCAGAGTGTCCGTGGACACATCCGTGGTCATCTGTGCAAGCCAGGGCCTGTCTGGGGCAGAGGGAGGCAGTGTGGCTTGGGCATCGAGTGTGAACACTCTGCACACAGGCCTGTGGTGTGGGAGAGGCATGCGTACTTGAGGAATGTGAGAGAGAACCTGCTTCTTCAGGTGGCTCACAAAGCCCGGGGGTCCTCACCAGGGTAGGAGGGCCCCCGAGAGGGCATTCTGTAGGAGGCTCTGTCTCACTCCACTCGGGAGTTGCCCCTCTGCCTGGAGACGCATCTTCCCAGGGCTGTGCTCCCTGGCCGAGTCCTCCCACCCCGCCTGCCTCCCAGCCACTCCTCCGTCCCCTGGGCCACCTCTAGGCTGCCGCCATCTGAGAAGGCAGGCCTGGAGCCCCTCAGGCTCTGAGCTCCTGATGTGCCGGGGGAGTATGGCTGAGGGCTTTGCCCTTGCCCGGGTTTGGGGAGTGCGGGCTGTGGGCCTCCTCAGGCAGCCTCCGGGTCCTCCCCGCCCTCAGGGAGCCTCGTGTCCCCAGACCAGGGCTCAGGGCCCCTGTGCCCCCTGCCAACCTGCTCCAACACGTGACGGGGAGGGGATTGGATCCTCAAGGGGCAGGGCAGGCTGCCGGTTCGGGGGGTGACGCTGCAGAAGGGCCTGGGGGCCAGAGGTGAGGCTTGGAGCCCATCAGGGGTGGGGTTCTGGGGCGCAGGGCTGGGGAGGCAGAGCTTGCGTCCTGGCGCATGCAGTGATGCCCCCCTCCTCAGCGAGGCCATGCTGAGGCCCCCTCCACCATGCAGCCCTCCCAGCCTTCCTCCTCCAGACCGAGCCCCTGGAGCACAGCAGCTCTGCCATCTCATCCTCTCATCCGCCCGAGCCTCACCCAGCCCCCAGCACCCAAGGGCGTGCGGCCGGGAGGGGAGGGCGGGCTCGAGGAGTCAGGGTGGCTCACAGGGCACCACTGCAGGCCTGCGGGCTGGAGAGGCGCATGACCTTGGGGGAGCCTGGGTGTGAGCTGGTGCCTGCAGGGGGCGCAGGGCCTGGGCGGCACGTGGCGGGTGTCTCTACTCTGGGGGGACGGGCTCAGGGCCCGGGTGGGCACGTGGCGGGTATCTGCGCTCTGAGGGGACGGGCGCAGGGCTCGGGTGGGCACGTGGCGGGTGTCTCTGCTCTGGGGGGACAGGCTCGGGGCCACCCTCAACCCCACTGTCTGTCCACAGCTGGACCTGCTGCCTTCCAGCCTGAAGCTCAACAACGAAGCAGGCCCGCCCAGCACCTACTACAGCAAGTGCACGTCAGTCCCCGATGAGGGGGGCAGGACGGCCTTGCATGTGGCCTGTGAGCGGGAGGACAGCCACAGGGTGAGGCAGCCTCTGGGTGGGCCGGGGGGGGGTTGTGCACGGGCGCCTTGAAGCATACCCGTGAGTGCCCGTCCATGACTGTGTGTGTCTGTGTGCAGGCGTGTGTGTGAGCTTGTAGGTTGGTCTGTGTGTACATGTGTGTACACGTGCACGTAGGGGGTGGTGAGCCTGCAGCCCTGGCGGGCTGAGCCAGGCCTCGGGTCCTGTGGCCACGTGAGCACACCTGGGTGTGTCAGCCCCTGGCTGCTGTGGTCCAGACCAGGGTCCCCCAGCTACAGGTCATCCTCCCTGAGTGGGCCCCGGACTCAGGGGACTGGGTCAGGTCGGCAGGGAGCTGGGACATGCTGTGTTGAGATAGGATAGGAAGCATCATGGAACTCGTGTGCACGGAGGGGTTATTTCAGAGCGCGTGTCAGGGACACACGTCCACACGCAGGCCTGTGTACCTGTGGGCGGTGGTCACGTATGTCTGTGCTACCAGCCCATCGCCCCCCAGACGGTGACCCCATCTGGCACCGCTGCCTCCTGTCTGCTTTTGGGGTCAGTTCACATGCGGCAGGTGCAGGAACCCCTTGGAGGATGGGTGCGAGGAGCCTCGGGAGCTGGGGAGCTGGGCCAGTGAGCCCCTGAGCGTGTGATACACTGAACCTCTATTTACCTGCCTGTAAGATGAAACAGCAGCAGCCTCATGGGGCTGCAGCGGGATGTTTTTGTCGCTGCCCAGGATGAGGATTTCATGTGCCACCCTGATGGGGGCTGTGAGGGCCTGTGTGGGGGTGGGTGCCCGCACAGTGCTGGCAAGGGACCACCCGCTCCAGAACCCCCCTGTCTTGTCAATGCATCCTCGGGCTGTGTCACTGCCCCACCAGAGAGGGGCGGCGAGCCCAGGCTGAGGCTGGGGACAGCAAAGTTCCAGGAAGGTGGGCTGCCCAAGGCCCCTGGTCAATAAATTGGAGGCCTGGGCTTGGAGCACAGCTCTTTCTAGCTCACATGCCTTTGTCCTTTGTACTGATTTCGAATTTGGAAAAGTTAAGGGGAAACAAAGTCAGGAGACACCATAGGCCATGTCCTCATCAGATTAAGGACAGATCACCAGGGTAAAGGCCAGTGCTAAGATGTGAGGGCTGCGGCCATCCAGCCATCATGCCTGCACTCCAGTAGGGAGAGTGAGGAGAGGGGAAGCCTCCCAGGAACCCCTTGGCACACTCTGTGGGCTCCCCTTGGCCTGGCCGGGCTGGCAAAGGGGGTGGCCTTGCAGGGTGGCCCAGCTGGCCCCTAGGGTCTGCATGTCCGCAGAGCAGGAGGGGTTCTGCAGAGCACTCCTTGTGGTGAGGGGAGCGGAAGGCGGGGGTCAGCTCCCTGCGGGCACTTCCCAGAGAGGAGGAGGGGGAAGCCGAGAGCTTCCTTGGGGGCGAAGGGCTGAAAGCGCTCCTGCGTTCCTTTCGCCTGGCATGTCCTGGTGAAGGGCTCGTCCCCTGCCCCACTTGCCATGTGCCCGGCCCAGCTGTGGTCGTCTCATTAAGCGGCGACAGCTTCAGTAGAGTGGCCCCAGCTCTCCTCTTTGCTTCGAATCAGCTTACTCATCACCGACATCCCTGTTTTCCATCTGAAATGATTGACATTTGGAAAACCTCTTCTCAGCTTGAGGACCCACCCACCGTTCACTACTCAGCGTTCAGGGTGCTTGTGTGTGCCAGGCGGGGCCCCAGTGTGAGGGAGGAGCAGTCTGTGGCCGAGAGGACCGCACGGTGCGTGAGTTTCCCCTGGAGGGGAGGCGCCCCTGTAACCCGCCGGCCTCCCGCCTCTCCCCGCCCAGTGTGCCAGGGATGTCGTCCGGCTCCTCCTGGCCCACAGAGCCAACCCCAACTTGCTGTGGAGCGGCCACTCCCCGCTCTCCCTGTCCATCGCCAGCGGCAACCACCTGGTGAGCACGCCCTGCCCCGCCGGGGGGCCTGCGTGTGTCTGTCTCGTGCCCACTCCAGCGCGGGGTCTGGGGTTTGGTGTCCTTGAGGTGCTCCAGGGACAGCATGGTGTGATGGCCGGAGGGTCCCCTCCCACGAGGACCGAGCGCCCCACAGAGAGAAGGGTGGAGGGAGGAAGTGAGCATGAGGATGAGGGTTCACCCGGGAGGTGCTGACTCAGCCTCAGAGCCCTGGGAAGGCACCCTGTGTGGTTCCCACCTTCTGCGGCTGCCAAGGACCGTGTTTGTTCTTCCATCCACCCATCCACCCACCCATCTGTCTAGCCACCCTGTCATCCACTCATCCACTCAGTCATCCATCCATCCATCCTCCCAGTCATCCACTCATCCATCCATCCACTCATCCATCCATCCTCCCAGTCATCCACTCATCCATCCATCCACTCATCCATCCATCCATCCACCCCGTCATCCATCCATCCATCCATCCATCCATCCTCCCAGTCATCCTCTCATCCATCCATCCATCCACCCCGTCATCCATCCATCCTCCCAGTCATCCACTCATCCATCCATCCACTCATCCATCCATCCATCCACCCCGTCATCCATCCATCCTCCCAGTCATCCACTCATCCATCCATCCTCTCATCCATCCATCCATCCACCCCGTCATCCATCCATCCTCCCAGTCATCCACTCATCCATCCATCTCATCCATCCATCCATCCACCCCGTCATCCATCCATCCTCCCAGTCATCCACTTATCCATCCATCCACTCATCCATCCATCCATCCACCCCGTCATCCATCCATCCTCCCAGTCATCCACTCATCCATCCATCCATCCACCCCGTCATCCATCCATCCACTCATCCATTCATCCATCCACCCCGTCATCCATCCATCCTCCCAGTCATCCACTCATCCATCCATCCACTCATCCATCCATCCATCCACCCCGTCATCCATCCATCCATCCATCCATCCATCCTCCCAGTCATCCTCTCATCCATCCATCCATCCACCCCGTCATCCATCCATCCATCCCAGTCATCCACTCATCCATCCATCCACTCATCTATCCATCCATCCACCCCGTCATCCATCCATCCTCCCAGTCATCCACTCATCCATCCATCATCACTCATCCATCCATCCATCCACCCCGTCATCCATCCATCCTCCCAGTCATCCACTCATCCATCCATCCACTCATCCATCCATCCATCCACCCCGTCATCCATCCATCCTCCCAGTCATCCACTCATCCATCCATCCTCTCATCCATCCATCCATCCACCCCGTCATCCATCCATCCTCCCAGTCATCCACTCATCCATCCATCCACTCATCCATCCATCCATCCACCCCGTCATCCATCCATCCTCCCAGTCATCCACTTATCCATCCATCCACTCATCCATCCATCCATCCATCCACCCCGTCATCCATCCATCCTCCCAGTCATCCACTCATCCATCCATCCATCCACCCCGTCATCCATCCATCCACCATCCATTCATCCATCCACCCCGTCATCCATCCATCCTCCCACTCATCCATCCACTCATCCATCCATCCACTCATCCATCCATCCATCCACCCCGTCATCCATCCATCCATCCATCCATCCATCCTCCCAGTCATCCTCTCATCCATCCATCCATCCACCCCGTCATCCATCCACCCTCCCAGTCATCCACTCATCCATCCATCCACTCATCTATCCATCCATCCACCCCGTCATCCATCCATCCTCCCAGTCATCCACTCATCCATCCATCCACTCATCCATCCATCCATCCACCCCGTCATCCATCCATCCTCCCAGTCATCCACTCATCCATCCATCCACTCATCCATCCATCCATCCACCCCGTCATCCATCCATCCTCCCATCATCATCCATCATCCATCCATCCACTCATCCATCCATCCATCCACCCCGTCATCCATCCATCCATCCTCCCAGTCATCTCATCCATCCATCCATCCACCCCGTCATCCATCCATCCACTCATCCATCCATCCATCCACCCCGTCATCCACTCATCCATCCATCCATCCACCCCGTCATCCATCCATCACTCATCCATCCATCCATCCACCCCGTCATCCACTCATCCATCCATCCATCCACCCATCATCCATCCATCCACTCATCCATCCATCCATCCACCCCGTCATCCACTCATCCACTCATCCATCCACCCCGTCATCCATCCATCCTCCCAGTCATCCATCCATCCATCCACCCCGTCATCCATCCATCCTCCCAGTCATCCATCCATCCATCCACCCCGTCATCCATCCATCCATCCTCCCAGTCATCCATCCATCCATCCACCCCGTCATCCATCCATCCTCCCAGTCATCCATCCATCCATCCACCCCGTCATCCATCCATCCATCCATCCCCAGTCATCCATCCATCCATCCACCCCGTCATCCATCCATCCATCCTCCCAGTCATCCATCCATCCATCCACCCCGTCATCCATCCATTCTCCCAGTCATCCATCCATCCATCCACCCCGTCATCCATCCATCCATCCTCCCAGTCATCCATCCATCCATCCACCCCGTCATCCATCCATCCATCCTCCCAGTCATCCATCCATCCATCCATCCTCCAAGTCCTGCACTTTTCCTTCGTTCCATTCATTTGTCTGTCCTACACATCCACCTGCCCACCCACCCCTCCACCCATCCATTCTTCATCATCCAGACCTCCTTCTCTCTTGTTCAGTTGCTAAGTGGTATCTGACTCTTTGCGACCCCATGGACCGCAGCACGCCAGGCCTCCCTGTCCATCACCAACTCCCGAAGCTTACTCAAACTCAAGTCCATTGAGTCGGTGATGCCATCCAACCATCTCATCCTCTGTCGTCCCCTTCTCCTCCTGCCTTCAATCTTTCCCAGCATCAGGGTCTTTTCCAGTGAGTCAGCTTTTTGCATCAGGTGGCCAAAGTACTCGAGTTTCAGCTTCAGTATTAGTCCTTCCAATGAATATTCAGGACCGATCTCCTTTAGGATGGACTGGTTGCATCTCCTTGCAGTCCCAGTGACTCTCAAGAGTCTTCTCCAACACCACAGTTCAAAAGCATCAATTCTTCGGCGCTCAGCTTTCTTCATGGTCCAACTCTCACATCCATACATGACCACTGGAAAAACCATAGCCTTGACTACACAGACCTTTGTTGGCAGAGTGATGTCTCTGCTTTTTAATATGCTGTCTAGATTGGTCATAACTTTCCTTCCAAGGAGTAAGCGTCTTTTAATTTCATGGCTGCAGTCACCATCTGCAATGATTGTGTTGAATAAAACAGAAGTGTCAAGGATCCTACATTCTAGTTGGGGCAGATGGACCACAATCTGGTGTGTGACAGTGTCAGGCACTAAGTTTATGAGAAACGTGATGATGGGTGAGGGGAGGAGAATGACAGGGGCTTCTTTAGCAGCGTGGCGGGAGAGCCTCTCTGGTGAGATGGCATTTCAAGGAGGCCGGAGGCAGCCATTGTTGGAGAGGGGCTGGGGACCCCGTGCCCCTCCTGCCCGGCCCCTCCACCTCCTGCCTTCGCTTGTGCCCCAAGTCACTCACTCAGCGGGTCATGCGGGCACCTGCTCTGTGACTGGCCCTGAGAGGGGGGCGAGCAGCCTGGAGGAGAGCTTCACCCCAGGCGCAGAAGCTCCCGGAGGGCCAAGCTCGGTGTCTCGTGTGTCTGGAGCAGCGGCTCTGACTCTGGGCTCCCCAGGGGCCCCTGGGCTAGCGACTGGGGACGCAGCAGGGAGCAAGGGAGCCCCGTCCTCTGCATGTGGTCAGGTGATCACGGTGACCGGGTAGAGGCAGGCCGATCCCAGGGACACGGGACCAGCAGGACGTGCGCCTGACCCTGTGGGGTGAGAGGCTGGATCCGGCTGCGTCCCCAGGTGGAAAGCAGAGAGGCACCGGGACCATTTCTGAGCAACTGGACATTGTTCTGAGGAAGCGCTGTACCTGGGCCGCCCTGGGAAGTGGGCGTCCTCGCTAGGGAGTCACCGTGTGCCCGCCCCAGCCTTGCCCGCCCCAGCCTCGTCGTCTGGGCCGCGGCCCCTGGGGGTGGGAAGCTGGGAAGCCGCCCCGCGTGGCCTGGCTCGTCGGGGAGGGGGGGAGCGGGTGCTGACAGGCCTGTCTCTGCCCAGATTGTGAAGGAGCTGCTGTCCTGCGGCGCTGACCCCAACGTGCTCCTGACCAGAGGCCTGGGCAGCGCTCTGTGTATCGCCTGTGACATCACCTATGAGGGCCAGAGGAGCCTGGAGAGCAGGCTGGCCCTGGTGAGCCTGCGGGGCCGGCCTGGGGCAGCGAGGGCAGAAGGGGGAGGCCCCGGCGGGGAGGGTCTGGCCCTTGCTGGCAGCAAGGCACTTCGTGGCGCTTCATGGGCTCTTGCTCTGTGTTCAAGACTTGATTTCCAAACACTTGAGAAAGTACAAACAACTCTTGCCTTTTATAGTTTATAGACCTAAAATATGTTAGTGGCAAACCCACTCAAAAGGCCAGACAAGAGTCCCTAGTTTGTCTTGAGAGACATAAGGCTTGGCTTTAGTCTGGCTGCAGGACTCTAGAGTTTTCAGTGACGGAACCAGATGAGCAGGGATCCAGAAGCTGTGCCCTGGGGGGTGGGGCATGGGGGGGAGCTGTGTCCTGGGGGGGATGGGGAGCTATGTCCTTGGGGGGGGGTGGGGGATGGGGCAGCTGTGTCCTGGGAGGGGATGGGGAGCTGTGTTCTGGAGGGGGTGGGGAGCTGTATCCTGTGGGGGATGGGGAGCTGTGCCCTGGGTGGGGTGGGGGATGGGGCAGCTGTGTCCTGGGGGGGATAGGGAGCTGTGTCCTGGGTGGGGATGGGGAGCTGTGTTCTGGGGTGGGTGGGGAGCTGTATCCTGGGGGGGATGGGGAGCTGTGCCCTGGGTGGGGTGGGGGATGGGGCAGCTGTGTCCTGGGGGGCATGGGCGATGGGGGGGAGCTGTGTCCTGGCGGGGGATGGGGAGCTGTGTCCTGGAGGGGGATGGGGAGCTGTATCCTGGGAGGGGATGAGGGATCTGTGCCCTGGGGGGGAATGGGCGATGGGGGGGAGCTGTGCCCTGGGTGGGGGATGGGGGAGCTGTGTCCTGGGTGGGGGTGCTCTCTCTGCTGGAAGCAAAGCTTCACTGGCAGCGCCCTCAGAACCCAGGGTATTTGTTTGTGAGGAAGCAAAGTTGAGTGATGAGAGGCTGGTGACAGTCTTTGAGGCTGCCTTGTGTCTCCCCAAATAACGACCCTGCTGACACCTGCTCGGCAAGGGTGCATTCTGAACTTCCTGTCGATGACAGCTTGATTCTTGTCTGTCATATAGAGCCTTGTGGTTTGACGTTTTGTCAGCATTTCTGGAGGAAACTGTGAAACCAAAAAACCTCTGTGTAACACAGCATCCTTCCTTGTCGTGGTCTGGGTGGGCGCCTCTGATGGATGCTGTTTGCTATGAATGCAGTTGGTGCTGCGTCAGGAGCGGAGGACCTTGCCTCAGGGTGTGCCAGGGGTCCAAATGCACACACATGTGCATGCACAGGCACATCACACGCCTGTGCATATGTGTGCAAGCACCCCCACACACTCACATAGCTGCTCTCTGCAACCACACACACATGCATGCACACACATGTCCACACACCTGTGCATACATGTGCTTGCAACCGCATACATAGCTTCTCTCTGAAACCACACACATGCATGGACACACATCCACACGCCTGTGAATACGTGTGTAAGCGCACACACAACACACACGCACATAGCTGGCCTCTGCAACCAGGCGCACAGCACCTGCGGTCTCACTGAGCGCCCGCGGGTTGTTGGATGGATGGTGAACATGTGCGGCCTAGGGCTTTTGGCCTCTTTAACCTACAGAACTTGAGATCAAGTCACAGGTTCTTTTGCTCATTCTCTGAGGCGGGGTGAGCTTGTTCCTTATATGGGGTGAATGGAGGGGTGTGTCCAGGGCTCAGTCTGGAGGCTTAGGTGGTCTGCCCGGCCTTCGGTGGTGTTGAGTGCAGGGTGCGTGCGCATACCCTGCTTTTGCTCCCGGCTCTTCAGAAGTGGCAGCTGGGTTTCTGGTCTGTATGTTTCTTGTTGTCCTAATCTGCCTCAACTGCACCTGCACCCCGCTATTTTTAGTCCGTTTGGTTTCTTTGGGTTTTGTTTCCGAAGGAGACGTTTGTCCAGGTGCGAGCACTGCAGCAAGGGCCCCAGGTCCCAGTCTGCCTCACACAGACCGGCTCGGGGCCTGCCCTCCTACTGCTTACGCTCCAGTGGAGTGGGGCCAGACCTCAGCAGGGGGCCCTGGGGGTGCAGTGGGCTCAGGGAGGGCCGCCCGAGGAGCCGGCCAGCCCCCAGACTCGACCTTGCTCTGGGGGTCGCTCTGAGGATGCACTACCCTAATGTCTTGTTTGTCTTGCTGACACTCCGCACACCTGGGAGGCTGGCCCAGCTGGGTCACGCAGGGGGCGGGAGCCCGACCCTGCTCTTCTGCTGGGGGGAGGGCCCCCTGTCCCGCGCCCTGCCCCTGGTGGCTGGGGCAAATGCGAGCCTTTGATGTGGGCTCTGTTCTCCACAGATTGACCAGCTCATTAATTACGGGGCTGACATCCTGAACCCTGTGACGCTTTCACAGGGAGACAAAACGGCTGTGGGCACAGCAGTCGACTATGGGTATTTCAGATTCTACCAGGTGGGTTGAGTCTCTCATTGGCGATGGGGGTGGAGCTGGTGCTTTTAGCATCTCTTGGGCAAGGCAGGCCAAAGGTCGCTCATGCCTCTGACCGAAGTCCTCCCCCGGCCTCCTAGAAGGGAAAATTCAGGCCCCCCAAGCATGTGCTGCCAGAATGGCTGCCTGTGCGCCAGCTCTCTGAGCGTTATCCTGGTCTGTCCTCACAATCATCGCCACGACCATAGTGTACCCCAAACAGTGTTGGCGGTGGGCCAGGGCTGCTGGACCTGCTCCCCCTGGTGGACTAGAGGCCTGGTGCCCCGTGCTCAGAGGTGGTGACTGGCGCTGGGTTGCAGGACCGGAAGATAGCCCACTGCCCCTTCCACATGCTGATGCCTGCAGAGCGGGAGACGTTTCTGGCCCGGAAGAAGCTCCTGGAATACATGGGCCTCCAGCTGCGGCAGGCTGTCTTCGCCAGGGAGCGCCAGTGGGACCCAAAGGCACTACATCTGAGCAAGAGAGGTGGGCATGGCGAGCGCTTAGGCAGGGTGGGTGCGTGGGCGTGGTGGGCAGCCAGCCGGGTGGTCGGCTGCAGTGGGCTCCTCAGGAAGCTCAGAGCCAACCCGGAGGCCCCCTTGGCCTGAGTGTGTGTGACAGGCTTTATGTGTCGTGGAAGAGCATGGGTGCCTCATGCTCGGGGCTGCATCCCCCGAAGGTCTGGCTCCAGGAGGCTGTTTGGGGAGGGCCAGGAAGGGACACACCTGCTGGGCCAGGGTCGACCTGGCCCTCAGATGTTCTGTCAAGGATGTCTGCAAGGGGAATTGAGAAGAGGGGTCTTGGGCTGGGGAGGTGAGCCTGGGAAGAGAAACTGGGGGCGCCATCCCAGGTCTGGGAGCATCACCTTTGTCCAGAGTCCCAGCTGGCCCTGCCCCTGCCTGCCCCACTGCCATGGTGGGGGACACGACACCCGAGGAGGGGCGAGGGGCCCTGCCCTGCAGTCTGCTTGGTGAGCTGCGCCCCGGGGGTGGAACTGGTAGCCAGCCTGGTCTGGGGGTGAAGCCCTGAGTCACGCCCTCCCGAGGGCTCTGCGTGGTCTAGCCCCATGGCAGAGCCAGCCTGAGCTGAAGTCTTGGGTGAGAGCCTGGCGGGTCCTCGGGCGTGGGCGAAGCATCCAGAACACACTGGCGCACGGACGGGAAGCTTGTTTCCTGGCTGTGCTAACAGTCTGCCCAGGTGGGAAAAGTGAGTGGACTCCCGGGGAAGCCGACGGGCCCAGGGGAGGGGCTGTGCCTTCCAGGAGACGGGGGTGGGGCGGGGCGAGCGGCGAGTCTGAGACACGGCTGCCTGTGCGGGGGCCCGGGACCGGTGGCCTCCCCTTGCAGCCACACCTCTGCTCCCGTCCACTGCTTGGAACCCGCACAGCAGGTGATGGGGAGACAGAGGTGGCGCAGGGGACCCCAATGCCCTTCCGCCCGTGCGCTCAGCCCTGACGCAGGGCCCCGCTGTGGCGGGAGCCAACTGCTGTCCCCTCCCCGACACCCCGCCCCCCCCCCCCCCCCCCCCCCCCTCCGCCCTGTCCCGCTCCCGTACACGTGACCCGCCCCATCCCCACCTCTCCCACCTGCCAGGCCCCCATCCACACATGTACACACACACACAGCCCCCAAGCCCACACCCACCCACCTTTCCACACACCACGTGACTGTCTGCACCCTGTCCCCCAACACCTGGACCCACCCCTTAGCCCCGAGACACCCACCTTTCATACACAGCTCTCCTCACTCCTGCACACACAGCCCCCACACTAACGTAAACCTACCAAATCCACCCCCACAGACCTGCACACGCTCAGGTCCTCACCCCGCCTCCATTGCACACATACACCCCAATATCCAAACTTCCTGCACACACGTAATAAGACCCCCATACCCCACCCCACAAATAGTTACTAACCAGATGACCTCCTACCCATTCATACACACATCCCTACCCATCCCTCACCTCCACCCCTCACACCCCTGTTCTCACCCATCTGTACACCTGCTACCCCAACCCAGCCCCTACACAAGCCCCCAGAGACCAACCCCCTCACCCCCCCATGTACCCACACCATTCCTCCCCGCATGCACACTCATCCCATCCTTCCCCGCGGAAACCTGTTACACACTGTCTCACACACACACCCACCATCCATCACAACCCTCCCCACCCCCATGCTTACCAGCCCACTTACAGCCACGCACGTCCACTCACCCTCATGCCGGCTCGTGGCCACTGACCACCTCGTACCTGCGTGCCCACACACGACCTCTCCGTCCTGTCAGCTCAGGGGCTGTAAAGGTACCGCGGCCTGAGGTCAGCGGGTCAGGGGATGCTTAGACAACAAGCAGGTGTTTGCTCAGTTCAGGAGGCTGAAGACCGAGCTCTGGGAGCCAGTGTGGCCAGCTCTGGGGAGGGCCGCTTCCCGGCTCCTTGATGCTGTCTGCCTGTCCTGTTCTCATGCAGGAGAGAGACCGTGCACTTCCTCTGTTTATAGGGCACTGATCCCACCAGAGGGCTCTGCCCCCATCACCCCAAAGCCCCCATCCGAGTCCCATGGCATTGGGGTTAGGCTTTCAGCAAATTAATCTTGGAAGGACACAGATGTGTCCATAACACCCCCCACCTCGACTCAAACACGAGCTCCCCTGCCCTCTCACCTACACACCACCCAACACACAAACAGCAACAGTCAGCCCCAGAGGGGACAGCGATGACGGGAAATGAACAGGTCCCCAGTGAAGAGTGGGCACCACCAAGCACATCGGCGTGGGCGTAATGGAGAGAGGGGAGCAGGAAGTGAAGTCAAAGATACCATGATGAAAACATCCAGAATTTGTTGAAAATCGTCAATCTGTGTATCCAGGGAGCTTAATGAGCTCCTGATAGGATAAACACAGACCCCCACAAACAGACACACCATAGTTAAAGTACTGAGAACCGGATGACTCATCACAAGGGGGCCCCAGTGAAGTCGGCAGCTGGCCCCTCGTCAGAAGGCAGTGGGATGTCACAGTCAAGGGCTCACAGTCAAGCTTCACTGAGAATCCTAGATCCAGCGAAGCTGGCTGAGGGTGACAGAAAGGCATTCCCGAAGATGGAACCCTTGAGAATTTGTCCCTCGTAGTCCTGCTTTGCAGGAAGTGCTAAAGCACGTGACTCCAGATGGAAATCACGTCCTCCATGTGAGTAAAGAGCACTGGCAAAGCTAATTGTAAAATAAAAAATAAACGTGTGTTCTCTTAACAAATTTAAAAAAATTTGCGTAACGATTTATATATAAGCAATTTATAGAAAAATTGCTATAAGCATATATGTATGGATTTTATTTATTGTAATCCTAGTGGCTCAGCTGGTAAAGAATCCACCTGCAATGCAAGAGACCTGGGTTCGATCCCTGGGTTGGGAAGAGCCCCTGGAGAAGGGAACGGCTACCAGCTCCAGTGTTCTGGCCTGGAGAATTCCGTGGGCTGTATAGTAGTCCATGGGGTCACAAAGAGTCGGACATGACTGAGCGACTTTCACTTTCAAGGAAATAACAAAAGTATAGTTTAAAATTATTAAAGAAATTAAACATTACATTTAAAAGTATTCACTTAATGCAAGAAAGTAAATAAAGGAGAAGTTCAGTTCAGTCGCTCAGTCGTGTCTGACTCTTTGCGACCCATGAACCGCAGCACGCCAGGCCTTCCTGTCCATCACCAACTCCCAGGGTCCACCCAAACCCATGTCCATTGAGTCGGTGATGCCATCCAACCATCTCATCCTCTGTTGTCCCCTTCTCCCAGCATCAATCTTTCCCAGCATCAGGGTCTTTTCCAGTGAGTCAACCGTTCACATCAGGTGGCCAAAGATTGGAGTTTCAGCTTCAACATCAGTCCTTCCAGTGAACACCCAGGACTGATCTCCTTTAGGATGGACTGGTTGGGTCTCCTTGCAGTCCAGGGGACTCTCAAGAGTCTTCTCCAACACCACAGTTCAAAAGCATCAATTCTTTGGCGCTCAGCTTTCTTCACTGTCCAACTCTCACATCCATACATGACTACTGGAAAAACCATAGCCTTGACTAGATGGACCTTTGTTGGCAAAGTAATGTCTCTGCTTTTAAATATGCTATCTTGGTTGGTCATAACTTTTTTTCCAAGGAGTAAGCGTCTTTTAATTTCATGGCTGCAGTCACCATCTGCAGTGATTTTGGAGCCCAAAAAGGAGGAGTAGAAGGACAGAAATACGAGACACATAGAAAACAAAATATAAAACAGCAAATGTAAACCCAGCCATGTCAGTAATAACATTAAGTATGAGTGGACTAAATAATCCAGTCAAGAGACAGAAACCATCAGATTGAATAAACATAAGAAAAGTCCATTTACATGCTTACCACAGGATACATATTTTAGACTCAGTGATACAGATATATTGAAAGTAAAATGATAAAAGAAAATATCTTACATCATGAAAATAACAACCACAAGAAAGCTGGAATGGCTACACTTACCAGAATATGGAGTTTAAAGCAAAAATATTACTGACAATAGAGAGAGACATTGTGCAGTGTGGTCAGAAATATACATACAGTAGCAAACCAAATTCAGCATCGTGTCAAAGAACTATCTACCATGACGGAGTGAGATCTACTCCAGAAATGCAAGGATGGTTTAACAACAACAAAATTGTCAATGTAATATACCACACTATTAAAATGAAAGAAAAAATTCAATCGATGTAGAAAATCCAACATCCTTTCACAATGAAACACACCACAAAGAACAGAGGGCATTTCTTTAACCTGATACATGGCACCGGCAAGAGCACGCCCACAGCTGACACCAAGTCAGCGATGAAGGCTGGGTACATTCTCACCCCAGGTCACGAGGAAGACAACCGTCTTCTCTCACCACTTCTGTGAGTCAGCGATGAAGGCTGGGTACATTCTCACCCCAGGTCAGGGAGAAGATAGACGTGTTCTCTCACCACTTCTGTGTGACACTCTACTAGAGTTGTAAACCATGCAATTAGACAAGAAAAGTAAGTGAAAGGCATCCAAATTGGAAGGGAGAGTTAAAGTTACACCCCGCTTTATCACCAGCTCCCCCAGAAGCATCACTCTGGTGCCAGGTGGTTTGGGAGGGTACTTTGGCCCTGCCCACTCTGTCACTCACAGAGCTGCTTCCGGACGCCACCACAGCATGGGGAGTGGTCCTGGGGGCTGGGGGGCATGGAGAGCAGGGAAGGAGGGTCCCCACATTCTCTACTCTCCTGGCCAGTGGGTGTTTCTTTGTGGGGTTCCTGCGTCTTAAGCGGTGCCGGGGGCGTGGAGGATGGGTGGCCTTTCTTGAGAGGACTGACGCGTTGTCTGAGGACAGGACAGCAGATGGGTGTGGTCGAGCATCAGGTGATCACTGTGGGGCTTGCTGCTCTCCTGTCCCCCAGCCCTCTGGGCGTCCTGCCACCAGTGGCCAGAGAGCAGAGCCAAGAGTCTCCAGACCAGAGGGAACTTGGTGCCGCCCTGTGGCCATTAAAGGCAGAGTCAGGAGCCGGAGCTGGGGCCGACAGCCAGGAGGCTTGCAGACCTCAGGGCGTGGGTGCAGGAGCAGAGGGACACACCCTGCTCTGTGCCCTCAGACCTGCTGGGGGCCACTCAAGGGCTGTGCTGCCCGCCCCGCAGGCCTTGCAGGGCCAGGGAGGGGGCTCACCGGGTGGTGGAGGTGGGCAGCTCAGTGCCGCTTTCCATATGTGGGCATCATGCACGACCAGGGGGCCATGGAGGCTAACGTGGGTCTCTCTCGGTGCAGTGGAGCTGGCCCCCTGCCTCCGGCTGAAGCAGAAGGGCACCGGCGTGCCCAAGGCGCAGGACTTGCTGGAGCAGGAGCAGTAAGTGGCTGGATGGTGCCCAGCTGGGTGGTGCTGCTGAGCCTGCCACTACCTCCCTGCCTGGGGCAGTGTCGCTCCCGAGGGGCTCAGCTCTGCTGCGGGCCGTGGCTCAGGCCAGGATGGCGGCAAGGCGGTTGCAGGCTCACTCGTGCAGTGGCCTGGGTGGCTCTGGGTGGGTTCCATGGCCCCCAGGGTAGGGGGAGTGGCCAAGTGGGTGTGAGCCCGGCTCTGCTGCTCGGGGATGCCCCCCACACCCGTCAAGGTGGAGGTGCTGCCCTGTGCCCCACACCCTCCTCGCCCCCCCACTGCTGGCCCCCTCGGGTCTCAGCTCTGCCCCGTCCCTGCTGTTGGGGGGCAGTCTCTGCATGCCCAGCACTGTGTTATCCCCATGGGCATCCTGGACAGTTTCTGCCCAGGAAACCCTGGTGGGCAGTGTGGGGGTGGCTGGGCGGGCGAGGGAAGGGCACCCACCCAGCTCACTGGCCTCCCACCCCTGCCGGCCCCGCGCAGGCCCACCCAGAACTGGCTTCCCCACCACAGACTCCTCCCACCCCCTCGCCTTGGTGATGACGTGAGGGTCCCCGAGTGGGGGGGTGTCATTTCCTGCCCGGTTGGGTTGGCCAGCACAGGGTAGGGGCTTGTTTCCTGTTCCCGGTGGCACCGGGCTGAACATGCTTAGACCGGGACTCACGAGCTGGCTGTTCTGAGCGCAGGACGCAGCAGGTCCCTGCGCCCAGGGCCTCAGGCACACGTGCCGGGTGCCCCCTGACTGCCCTCCCGCTCCCTTGCAGGATTCCCTTCTTCAAGTTCTGCTACCAGTGCGGCCGCTCCGTCGGGGTGCGCCTGGCACCCTGCACCCGCTGCTATGGGATCCTGACCTGCAGCAAGTACTGCAAGACCAAGGCCTGGGCCGACTTCCACAAGAAGGACTGCAGCGCCCTCATGGCCATTGGTGAGTCCGGGCGGTGGCTGGGCTGCTGCGGGGCGGCCAAGGGGGTGACCCCAGTCACGGCCGGAAGTCTCCCCAGTTCAAGCCACTTTGCAGAATTCTCGGGGAGGGGGCCTGTGTGGGGACAGGGAGGCACACAGGGAGGAGAGCCCAGGGCTGAGGGCGGTGACTCCCTGGCGCTGGTGCTCCGGCGAGGCCACTGGTGGGCAGGGCGGTGGGCAGAGCTGTCCCCTGGCACATGGCCAGGCGGCCTAGGCCCTGTTGGGGTTGGGGGGAGCAGGGGTGTCCTGCTCTTTCTCAGAACCTGTCCTTGGCTCCAGTGGAGAGGCCGGACGGACCCCTGCCCTTGGGCCCGTGCCCCTGGAGCTCTGATCCACAGCATCACCTCTGCTTCCCACTCTGTGAAATGGGTCTTTTAGCAACAGGCCGCTGTGGGGTGCACCCTGGATCCGGCCACGGTGCCCTCACCTTGGGGGCTGCAGACAGGGGCCTGGGTCGTCTCTGAGGAGCAGTTACCCTGACACCTGGCTCTCGCCGTGCATCCCGCACACGTGTGAGCTCTGAGCAGAGCCTACCTGTGCAGCCCTCACCCCACATTGGGCTCTGGGCACCCCTGCTGCGGGGGGAAGCGGGGAGCCCCGAGAGCAGAGACTGCTCTGGGCGTTGCTTCCAGCAGCAGCCACAGGCCTGCGAGGGCACGTGGGCTCCTCGGGGACGGCCTGGTCCCTCACCTCCGGGCTGCCTGCTCCCTGCCAGTTTCTTATCCAGGGGAGCAGCAGGAGGCGGAGTCCTCGAGGGTGGACGGATCTCAGTGAAGAAGCGGCCAGGCCAGGCGGGCTGGGCCGCCGGTCCCCCACTGCTGGCACCTGCCTGTGGGGCCGCCTCTGGGCTGCTGGCCCCGAGGAATCTAGGGCAGGGGGTCTGCTCCTGCAGCGTGGTGCATAACAATGTCTCCCCCATCCTCAAAATAAAGCAGCCCCTTGGAGGGGTTTTAACCCTCTCCACCCCGACCCAGCTTCCCAGGTGGCGCTAGTGGTAAAGAACCCACCTGTCAGTGCAGGACACATAAGAGACGCAGGTTCGATCCCCGGGTGGGGAAGATCCCCTAGAGGAGGGCATGGCAACCCAGTCCAGTGTTCTTGCCTGGAAAACCCCATGGACAGAGGAGCCTGGCGGGCTACAGTCCATGGGATCCCAAGGACTCGGACATGACTGAATCGACCGCACACACGCATGCACCCCTACCCAGGCCAGGAGCTCTGTGTCCAGCTGGTGGTCTCGCTGGCCCCCTGGCCTCGGCTGTCTGTCGGGAGAGGAGGGTGGTGGGTGCGTGTCGGGACTGGAGCGTGCTCTGGAGGTGCTGTCAGGAGGTGGGGGTGTCTGGGCTCATCACGGCTCACAAGGGATGGGGTGGCCCCTCCGGTCCCTGCCCACGGTCTCTGGACTGTCCACTAGTGTCCAGGGCGTCCATTTCTTCCACGTGCATTTGCTGAGCATCCGCTTTGCCAGGGCTGTTCTGGGGGGGGCTGGTGGATGTGGGAATCACCCCCAGCTGAGACGGAGGGGAAACTAGAGGGTGACCGTGAGCCAGGAAGGGGGGGTACCCGGGTGGTGCGTCTGCCCCCATGGAGGGGCGGGAGGAGGGGGTGGTGAGGCATGAGGGCCGGGGACCCCATCTTCCGGCAGAAAGGTGCTGGGTGCTCCAGGGAGGGGCTTGCTGCTGGGAGCAGAATGGTGGGGGGCGGTGGGCAGGTGGCAGAGGAAGTCGGGGGGGTTGGACCCCAGCAGGGGAGGACCCCGACCCAGCAGGCTTTTCGCTGGTCAAGGTGGCGCCTGCAGGCCTGCTGGTTTTGCCTGATCTCCAGAGTCTCTTGTCAAGGACCGGGCTCCCTAGTGGGGCCCCCTCCTTCCCTGGGGGAGTTCACCGGGGGCCACCCCGCTTGCTGCTCCCGGCAGGGCAGAGGAGAGGACCTGGTCGTTGCTCTGGAGCTGGGCTATCTTTGCAGAGGGCCTCCCCGTGGAGGCTGGGGGTGGGTCTTTGGACCTGCCTCAGCCAGGTCTGGCTGCAGGCCACCCCAGGACCTGTAATGTGGCTGTGGAGCACCTTCCTGGAGGGGGGGCCCAGGGGTGCCTCCCACTACATCTGCCAGAAGGAAAACTTCCCTAACGATGACTTCTTACAAATTACACTTGTTCTTGTACAAAAGTTAGAGAACATGTATACGCAAAAGAAAGAAAAAGGAGATGTTATCCCAGCACCTGGAAATCGCCGCGGCCGACACTTTGGTGTGCATGCTTCCAATCTCACCTGTGAGTCTATATAGACACCAGTGGAAACAGTGACAGACTTTATTTTCTTGGGCTCCAAAGTCATGGTGGATGGTGACTGCAGCCATGAAGTTAAAAGATGCTTGGAAGAAAAGCTATGACAAACCTAGACAACATATTAAAAAGCAGACACATCACTTTGCTGACAAAGGTCTGTGTAGTCAAAGCTATGGTTTTCCCAGTAGTCATGTATAGATGTGAGAGTTGGACCATGATGAAGGTTGAGTGCTGAAGAATTAATGCTTTTGAACTGTGGTGTTGGAAAAGTCTGTTGAGAGTCCCTTGGATAGCGAGGAGATCAAACCAGTCAATCCTAAAGGAAATCAGTACTGACTATTCATTGGAAGGATTGAAGCTGAAGCTCCAATATTTTGGCCACCTGATGTGAAGAGCCAACTCATTGGAAAAGACCCTGATGCTGGGAAAGATTGAGGGCAGGAGAAGGGGACGACAGAGGATGAGATGGTTGGATGGCATCACTGACTCCATGGACAAGAGTTTGAGTAAACTCCGGGAGATGGTGATGGACAGGGAAGCCTGGCTTCCTGCAGTCCATGGGTTCTCAAAGAGTCCGATACAACTTAACGACTGAATAACAGAAGACATCATATGTAACATGTGTGCACACACCCCGCACACGCATGCATATCTAAAGTGGGAGCACGGTCATATTCTAAACTAGGCCGTGAACATCTTTCTGTGCTATTTATCTGCAACATTTTCCCCAAATGAAAATGGTCTTTATTCTGGTTGTGCAAGATGAAATCAGCATAAAGCATCCCAGTCTATTCAAGGATAACAACGCTGAACGTGTTTAGATTTTAATCTGTGCACACGTGCACACACGCACGTATGTCCTCCAGCACTCCATGCATGCATGTGTGCTTTTCCGTGCACTCCATCCATCCATCCATCCATCCATCCATCAAAACAGAAAGGTTCACTTTGATCCTTAACCTGCCTTCCTAGTGCCCTGTGGGGTCCTGTCACTTCCACGCAGGAACCCCAGCATGTCTGCCTGATGCCCCTTTGATGGGCATGTAAGTTCACCATCCACGCGTGCAAGGCCGCTGCACACACGCTATTGGCCGATTTTCTGCGTTGCCTAAATTCACGGGGATTAGCTCTTCACACCGTCTCCTGATGGGAGAGACTGAGGGGGAAACTGGGTCTGGTTCTGATGGGTGGGGCGTGCTCAGTAAATCTTTAATCTAATTTTCTGTTGGTGGGCGGGGCTGTGTTCCCTCCCTGTTATTTGACCTGAGGCCAAACTATGGTTGAGGTAATGAGGATAATGGCGACCTCCTTCAAAAGGTCCCGTGCATGTACTGCTACTCAGTGCCCCCAACCCTGCAGCAGGTCACCGCCAGCCCACGCCTCTGCTTGAGACTCCTGGACACTCCCGGGCAAGTCTGGGTCAGTCTCTTGTGGGGTCACTGCTCCCTTCTCCTGGGTCTCCTGGTGCACAAGGTTCTGTTTGTGCCCTCCAAGAGTCTGTTTCCCAGTCCTGTGTAAGTTCTGGCAGCTCTATGGTGGGGTTAACAGCGACCTCCTCCAAGAGGGCTTATGTCATACCCAGTCTGCTGTACCTAGAGCCCCTGCCCCTGCAGCAGGCCACGCTGACCTGGACCTCCACAGGAGACACTCAAAGACAGTTCTGGCTCAGTCTCTGTGGGGTCTCTGGGTCCTCATGTGCACAAGGTAAGTTTGAGCCCTCTAAGCATCTCTGGCAGGTATGGGGACGATTCTAAACATGATTTTGCCCCTCCTACCATCTCTGTGGCTTCTCCTTTGCCCTTGGACATGGGGTATCTCCTCACAGTCCCTCCAATGCCTGTGAGATCAGTGGAGAAATAACTCCAGAAAGAATGAAGAGATGGAGCCAAAGCAAAAGCAACACCCAGCTGTGGATGTGACTGGTGATGGAAGTCAAATCTGATGCTGTAAAGAGCAATACTGCATAGGAACCTGGAATATTAGGTCCAAGAATCAAGGCAAATTAGAAGCGGTCAAACAGGAGATGGCAAGAGTGAACACTGACATTTTAGGAATCAGTGAACTAAAATGGACTGGAATGGGTTCAGATGGGACTACTGTGGGCAGGAATCCCTTAGAAGAAATGGAGCAGCCAGCATAGTCAACAAAAGAGTCTGAAATGCAGCACTTGGATGCGATCTCAGAGACGACAGAATGATCTCTGTTCATTTTCAAGGCAAACCATCCTGTATCACGGTGATCCAAGTCTGTGCCCCGACCAGTAATGCTGAAGAAGCTGAAGTTGAACGGTTCTGTGAAGACCTACAAGACCTTCTAGAACTAACACCCAAAAAATACGTCCTTTTCATTATAGGGGACTGGAGCAAAAGTAGGAAGTCAAGAGATACCTGGAGTAACAGGCAAGTTTGGCCTTGGAGTACAGAATGAAGCAGGGCAAAGGCTAATAGAGTTTTGCCAAGAGAACACACTGGTCATAGCAAACACCCTCTTCCAACAACACAAGAGAAGACTTTACACATGGACATCACCAGATGGTCAACATCGAAATCAGACTGATTATATTCTTTGCAGCCAAAGATGGAGAAGCTCTATACAGTCAGCAAAAACAAGACCGGGAGCAGACTGTGGCTCAGACCATGAACTGCTTATTGCCAAATTCAGACTGAAATTGAAGAAAGTAGGGAAAACCACTAGATCATTCAGGTATGACTTAAATCCCTTATGATTATATAGTGGAAGTGAGAAATAGATTTAAGGGATTAGGTCTGATAGAGTGCCTGAAGAACTATGGACGGATGTTCGTGACATTGTACAGGAGACAGGAATCAAGACCATCCCCAAGAAAAAGAAATGCAAAAAGGAAAAATGACTGAGGAGGCCTTACAAATAGCTGTGAAAAGAAGCGAAAGGCAAAGGAGAAAAGGAAAGATATTCCCATCTGAATGCAGAGTTCCAAAGAATAGCAAGGAGAGATAAGGAAGCCTTCCTCAGCGATCAGTGCAAAGAAATAGAGGAAAACAGTAGAATGGGAAAGACTAGAGATCTCTTCAAGAAAATTAGAGATACCAAGGGCACATTTCACGCAAAGATGGGCTCAATAAAGGACAGAAATGGTATGGACCTAACAGAAGCAGAAGATATTAAGAAGAGGTGGCAAGAATACACAGAAGAACTGTACAAAAAAGATCTTCACGACCCAGATAATCACGATGGTGTGATCACTCACCTAGAGCCAGACATCCTGGAATGCGAAGTCAGGTGGGCCTTAGGAAGCATCACTATGAATAAAGCTAGTGGAGGTGATGGAATTCCAGTTGAGATATTTCAAATCCTGAAAGATGATGCTGTGAAAGTGCTGCACTCAATATGCCGGTAAATCTGGAAAACTCAGCAGTGGCCACAGATCAGTTTTCATTCCAATCCCAAAGAAAGGCAATGCCAAAGAATGCTCAAACTACCGCACAATTGCACTCATCTCACACGCTAGTAAAGTAATGCTTAAAATTCTGCAAGCCAGGCTTCAACAGTAGGTGAACCGTGAAATTCCAGATGTTCAAGCTGGATTTAGAAAAGGCAGAGGAACCAGAGATCAAATTGCCAACATCTGTTGGATCATTGAAAAAGCAAGAGAGTTCCAGAAAAACATCTATTTCTGCTTTATTGACTATGCCAAAGCCTTTGACTGTGTGGATCACAGCAAGCTGGAAAGTTCTTAAAGAGATGGGAATCCCAGACCATCTGACCTGCCTCCTGAGAAACCTGTATGCAGGTCAGGAAGCAACAGTTAAAACCTGATATGGAACAACAGACTATTTGGACATGGTTCCAAATAGGAAAAGGAGTACGTCAAGGCTGTATATTGTCACCCTGCTTATTTAACTTATATGCAGAGCATATCATGAGAAACGCTGGGCTGGAAGAAACACAAGCTGGAATCTAGATTTCCAGGAGAAATATCAATAACCTCAGATATGCAGATGACACCACACTTAACAGACGAAAGTAAAGAAGAACTGAAGTTCTTGATGAAAGTGAAAGAGGAGAGTGAAAAAGTTGGCTTAAAGCTCAACATTCAGAAAACTAAGGTCATGGCATCCGGTCCCATCACTTCATGGCAAATAGATGGGGAAACAGGGGAAACAGTGGCTGACTTTATTTTGGGGGGCTCCAAAATCATTGCAGATGGTGACTGCAGCCATGAAATTAAAAGATACTTGCTCCTTGGAAGGGAAGTTATGACCAACCTAGACAGCATATTAAAAAGCAGAGACATTACTTTGCTGATAAAGGTCTGTCTAGTTAAAGCTATGGCTTTTCCAGTGGTCATGCATGGATGTGCGAGTTGGACCATAAAGAAAGCTGAGCACCGAAGAATTGATGCTTTTGAACTGTGGTATTGGAGGAGACTCTTGAGAGTCCCTTGGACAGCAAGGAGATCCAACCAATCCATCCTAAAGGAGATCAGTCCTGGGTGTTCATTGGAAGGACTGATATTGAAGCTGAAACTCCAATACTTTGGCCACCTGATGCGAAGAATGGACTCATTGGAAAAGACCCTGATGCTGGGAAAGATTGAAGGTGGGAAGACAAGGGGATGACAGAGGATGAGATGGTTGGATGGCTTCATCAACTCGATGGACATGAGTTTAAGCAAGCTCCGGGAGTTGGTGATGGACAGGGAAGCCTGGCGTGCTGCGGTTAATAGGGTTGCAAAGAGTCAGACACGACTGAGCGACTGGACTAAACTGAACTGAACCTGTAATTGTATAGTCAGCTAAGAGCTCATTTTGGTGCAGGGCCTGAGAGCTGCCTGGCTGGAGCTCAGTGCCCGGGATCAGCGGTGACCGAGTGTCCCCTTCCGTTTGCTGCCCGTCCTGGGTGCTGGCCCCACTGCCCAGGACGGCCGCTCCCCAGCTCCTGCCCTCTGAGCTGCAGTTTGCTGTCCGCACGCACTCAGTCGATTGGTCAGGCGGCAGGTTTGAGAATGTCTTGTCGGGCGCTGTGATTACTTTCAGGGTTTAGTTTGGGAGACGGTTGGCATCTTTCATGTGCTGTTTTCCGGTCAGCCATGTGCTGCTGTTGCTTGATCATTTCCGTTACACAGGAATCACCGTCATCTGGTTTCACACCTCACACCCAGCCTTCAGCTGCTCAGCTCCGCCTTCATCGTAGGCTCCCCGATGACGCTGCCACGGCCGGGCGGCTCCTCCCGTCTCCTGGCCGCCCCCGAGGCTCCTGCGCACCCAGAGGCCGGGCCGTGTGGCTTCTCCATTGGCCTGAGTCCCCTCAAAGCCCGAGAGGCTCAGGCCTGCTCCTGCCCGCACCCAGCGCTCACCCCCGGCACACGGCTGCGGCCCTCTGCCTGGACCGCCCTCCCCCCTGCTGCCCCCGTGGCGATGCCCACTCCTCTGAGGTGAACCTGTGCACTGTGTGCCTCCCCACCGCGCAGCGTGCTCCGGGCACCCAGGACCCTGCAGAGGACAAGGACACTGGTTCCAGGAGGCAGAGCCCTGGTGTGGAGAAGGCCACAGCTGCCAGTCTCCACCAGGGCAGGAGTGCTGTCTGCAGCTGACCCGCAACTGCGAGCCTCAGTGCCGTTCCTGGGGGCCCGGCCGGCAGGCCCTGCAGCGTGGAGGCGCGCAGGCAGCCGTGGCCCCTCTTGTCCCCAGCTCTCTGGGCGGTCGGCCGCGGGCCCTGCGGCTGGCGTGCCCGGTCCGTCCCTTCCCAGCTGGCTGGCGTACGCCGTGGCCGTCTGTGGCTTCCGGGGAGCACTTTTGGGCTCTGGTTTAACAGCAGGGCGCACGGCCCTCCTTCTGTGGTTCCTGCACTGGAGTCAGTCGTCCCAGCTCGCGTCTCCCCTCCCTGTGGGCTGCCCTCGGCTCCGTTATCGTGCTCCTGAGTGGGTGCCGTGCCCCTGTGTCTTTTCACTGGGGGGGGCGCCGTCTTCCCAGCCCGGCCACCCTCAGGTCAGAGGCCAGGGCTGTGCTCACCTCCCTCTCTCTCCCGGAAACTCAGCACCTCCCGCCTCACCCGTGGGGGGCACCGCGGTGACGGGAGCGTGTGCTCCGTCAGCCCTCGTCCATGCCCAGCTCTGGGCCGAGGGTCCTCCCTGCCGGCCGCCCCTCTCCCATGCGGCCGTCCGCAGAAACTCCGGCTGGAGCAGGGTTGCGGCCAAGTGGACGGCCACCGCCTCAGGTTCCGAGTGCCTCGGGCAGCCGGTTGGGATTTCAGACGCGGGGACGGCTCCGGCTGGGGTCCTCTTTCCCGTGGACAGACTCAGACAGGGTAGGGGCCTGGCACTGCCAGTGTGGGTGAAGCAAAGTGGATGTCACTCATCCCTGGGGCTCCTGCAAAGCCAAGCTTCCTTTCCAGAAAGTTCTGTGATGTTACTGAGGCCCTCCTCCTGCTTCTGCCCTCTGAGTGAGAGGAGGCGCCCACATCCTGCCTCCTTTCTCTGGCTACTGGGCGGGTCACCCGGCCCCTTAGCTCTCTGAGAACTTGGAGCTGCGGTCACTCAGGCCCCACTGCAGTGGGAGGGCTCCCAGCAGGCCAGAGAGGCCCCACCTGTCCCCCCACGGCCTGGGCCCGGGGGAGCCTGCAGACCCTCCCTTGTGGGCCTGCCTAGTCATCGTCACTGGGGATGGTCCGTGATAGCAGTGATAAGTGGGGGGTCAAAGTGACTGATGGGGGTCAAGGTTTGGCCGGGGGGTTGCAGGGGTCAGAGTTCAGTGCAGAAACGGTCAGTGTGTGGGAGCATCTGGGAGGCGGGGCCGCGGAGAAAAGTGCGCGGGGGCGGGGACTCCGGGCAGGGCTGCTGCGGTGGACGCTCGGCCACCGGTGGTCCCTGGAGCCGGGAGCTGGACTCCGGGGCTGGGGTGGGGGTGGGGAGCTCAGGGTCATGCCCTGCACATCCAGAGAAGGTGAGGGGAGAGGGGAGGTGGGAGGAGAGCGGGGACTAGAAGAGGGGGCGGGGGGAGGGGCAGGGAGGGGGAGGGGAAGGAGGGCAGGAGAGGGGGCGGCCCACAGACGCAGGAAGGGGAGACAGGGGGTGGCGGCTTGGGGTTTTTCTGCCCTGTTCAACTGAGGAGGGTGCGTGTGTGAGTATGTGTGTCCATGTGCGCCTGCGAGTGTGTGGAGGGTCATGCCAGGTGGGTGGAGGGCCGGGTTCCCTGGGGCCGCCTCTCCAGGCAGCTGCTGAGGAGTCAATTTGCGGGGAGTGGTCCGAGGCCCCCACCGCATCCCCCACCCCTCCTCCAGCTCCAGGGTGTGCCCGATGCCCCCGCTCACCCCGCCCTCCAGGACCCTCACCCCACCTCCCTGCCCTCCAGGCTTCTCTCGTCCACCCACCTGGACTCCGGCCCTCCTTTGGGCTAGGAAGAGAAGGCCTGCCTCTGGCCCAGACCCGCCCTGAGGGCAGCTGAGGCGGGGCAGGCGGAAGGCAGGACCTCGGAGGGCGAGGTGTCCCAGGGTGATCATGGGCGACTGCAGAGCGCGGGACCGCTGTGGCCTTCAGAGTCCAGACTCGGTCATGAGGACGGTGGGGCAGGACTGGGGAGCAAGGGGGACAGGCGGAGGGGCCGGCGGTGCCGACGTGGGCGTGCCCCAGAGCAGGCGAGCTCCGGGAGGCGGAGCGAGGGGGGTGGGGAGAGGGGTTGATGGCCCCTCTTAGAGCAGGGCAGTCAGGGGCCGGGGGGGGGGGGGGGGGCGGGCCATGGGACGCTACACTGGGAGCCCACGTCCTCAGCCTCAGGGGAGGGGGCGGTGCTGGGGATGGAGGCTGGAGCCTGGGCCAGATAAGGTCAGGGGAACCTCTGGAGGAGATGGCCGGGGAGCTGGAGGTAGAGCGGTCAGGGAACCCAAGATGGGTGAAGCCTGGGGGGAAGCTTGGGATGGGCAAGGGCAGTGGCATTGGGCCTGGAATGTTGGTGGTTGACATAAAGGGCCTGGAATTTGTGGATGTCAGGATTCTGCCCAGAAGCCAGCATTCTGTGTTCTGCAGAGGTGAGGTGGAGACAGGGTGAGTCTCAGGAAGGACGCAGAAGACAGATTTGTGTGTCCTGGAGCTTCAGGTGTCCTTCCAGGCCACAAAGTCCCCCAGCTGGAAGTGTGGCATGCTGCAGTCCATGGAGTCGCAAAGAGTTGGACACTTGGCGACTGAACAGCAGTAACAGTATTCCGTTGTATAAATAGGCCGCATTTTCTTCACATTCATCCGTCAGTGGCACTTAGATTGCTTCCATATCTTGGCTGTTGTAAATATTGCTTCTATGAATATTGGGGTGTTTCGTCATGGTTGAGTTGCTAAGTTGTGTCCAACTCTTTGCAACCCCATGGACTGCAACACTCCAGGCTTCCTTGTCCATCATCAATTCCTGGAGCTTGCTCAAACTCATGTCCATCGAGTTGGTGATGCCATCTCACCATCTCATCCTCTGCCACCCTCTTCTCCTTTTGCCTTCAATATTTCCCAGCATCTTTGGGGTGCATATGTCTTTTCAAATTAGTGTTTTCCTTTTCTTTGGATTATAAATACCTAAGTGGGATTGATAGATTGTATGATAGTTCTGTTTTTAATTTTTGGAGGGAACTCCATGCCGTTTTCCATAGTGGCTGCACCAATCTCCATTCCCACCAGCGGTGCTTGAGGTCCGTTTTCTCCACATCCCTGCCAGAGCGTGTATTTGTTGTTTTTTTGATGATGGCCATTTTGACAGGTGTGAAGTAGTATCTCATGGAGTTTTTTATTTGAATTTCCCTGATGGTTACTGATGTTGAGCATCTTTTCATGTGTATGTTGGCCATCTGTCTGTCTTCTTTAGAAACATGCTTATTCAGGTCCTCTGCCCGTTTTAAAATCAGATTGGGCTTTTTAAAACATATTGACTTGTATGAGTTGTTTATATGTTTTGAGTAGTAACGCCTTATCAGACATATCATTTACAAATATCTTCTCCTGTTCAGTAGGTGGCCTTTTCATCTTGGTGATGGTTTCCTTCACTGTGCAAAAGCTTTTTAGCTTGATGTAGTCCCATTTGATTATTTTTGCTTTTTCAAAACCTTTGCCTGAGGAGACAGATCCATAAAAATACTGTTAAGGAGGATGATGTCAGAGACAACACTGCCTGTGTTTTCTTCTAGGAGTTGTATGGTTTCAGGTCTTAACTTTCAAGTCTTGAGTCCATTTTGAATTTCTTTCTGTATACGGTGTGACATAGTGGTCCAGTTTGATGCTTTTACCTGTAGCTGCCCAGTTTTCCCAACACCACTTATTGAAGAGTCTGTCTTTCCCCCATCATATTTGTTCTTCCTTGCTGTAGACTGATTGGCCGTGTGTGAGTGGGCTGCTTCTGGGCTCTGGTTTCTGTTGCGCTGTCTGAGTGTCTGTCTGCACGCCGGCACCGCTCTGATCTGACCACTATCGCTCTGTGACATAGTCTGAAATCGAGACGTGTGATGACTTCTTTCTTCTTTCTCACGATCGCGTTGGCTGTTTGAAGGCTTTTATATTCCATACAAACTCTGGAATCATTTTCTCTATTTCAGTGAAACAGTGTCGTTGGCATTTGGTATAGACTGCATTGGATCTGTAGAGCGCTTGGGCTGTACGGTCATTCTAACAGTATGAACTCTACTCACCCCCGAGCCAGGGAGCACTTTCCGCTGACACGTGTCATCTTCAGCCTCCTTCCTCAGTGTCGATGGCTCTCACCGTACAGGAGTCTTCCTTCCTCGGTTACATTAATTCCTAGGAGCTTTATTTTAATTTGTGCTGGCTTTGAAGGCGTGTCCTTGTGTGGGAGCTCATCCCGTGTGTGCCAGCGGCTTAGCGGCAGAGCTGGGTCTGAACTGGGCATGGCCACGCCTTCCGGGGTGCGCCGGCGGCTGCTGCGCACCGATACTCGCGCCAGTTTCCTTAATGGCTGCTGTTCTCGGGTGCTGTCTCTGCTGGTATGTTTTGGCATATTGGAATTTTAAAACCTGAGCTCCTGTCCCTGGGGAGTTTCTAGTCTCTCTCTCTCTCTCTCTCTCTCTCTCTCTCTCTCTCCCCCCCCCCCCCCCAAGGGAATCACATTCTGCCTGACACTGGGTGAATCCTATGGGTTCTTTCGTACCTGCTCCTCTCCACTGTCAGCTGAGGACCAGTGGGATGCCCACCCTCCTGGGAGATGCTTCTGCTCAGAGCCCTGGCAGCAAAGCTTTCCTGGCCCCTCTGCCCATAGGGAGAACTTTTTCTTCCTTCCACAGTGCAGGCTGCACAGGGCTACCAGCTCCACACCTGTGATGCCCTGAAGGAGACAGTTCTGCATCTGATATCCACGCACACACTCACTATGGCCACAAAGGTTTTTTAAGTGCGTGGGACTTAGCTCGCCTGTGACCTCAGGTGGCTACTGACTTTATATTAATAAATATTGATTTTGCCCGACATTTTGATGTGTCTGCCAGGAAGGCGGTCATCTCAACCGTTACCACGCTGCTATGACTTCTTCAAATTGGACATTTCTGAATACTCACCCCTCTTTCTTGATACTCTCATCTTGGGCCAGTCGGTCTGATTCCCCGGGTAGATGCTGGTGCACATTTTGAGAACTTTGATAAGTTTCTCGCTGGTGTTTTTCTGTTTTCCCAGGTTGGGTATAGAAATATGTGAAGGTTCTTGTTATCTTTTAGGCCACACAGAGGAAGGAGGGAAGTAGGGTCATGGAGGTTTCACTTTGGCCTCCTTGGTGGCTCAGATGGTAAAGAATCTGTCTGCAATGCGGGAGACCTGGGTTCAATCCCTGGGCTGGACAATCCCCTCGAGAAGGAAATGGCAACCCACTCCAGTATTCTTGCCTGGAGAGTCCCCATGGACAGAGGAGCCTGGCGGGCTGCAGTACATAGGGTCATGAAGAGTTGTACATGACTGAGCGACTAAGCGCACACACAGGTTTCACTTTAGGGGGCTGGGTCCTCTCTGGAAGGAGTCCCTGCTGTGCAGGGGGCATCTGCTGGGGTCCCCTGGGATCCTACCCACGTGTCCCATCTTTGATGGCTCTGACACGTGACTTGCCACGTCTTCACTTTCTCACAGGGACACAGACACCCTGGTTCTAATCCTTCCACTGTTCACTAGGGACTTAGGTTTGGAGAGTCAGTTCTCCACTCAGAATTTGAGTAGCAGCAGTGTGATGACAGCCATCATTTCTGGACAGAAGGGTTGTCTCCAGGTAAGGGAAGGCCGAGTGGCACATGGAGGGGAGTGGAGAATGCATTCCTGCATGTGTGCACACACTCGGGTATGTGTACGCATGCGTGCATAAGTGTGTACCCGTGCCCAGGCCACACACAGGTGGCTCCGAGGCGCTGGCTGCTCTGCACTCATCAGCGTGGGTCACGATGTCTGTGACCTCCGGATCCCCACGAGAATTGAACAGGGACCAGGAGGCAAGGCGGGAGCCTCTCACTGACCAGCACCCGGCCTGGAGTGGGCTTGGGAGCTCAAGGGTGGCCCCGCGCCGGGCCCAGGGCAGGGAGGGCCCAGTGCTCCAGGGACAAGGTAGAGAGACCTCTGCAGAGGACAGCCCCCTCTCCTCTGACCTGCGGGCTGTCCCGTGCCGGACGCCGCCTTACCTGTGCCCTCCTTTCCCGACAGGAGAAATGTACCCAGTGACATTCGTAAAGACACCCTTGAAGCAACTTGGCAACGAGCCCCAGAGGTCTGAGGCCCTGAAGCCTTCACGTAAGTCAAGGTGCTGCTTATTATACTCCAGCTACAGTCATGAGTGAGCGTCTGGGTGCCCCGCTGGCCACACAGGGCTCCCGGAGTCCCCCAAGGCTTTGTTCCGGCCTGTCAAGGGAAGAAGGCCCTCACAGCGACCTCAGTCTCCAGGAGGAGCTGGGCCAGTGGGCACAGAGGCCTGTCAGGACTTGAGCAGGGGCGGGCAGGTGAGCACCCCACGCTGCCCGGCAGGGGTCCAGGGAAGCCTGGGCTGTGCCCTCCAGGTCTCCCTCTGAGGAGCCACCTCCTCCTCCCGGAGTCTGCTGCCCAGCCCCTCCCCGGGCTGAGGGCCCTCAGTGCTCCAGGGCCCCGACGACCGAGCAGCTTTGCTGAATGCTTGTGTGGCAAGCCAGTGTGGGCGGCAACAGTCAAATAAAGTGTCTGTCAGTGGCTTGTGCCTCTGCTGCGGCCTATGGCTGAGGTCTGGGGCCCACGTGCGGTGTGACGCTGGAAAGGCTACTGGGCACATGGGGAAGCAAGGGCAAGGTGGCAGTGCCACTCAGGGTTGTGTAGGACTGTGCCTGGGCAGGGGTCCCTGCACTGGTGAGAGATGCCAGCTAGGCAGGGCTCTCTGTGGTGCTGGGGGCTGACGGGACCATCAGGACGTGCGGCCAGGCCCAGCCACGGGAGGACGCGGGTCCCCCCATGCTCCGGCCTGTGGGGTATCTCTGAGGCTGCTCAGCAGGAGCTGGTAACGGGAAGTTTCCTGGACGTGCCTGGATGTATGCCTCCAGAGCAGGGAGCGGGAGGGTGGATGGCAGGAGGAGCTGGGCTGGGGGCAGGACGTGCACGCCACAGCAGGGGACCACACCACCAGGGGGGACCTGTGTGTGAGCCTGCCCTCACCCCCCACCAGTCCCAGCGTGCCGGGCATGCCCACGGCACACACCTGCTGCCAGGCTGGGCACCGTGGGATCACTGCAGCGACACGCAGTCTCCAGCCTTTTATTCATACGAGGACTCAAACACACGTCACCTGCGGACGCCCTGGCCGCTGACTGCGCAGGGACGCCCGGCCAGAGACGAATAGAGGGCAGGCCGAGGGCCGGCCAGGCACGCCAGTGATGTGGCCCCCAGCCCGAGTCCCGCTGGCCCCCACCCGCCCTGGCACAAAGTTCTGATGGGGTTGGCGTGTCTGTGGGAGCAGCCCTGGACCTCATGTGTCCCAGAGGCTGGTAGCTCTCCACCCAGTGAGGAAAAGCAAAGCACAGGAAGCAGCCTTCTCGCGGCCCAGGGGCTGGTCAGGATGTTGGCCTGGCTATGTAGCTCCGCGTCCCCCAACCCTCAAGACCACCCTGCCCTGCCCGAGCCCTCTGGGGTTTAGGCGGGCGGGCTCTGGCCTTGGGAGGGGCCTGAAGAGACCCTGGGGGCGCGGAAGATCACCTGGGGACCTCAGAATCTTCCAGGGAGGAGCCGAGAAGGCAGCTCTGGGTGAGAAGGGCGGGAGGGGCCTGTAGCGTAGGCGAGGCTGGGAAAGCCCTTAACTATGGAAGCACCCTGGCCTGCGGCCGACAAGGTCAGGGAAGGGAAGGCCCTCGGCCTGGGCGCCGGGTCTCGCTGGCCCTGAGCTCAGATTTCCCCAGCCACCCAGCGTCCCCCCCGCGGCCAGGCGGCGGCCAGGGGTCGGCTGCGGCCCTGGCTCGCGTCGTCCTGAGCTGGGACGTGGCCCTGGTCTGGGTGGGGGTGGGGGAACGGCGGGGGCAGGCGGCGTCTCTGGAAGTCCCCGTGCAGGAGGCGGGCCTCGTGGACGGCCAGGAGCGCAGCCCAGCGCCGCAGCTGAGGGCAGGGCCCAGACGGGGTCCTGGGGGGTGGGGTCAGGGCTCCTGCATCATCCCAAAGGTTCCGGCTGGCAGGCTGGCAGGAACCCTGACGCACTCTCAGGAGTGGGGTGGGGGGGGCGTTTCTTGGGCCTGAGGACTGGGTGTGGCTTTTGGACACCGGAGCCCCAGGCGCTCGGTGGCGGGGGAGGAGGGCACGGTGCGCGCTCAGCTGGACACTGCTCAGGTGGCCTTCTCACCCGCCGCCCCGGTGCCGCCGAAGCAGGGCTGGGGGCAGAGATGACCAGCGGCACCTCGAGGTCTCTGAAACGCATGGCTTTCGGGGGACACCGTCCCCGGCTGACCTGAGGGCCCCGTACAAAAGTAAAAGCTCAGGGGGCCGGGCGAAGCCCCCCGCCCCGCCCTCAGCACAGTCACAAGCCGGGTCCGTTGGCGGCCCCTCCTGCCCCGCTCTGGGGCCTCCCGGCCCAGGGAGTTAAATATCATCTGCTGCAAGTTTTGGCAAAATCCGTCCTTGGCCGCGGTCCCTGGGGCCGGGGCAGTTACCGTCCTCGGGGCGCAGCTGCTGGAAGGGCGAGCCCCAGGAGCAGCAGGAGGCTGGCGCGGGGCGCGGAGCGGGCCGCGGCCGACGTCTGCTGGCCCTCCCGCTCCGACAGCCCTGGGAGGGCGTGCGTCAGCGGCGTCCGGGAGCTGGCACTCTTCCTGCCGACCTTGCGGCCCGCACACCTCATCCGGGCAGCCCTCGCCGCTGCCTGAGCCGCTGCCATCGTCGCCTGGGGAGGGGAGGAAAGGAGGCTCTGGGGGGACCGAGGGCCGCGACCCTCTGCCTGTGCGCCGGGGACAGCAGCTCCTGGGGCCCGCCGAGGCTGGGCGGACATCCTGGCCGGCTCACAGCCATGCCGGAGACAGGGCAGGGGGACCGTGACCACAGCTGCGCAGCAGCCGGGCCTTCAGAGCCACCTGGGCCCCAGGCTGGGCAGGCCTCCCCACTCCCACCTTGCCCCATCTAGGGCCTCCCCCCACCCCGCACCCTTCCCCAGCTGGGGCTCCCTGGCACCCCCATGCCCACCCCGGGCGCTCAGCCGCCCCCAGGCCCGCCCTCACTGGCATCCTGGAAGTCCAGGTCGTTGCCATTATAGGCGCCGCGCAGGCGGTTGGTCATGATCTTCAGCTGCATGATCTGCTGACGGATGGTCATGTCGGGCTTGGTGATGTCCACCTCCACCTCGGGGTTGTTGATCTGATTGGCCAGGCCGTCACCCATCACCTCGGGGAGATACCTGGAGGCCAGAAAGACAAGCCCTGGGTCACTGCCCTGCTCCCCACAAAGGGGCCTGGCCCCAGCAACGCCCATCCAGCCCTCTCCTCCGGTCAGGGTGGTGGCAAGCCTGAGACCCCCCCACCTGAGGCCTTCACGGGCTGCCGGGAGCCCACATGGGCCCCTGCAGTGGAGCGCGGGAGCACTGAGTGTGCGCGGGGGGACCTGGCCCTTGTCCTGGCTCTGAGTACCACGGGGTGTCCCACGTCAGACCTGGCCCAGGGCACGGTGTGCCCGGCCCACGACCAGCCGAGGGGCCGCAGCGGCGGGACACTCACCGGCCCCTGGCCATGCCGTTCCAGCAGTGTTCGTCACTGGCCGAGCTCCTGGCCAGCTTCTCACTGCACAGCGTCCCCGGGAGGCTGATCCAGAAGTCCTGAGCGTCTCGGAGCTGTGCCTTGGCTTCGGAGACCTGCAGGGCAGTGGTCAGGCCACCCGGCGCCCCCGCCCGCCTGCCCTGCCACCCTCCCCCCACCCCCTGTGCCCGCCCAGCCGAGGCCGCTCACCAGCTTCTGTAGCGTGCCCGCAGGTGGCCTCTCCTGCAGTGCCAGCTTACCCCGGGGCCGCTTCTCCTCGGGGCTGGGGCCCTGGGGGTTCACCTTGGGGTTCCCGCAGCCCTGGATGACCTGGGGGAGCACGCAGGGGTCCTGACGGGCACGAGGCTGCATCCGGAGGCCCCCTCCCCTGCCCACTGCTCTGCCCCTGCCGCACCTTGGCCGTGAGCGTGTCGCTGTTGTCCTGGAGGGCGTTGACAGCCTCTGCCAGCCAGTAGTGCACGCCGCCAATGACACTCTCCGCGCCTGACGGGCCCCAGAACTTGTCCGTGATGAGCACCATGGAGTCTGGCCCAGGCGTGAACAGAAACATGGGGTACTTTGCATGGATGCACGTTGGCTCGTGGCTGTGCTTCACACGGGCACATCAGCCCGCATGACACAGCATTTCTGCGCGTCTGCTCACTGCAGGCCAGCCCACACACGAGCTCCGTTGTGTTGGCATGCATGTAGGTTGAGCACGTGTGTCTAAGCTTACACCTGTCGGCACATACATGTACACCGGGCCCACTGTGTGCATACGTTACCTCGTGTCTCACAGTGCCCCCGTTATGCCATCACATGCTCACGGTACCTCGTGTCTCTCAGGGCCCCCGTTATGCCATCACATGCCCATGGGAACATGTGTTTTGGCATGTGTGTGCTGGTCTGTGTCACCGCGAGTGATGATATGGATGCGTGTTGGCTCACCTCACACAAGCAGATGCACACATGAGTGCAAGCGTGTTGGCATGTGTCTGGTGACCCACCTCCTGATTGCACATGCCAGCCAGCTCACCCCGTGGCAGCAATGCACACGGTACTTCACGCACTGGTCGCCCTGCCGTGCATCTCACGTGTGCACCTCGGCGTGCTTGCTCAGTAGGGAAGGACAGGAGCCTGACACCCAGGGCGCCCTCCCGGGCAGCTGGCCAGGACACCTCCCTTCGGGATATTCAGAGGGAAGCCTACCCCCCCCCGCCCCCCCGCGGGTGGTCACGGCAGTGGGGGCTCACCCAGAAGGTTCCTCCACTCGGCGTCCAGGTCGGCCTGGTTGGCCAAACAGCCCTTGAGCACATTGCGGCAGTAGTCCGGGCAGGGCCGGGCGCCGGGCACCCCCAGGCAGTGGGCGCAGTACACCAGCTTCATGACGGCCCGCGAGCACTCGGGGCTCAGGGGCACCTGCAGGGCCAAGGCGGCCTGAGCTCGAGGCCACAGCGCGTGTGCACACCCGTCGGGAGCCCCGGGCGGGAGTCAGGGTGCCCAGGTCTGCCCCGCCGCGGCGGGGCCTTTTCCAGGGCCCTCTGTCCTCCCAGGTGACCAAGCAGGCCTGCGGCCCGGGGGGGGGGGGGGGGGGGGTGTGCTCAGTGCAACCAGTCCGGTCACCGTGCTGGGACCCACCCCCCCCCAACACCAGAACCCTGCGGTCACGAAACCTCCTCCGGGAAGCGGGAACACTGCCCGCCATGGGCGACTTACTGAGGGCCCTCGCTGGGGCGGCGGGTTCTACCCGGGCCCGCAGGGGTCCGACGCCTATGCCCTCCCACACCGGACACCACACTCCGCCGCTCGGCCTGGGAGCGGGCAGCCCTCCCACGTCCCGTCCACCTGACCCCTGGAGCCCCCGGGGCGTCCAGCCCCAGGTCCCTCCCTTCCCGCTCCGACAGGCCTGGGCCAGTGCCCAGGGCAGAGCTCACACCCCGGGTCCCCCACCCTCCCGCGGGCGGGGCCGCTGTGGGGGGGCGGGGGCCGCGGCAGGGCGGGGGCAAGGCAGGGGCGGGGCCGCGGCAGGCTGGGGCGTGGCAGGGGCGGGGCCGCGGGGGGCGGGGTCGCGGCGCGCACCTTAGCCACCTTGCGCACCACGTCGCCGGCCACGCCCAGGCCCTGCACGAAGGTGCGCGCCGCCACGAAGGCGCGGGTGGCGCGCAGGCGCAGCTCGCGGGGGGCCTCGCCGAAGGGCCGCAGCGGCTCGGCCTGCTTGCCCAGGCAGTCCAGTAGTCGTCGGGCAGCAGCAGCTGCGGGTGCAGCTGCCGGAAGAGGCGCTCGAGCAGGCGCGCCCAGAACTCGGCCAGCGTCTCCTGCAGGTGAAGGTTGGCGCCGCCGTAGTAGAGGCGCAGCTCGGCGTACAGGTCGCGGAAGGCTTTGGCGTTCTGCGTGTACAGCTCTCCGAAGGCGCCCGGGAAGGCCTCCTGCAGCGCGCGCTCCGAGTCGTTCAACAGGCGCTGGAAGTGATCTGGGCGCGCGGGGAGGTGGGCGTGAGGCCTTTGGGAGTGCTCCTTGCCCACCCCTCCCTTCACGTGCTGCGGCAGCCCCCACCGGCATTCTGGGGGCTCCGCCAGCGACCCCCGATGCTCCGAGTCATCAGAACCTGCGCGTGCCCTGGATGCCAGCCCCCACGGGGTCCTGAGCCTGAGCTCTCCTGGGGTCTGCAGTGTCCAGGATCTATTTCTGAGCTGGGCCTTGAGCACGGCCCCACGCGATCACCTGGAAGGGACTCTTCTGAGGGCAGGAGGGTGCGGAGTTGGGGTGGGACCCGCTGGGGGAGAAAGCCCTGGGCGCCCCTCACCTGCTCTCCTCCTCAGCAGCTCTCCTTCCTCCCCTGCCTCTGTCACCCAGCCAGCCCCCCGTCCTGGGCAGTCTTGAGTCCCTCTGTGTGTCTCTGTCCACCCTCCATCCTGCGGGTCTCTGAGGCTCTCCTGGGCTTCCTGCCCTCTGGCCACTCTCTGAGTCGCTCCCTCTGGTTCTGGAAGCCAGCCTGCCTGGGGGTCTGGAGAGGGCCCCCTGCAGCCCTCAGGACATGCCCAGAGTCCAGACAGGGCTGTGGAGGAGCAGGGTGAACATGGGCAGCAGACCCCGAGGGTTTGGGGAAAATGTTTCTGCTCTGTGTGCTGGGAACTGGGGCCCCAACATTGTCCTCCTCTCTCAGCAGGGAGACTGCAGGGGCCGTGGCACACCGCCCGCCGGCTCAGATGCGTCCTCACGAGCTGTGGCCACCTCTCCCCACCCAGGCCCACATTCGGGTGTCCAGACCAGCTCAGCTCTGCTCTGAGGGGGCGGGGATGTCAGGCTTGTGGCCCCCGGACCAGTGCCCACACCTGCCCCACCCAGGGCCTCGGGCAGGAGACCCTGGCACAGCCCTGGCTGAGCCCTGCAGCCCCCCGGGCGGGAGCTGTGGGAGGAAGCGGCCAGTCCATATTCCCATCCTGAATCTCACCATGGCCCCGGGGGCCTGGTCCCCACCCCAGGCCGGCCACTAGACAGGCTCTCCGCAGCTCAGCGACCAGCCCAGCAGCACACGGGGTGGTCATGGGGCCGCCATGCGCATGCCCGGCACCCCGCCCCGTCTTCAGGAGATGACGGCCCTGGCGGCTGCAGCCGGCTGGAGAGTTGTGTCCTGGCACACAGCCAGCGTGGCCCCGCTGGGCTCAGGGCCTAGAGAGCTTCAGACCAGGGCCCCCTGCGGCGAGTGGCCTGGGGAGGGTTGCTCGGGAGGCCTGGGGTGGCCGGAAAAAGGTGCCACAGTAGGGCTGGGGTGGGAGATGGCATGCAGAGGGGTGGGGCCCCAGGTGGGACTGGAAGCAGGTGAAGAATCGCTTTTAACACAGATGCGCGTCCCGAATGGGTGACGTGCAGGCTGACGGCAGCTCAGTCGCTTTCGGGGGCCCCTGCCGCCGCCCCCTCTGAAGGGCCCACTGTAAATGTCACCAAGTTGTCCCGCCGCTCCTTGCTCCGGGCCCAGACACGCCGGCCAAGCCTGGAGGGCAACCGCTGACCCACACACGGCTGCCCCGGAGTCCCCGGGCCACGCCAGGGGCCCGCTTGCGGCACCCTGCGGTCCTCACGCAGAGCTCCTGGCTCCAGAGCCTGGGGGCCGGCTCCAGGCTGGTCCCTGGCAGATGCTGGGAGAGCCCTGGATGGCAGGGAGCCACCTGGAGGTGGAGGGTCCCTTCCGAACGGCTGACGGGACATGCTGGCTCCTCGAGTGGACAAAGAGGCCTGCAGACAACCTGCTACTGCGCTTGCTCTAACCTGCCCCCTGGGGGAGGCCCCAGGTGCCCACCCCCGCCGCGAGGGTCCAGCGGCCCCCGAGCCTGCTTACCATCAAAGCCCCGCTGCTGGGCGGCCAGCATGGCCTGCAGTGCCCGGCTGCCCTCCAGGAGCGCGGTCTCCAGCTCGGCGCGGCTGCGGTTGGCCAGGTTCTCCTCCATCTCGCTGGTGCAGCAGGTGTAGCCCTGGGGGCAGATGCGCAGGTGCTCGCCTGTGGGGAGGGGGGGCCGGCGTGAGGGAGAGGAGGGGTCTGGGGGGGGCTGGCCCCGGGAGGGGCACAGAGGAGGCGGGGGGGCTGCCTGGGGGAGGCAGACCCGGGAAGGGGCCGGGCCTCGGGTGGGCCGCGCCGCCCTGGATGCGGGGGCCCCTCTGCAGAATTCGCCCCCCAGACCCCTGGGGGGCGGGAGGCTGAGAGCCAGGGCAGGGGTGTGGGGTGCTGCTCCCAGCCCCCCTCTTGCCCCTGTCGCTGCCCCCATCCACGTGAGGAGGTGTCCCAGGCGCCCGGAGCAGCTCAGCTCAACTCCACGGGGCCTGTGGGGGGCAGGACTACCAGACTCCAAGTTCATGGGGGGCGGCAGGGGGTGTCCAGGACTGCAGGTGCCCCTTCCCTGTGTCCAGGCTGAGGGCAGGGGGGTAAGAGGAGCCCTGAGGGGGAGGACAGCCCCAGCCTCCCCCACACTGGCTCGGGGCGCCGGCTCCCACCGAGGGCGGGGGGCCCTGCAGGCAGGGGGGCTGCCCATCTACAGCTCTGGGCTGGCTAGAGGCAGGGGCCTCTCCCCGCTCGGTAGGACACACCTGCACCCCTCAGGGACCCCACCGCCCCCCTTTGCTGCCCTGGCACTGGCTCCTGGTGGCCCTGCTTACGGCAGTGCCAGGGTAGCACTGAGGCTGGCCCCATGGCCCCTGTGGTGCAGGGTGCACCTTTCAAAACATCCCAGTCCAGGTTTTGAGTGGGTGGGTGCTGTGAACCCACTTTGCATACCAGGCAACTGAGGTTGGCTGAGGTTAGGTTTCATGTCCAAAGCTACATAGTGAGGGGCCAAGTGGCTCAGGCTGCCCGATTTCAGGCCCCACACCCACTGGGCTGCCTCAGCCCACCCTGCCCACCCCTCACCCTCTGCGCACCCCTCACCCTCTGCGCACCCTTCACCCTGCCCACCCCTCACCCTCTGCCCATGCTGGCCCACCCTGCACAGGCCACATTTCCTGTCTAAACAGTGCAGGAGGAGGCTCCCCCCTGTGCCAGCCTGGGGTGGGCAGAGTAGAGTGGACTCGGGGGTCCAGGCTGGACGGAGGCCGTGTGGGGCTGGGGTCGGGGGCCTGGCCGCTCGGTTTGACCAGTAGAGCTTCTGGGGTGGGAGTCGGGTGGAGGTGAGCAAGCAGCACCAGGCAGGGAGGCTGGGACCCGAGGAGGCGCCTGGAGGCGATTCCTCCTCCTCTCGGGTGGCCTTCGCTGACTCTGACCTTGGCCTGGCCCTTCACGGCAGCGGGGGACAGGACAGCAGGCACAGGGTCTCTGCGGGGCCAGCTGGCAGAGAGTGGCCGTCTCCCGGGTGCTGGAAGCTGTGCACCCAACCAGACGGGCCTGAGCCTCCCCACCAACAACGGGCCAGGAGTGCGCCCTCCCCTGCTGCCTGAGGGGGGTGATCTGGGGGCGGGTGGCAGGGACCAGGCAGTGGTGGGCAGGCAGGGGGCTGCAGGCGGCCAGCACCTAAGCACTTGTGCCACGGAGTGGGTTTCGGGGGCGGCGTCCCTGCTCCCTAACCTTCCCAGTCCCCTGGCGAACCTGACCCCCTCCCCCTCCCCCCGATCCAGGACACACAAGAAGCCCCCTCTGGGCAGGGCTCCCGGCAGTGTGGGCCCACCCACCGCCCCGACGCCCCTGCCCCCACCACCTCGTCCAGCCGGCCCGGGGGCCCGCGCTCTCCCGGCCGCCCCAGCACAGCCCCCGTCCCTCCCTCCCTCGGTGGACACACGGGAGTGAAGACACGGAGCCAGAGCCTGGACGCCGGCCTGGGGCCCCGGGCGGGCTGGGCGGAGGCGCCCCGAGCCGCTGCGGGGCGGACGTGGTGGCCGCTGCTTGCCGGTGGTCAGGGCCTGGGCCCCGCGGGTCACCTGGGTCAGGACACCTGCCAGGCAGAGGGCAGACTCTGCGGGCACCTTCCTGCACAGCAAGCCTGCCCCCCCCCCCCATCTTCGCCAAATAGCGGGAGATCAGGGGTCTGCTGGGGGCTCCCGGTCCCTGGAGGTGTGCAAGGCAGACGGATGCAATTCTCGTCATTTCAAACCTCCGTCCCCAAACCCCACCTCTTCTCGGCTAAATGCCTGGAGAGTGGGGAGGGGGTCCTTGGGCCAGGTTGGGGGCACGGCTGGCTTCCCGTCCACCTTGGAGCTACCCAGTCCACCTCTCTCATCACCACTTTCCCCCTCCCGTTCCCACTGGGAGGCATCAGCTTGCCCCCCCTGCCCGCTGACCCCTCCCACCTGCACTGACCCCCCCCCCCCCCCCCGCGCTGGTCCGCAACGGCCCCGCCTTTCTTTCTCAGCAGCTGCTGCCGATTAAATCCTTCTAGAATGCTCCCTCTCCTGAGTCTGTGCGACACCTCCTTTCGTGATTGGGTTTTGAGGGGGGAGGGGAGGGCTGTTTCATGGTGGGTTTGCTCCCCCAGCTCCGGGCCCCACCCCCGCGTTTCTGGACCCCCGCTGCCCTCCCCAGGTTCAACACCTGCACTTGCTTCCTGACCCCACTGCAGGGCCTCCTCACTGGACAGCAGACCACGGAGCCAGCTCCCCCGCCATTCGGACAGCTCGGGGTCATCCCAGACTCCTGCTCCTCAGTGCTAGGGTCCCATCAGTCTACGGCTGAAACACCTTGGAAGCTCACGCCTCCTACCACCTGCGCACACAGCCCCAGCCCCAGCCCTCCTCACCCCCACCAGCTCCGTGACCCCAGCACTGGAGCCCAAGACCCCATGCCAGCAGTGGTCCTCGCTGCCGAGGCTGGACAGAGCGTGCATCTGTGCTGACCCAGCCTGGCAGTAGCTCCTGACTGCTGCTCAGGAGCCCTCCCAAGGAGACTGCAGTGGGAAGATGGCGCCAGGTCAAGCCCATCTTTCCGGAAGCTTCTGCGGCTCTCACAGGAGCACGCAGACTGCCTGAGGCACCGGCCTCTGAAGCCATGACCGGGTGCTAGGCACCAGCTCCCCCGGCCACCCCCAGAATGCACTGGCTGATTCAGTGGAGACAGCTGGCCTCGCCGCACCCAGCAGAACACGGCTATGCAGGCAGCTCCAGGCACCCAGGTCTCCAAACACCGGGGAGGAGGCTGGGGCTGGAAAAGCAGGGAGGGGCCCCTGGCCACCCTGCCCTTCCACTCTGCCTTGGACCCCACGGGCCTGCAGCGGAGGGGTGGGGTGGGCAGAGGCCTTCCCCCAGCCGCAGACCCTTCTCTGGACGACTGTCCGTGCCCACTCCTGCTCTGATGGGCTGCAGGACCCCCTGGGCACGTCCACTTGCCTGGAGGTGGTGGGGAGGCGCCCAGACAGGCAACCCCGGGTTCCCTGGGCACCGCCCACCGCGGGAGCCCCAGGCCGCCTTTTCGCATCTCCCCACCCCGCCCCACCTTCCCCCGAGGCGTCGGTCCCTGGCCTCTGTCTGCGGCAGGATCAGCCCTGAAGGCTGGGGTCCCCCCCGGGGGGGGGGCAGCCACAGACCCACCGCGGACAGCGCTTTTCAACCGCCACCCTCCCCGGTTCCTACCGCGGCAACAGACCCCGCAACCGCCCCGCCCCGCTCCCCTAGCCCCCTCGGAGCACCTCACCGCCGGCCCCAAGCCCCTCCACCATTCCGGCCACCTGCCAGCATCACCGAGCCGGCCCTCCGCCGCCGCGCCTCCGTCACCGGCGGAGACCAGAAACCCTGGGGTGTCGGCTGCGACACCCCGGCGCCCGGCGGGAGGGGTCCGCCCCTCCGGCCCGTCCGGGATCCCGCCGCCCGGGGACGGCAGCGCGGGCGGCGGGACAAAGGCCGAGCGCCCGGGCTTCGGCGGCCGCCGGCCAGGAACGGAGGGCCGCACGCGCGGAGCCGCAGCCGGCGCGGTCTGGAGAGGCGGCCGCGCTCCTGGCGCAGCGAGGAGGGGGCGCTGGCGCAGTGGGCGCGGCAGCGCCGAGGGGAGGGGGGCCGGGGGCACTGCGATTGG